>JAMALA010000016.1:0-322258 GCA_023628255.1 Cystobasidium sp. 2NF920
GATTTCTACTCCGTCTCATACAATCTTTCCCTTCACGACGCTCTTCAGATCTATGATGATGATGATGATGATGATGATGATGATGATGATGATGATGATGATAATGGTATATGATGACGATGTATGATGATGATGTATGATGATATGCTTGACGATGATGTTTTACTGTGATGTTGTATGATGATGTTTGGGTTTGGGTTTGAGTCTGAGTATGAGTCATGGGAAGGTATAGAGACTAAATTGTATGTTAAGGTGAAGAGAATGATACTTGACGATATAGAAAAGGAGGGAAGATATGAAGTAGAATGATGAAGTGTAACTGAGTGAAAGAGGAGATGATGAGGGCGAACGATGTATGGGCGAGAAACTAGAAGCGGGGATGTAAGAATTTACGTTTGCATTGGAGAAGTGGTTGCAACGATGAGGTGTGATGATAATTCAGGAGGAACACTAGAATGGTAAGCAAGTGACCTTTGTTGAGTGCCGTTATTGCAGACCTTGGGTATGTCTAGCCTTCTTCTGGTGTTTGAGCAATTGGTTGAAGAAGGTAGTGACCCTGCCGAAGGATGGGAGGAGACGAAGGAGAGCTTGTATCAGTAAAGGATGACATCCTGCATATATCAAACGAGTCGAAAGAATAAGCTTACCATGAGGTGTGTCACTGGCCGAAGCCAGCATAGGTAGGCAGGAGCATAGAGCAGGAAGGAATTGCTACCGCTGCGATATAGGGTATCACAAGCTGCAACCTTAGATGTGATGTAGCTGCTCATGCTATTAGAGTGACCCGTCTTGATGTGTCACCAGGAGTCGGTGACTGGGTCATTACTGCTCAAGCAAGCAAGTGTGTAGACTTGGGAAGCAGGAAGGATGAGCAAGATGTCCATAGAAATAAAATGACTAAGAGAAAGGAGAGACGACGGAAAGGAAATCAATGGCGAAGAGGTATATCAGCTGGGTGTACTACCTTATAGGTTGCCGACATCGAGCAACAGCAATGCGTAGTGAAGAAAGCTTACCTTAATTATCCACACTATGCTTGAAAAGCTAAGGGTCTTTCAGATCCCAGATATGATCTGCGTTGAGGTCCATGTAATATTTGAAGTGATATGAGAGTGTTGACATGGCTTCAAGTGATGTATATTATGTAAGGACTGAAGTCCATTTAAGGATGTAAGGATGAAAGATCAAGGATGAATAAGCAAGGTGACAACGGGACAGAGGGCGGGGTGGTAGGATTGAGAAGAGAGAGATGACTCACCGTGATAAGTATGTCCTTATGGGTGAGCTCTTGGCTGTAGTTGGCTGAGTAGTAGTGACTGCTCTGCTTTTGAGAGTAGAGGTTGGGAGAGAGGGGAGGTTTTGTGAAAAGATGAGAAGAAAGCAGAGAAGGAAAGAGACGAAAGAGCCCTCTTTTATAGCCCACTTCTCCCACAAAGCTCACTCTCCTATCCCCCAGCTGACCCACCGATAGTGTCCGTACGCCGCTCAACGGAAAAAGAAGATCGAGGGAAGTGGGCAGAAAAAGAGGCGTCGCGACGTTCCAATTGGAGGCACCGACGGTATGAAGATAGCGTCATCTTCGAGAGATCGTAGCTGGGATCGCTGATCACAAGGCTTTGTAGAGCTGATGGTGTACTGCGTCTTAGAGTCGTTTCCGCTCAACGTTTGTCCCGGTGGCCTTCCCTTTGTTCGAGCGCATCGATTCCGTGTGAGGCGGAGCCGAACATATTCTGGCCTGACCAAGGCAATTCCACGCCGGATAGCAGAGGCCACAGGACCAGCGCCTTGTTCCTGTCCTTCTGCAGCTTCCTATCGCAGGCTTCAAGGAGGAGGTCAGGGTCGTCCGCTACTACGGATGCATCCATACTAGGATCGAGTCGCACAAATTCTTGCGCTAGCTGCTGGATGTCGACAAGTCGACGGGCTTCTACGCTGTGGTGGAGCATTATGTCTGCTAGCGGAAGGGATAGGGCAGGAGCGATTGACGAGTAACAGCTTCACCAAATGTACGACTCGGAAAAGGTGCGTAAGCCGTTCGGCCACCCGCATGTCTACCTCCAGGCACTCCCCTTGTTCTGCTCAAGCGGCCTTTGCATGTCCCAGAATGCCGCACCTATGACTGACTGGATGCTTGAGGAACGCTGATGATTGCTTCAGGAATCGACCTAGGAGGAGAGGAAAGAGGAGCGAAAGAATGGGAGGAGAGAAGAGCAGAGCAGAGCACAAGGTCGGCCGGCGCAGGCACGACGACGTCAGCTTGGAGGGGTCGAGGCGCATTCCACGATCGCTGCTGTTTGGTAATCCCCTTGGGATCCACCTGTGTAAGTGTTGAACAAGTCGTTTCGTCGTATCTGGTGAATTAAGCCTGGAATGCTGAACTCGGATCTCTTCAGCAATCTATCAGCCATGCGAACGATTGCTTGCGAATGCCTCGCCGTGATCAGTTGGGAATAATGGAACAGCAGCACCGATCTCAACCCACTTGAATGAGAACTACCCTATCATTGCGAGCTCCTACAGGGAAGCTATTGTAGTACTACATCACCAGCCGAGATGGTTCCCCATCCAACCAATCTCCAGTGCTTCAATATTCTGCGCGACAGCGCGACCTTCTCGCCAATTTCCGTGCAAGCGGGTGAGATGAGCGTAATTTTGGCCAGATCCGCTTTGACGCTTGTGACTTTTCCTCCTGTTGATGTTGATCCAATGTTGACCATAAGCACTTCTCCCTTTGTAAGTTTTGCAACCTTGGTTTGCTTCTTGTCGTCGGATTTGACGCCGAGCAAGCGACGGAGAAGGAAATAGTTGATCTCGAGCTCGAGGTAGATGGATGGAAGTTTGCCAACTGCTCCTAGAACTTGACCGACGAGACGATCTGCTCGGCACAATTGAGGGCTGAAAAGTATGACATGCCCTGATTAGCAAAAGTTCAAGGGTAGAAGCCCGCTTTAGGGAAGTGAGCTCACTCAATCTTTGTACCAACACCGATAAGACCTCCTGGCACAGCAAACTCCATGTTGTTCTTCTCAGCAAGAAGCGTGACAATTCTGCTGAAGATAGGCGAGCACTTTGTCTTTCCCTGTTCGTCCTTTGTAATAAGACCGGGTCTAATCTCGATTTCTTGTCCTAGCTTCAGGACGCCTGACAAAATAGATCCACCAGCAACACCTCCCTTGAGATCGTCGACTTCCGCACCGGGCTTATTGACGTCGAACGAACGAATGACAATCAAGCGTGGGGAAGAAGTGAAGTCGCGCACGGGTACAGGAATGTGCTTGACGATGTACTCGGTGACGGCATCAATGTTGTACCGCAGCTGAGCAGAGATGGGAACGATAGGAGCGGAGTCGGCAACTGTGCCTTTGACGAATTGTAGAATTTGTTGATGGTGTTCTTCAGCTTGCTGTTCTCTGATCAGATCGACCTTGTTTCTGGATGCAGAATACGGTGTCAATACGAGTCTGTCCAGCTGAATCAGTCACGCAGTGCAACGACTCACTGCAAGATGATGATGTGCTTTAACTTCATGATTTCGATAGCAGCCAAATGTTCAGAGGTTTGTGGTTGCGGGCAAGTTTCGTTACCAGCGACGAGGAGAAGAGCAGCGTCCATGACAGCGGCACCGTTCAACATGGTAGCCATGAGAATGTCGTGACCTGGGCAATCAACAAATGACACGTGTCTAAGGAGCTTCATCCTGCCTCCGCAGCCTGGCACCTCGCATGGCGGTTCAGGCTCCTTGTCGCTAGAATATGACTTGTATGAGCCTGGTCGCTCGCATTTTGGGTTTTGGCAGTGGTAGATCTGCAAAAGACCGGATTGAGATGTCAGTGTGCCGTACCATGTGCTGTGCTATTTCCAGACCTATGCATTGCCCACCTTTGCATTCGCGTATCCAAGTTTGATTGTAATGTTACGCTCGAGCTCGTTCTTGAAACGGACGGTTTGCACACCGGAGATAGCCTTGACCACTGTTGATTTACCGTGTGCTACGTGTCCAATGGTACCTGTGAGAGGTCACGCAAAGCCAAGGCAAGCAATCTAGAATCAGCCTCTTTGTCCATTCGCCTTCGATTGCGATTGTCGCCATTCCCTCCTCGCGCATAAAGAGCAGCAAGAAGGTGGGAGGAATGAATGAATGAATGGAAAGACTACACACCGATGTTGATTGTAGCCTGCTTCTGGATAACTTCAGGACTAAGCGGGTTGAGCTTTGTCACGTCAATGTTGAGTTCTGGGAAGGATTCCTCCTCCATGCCGTTCTCTGAGCCAGACTCGCTTGAAGAGTCATCCTCTTCGTCGCTGCTTGCGTCTGAGAGCGGAGTGCGCTTGCTGAGCTTGCTGGCTGGGGCCATGATGTGCAAGCTAATGGAGAATTGGGGTTGACGGTGATGGTAGGTCGAATAGTGACGAAGTCTTGAACAGGTGGTTGGATTTCAATCTTGAAATTTGGCAGAGGCAACTTCAAGCCTGGAGTTCGGCACAATTCAAGCATTGCTTTTGCTCCTACAAGCATCAGAAACCACGATGAGCAGCGTTACAATGACGCGCCGTAGCTGACAGAAAGACATGCTTCCACCGCGGATATGTGCAATCAGTGCTCCTTCCAGGTCGCCCTGAGGAGTCTACGCTTCAAGCAGCCGAAACATCATGCTGGCAAGCATGCACTCCGAAGCTTGAATAGAAGATACACATCTGCTTCTCTGGCTCAAGCAAGCTCCTCATCTTCCATTCTACCGCCTGTAAAACCACTCTCATTTGGATTGCCCTCTGTTCAGTTCCTGTCGCAATCCTATTCCATATGGAGTACCACCTCTACAACAACGCCACTTCCACCTCCGCCTTCTGAAATACTCAAGGACAAGCCATTTACTTCCGAAGAAAAAATAGCTAGACTCCTCTATTCTCTAGCAAGACATCCGCATGCCTTCGTCGAGATAGATAAGATCGTCTGTCCGACTCTAGAAGGGCTACTGTCCGTACACCACTATGCCGGATCAAGAGCTACCCTTGAGAGAGTTCTCGATGAAATTGTCCATTATCCGGAACACAAGTTGCCCCTTGGCAGGAAGCTGCTACACAAGATCATCTCGACAATTCAACAAACCAATGATTTCCACAAGAAAGCGGACTGGGAGCTGCACTCGGCGCCAGCTATGCGACCTATGTTTTCTCTCATCCTGCAGTATCTCATTGCATATCCCGACAAGTTCTCCATCAATACTCTCACTATCAAGACATTAGTACGAATACCCGAATATTTGGATCTGCGCTCTATATCCCTGCTTTTACAGCTCTTCGATGAGGTCGTCAGGACAGATCCGCAGGGCGAAAGCTTGAGCAGAAACGTTCGCACTCTGCATAACATAATGCGGGTATATGCTCTGCATGGTCACTCCGAAGCTGCCGAACAATGGATGAATACAATCTTAGAAGTGCAAGAAGCGACTAGCGCTAGCAAACGTTTGGAAGGTCAGAGTTTCTCTCATGCAGACACTAGTCAGGCCGGGCCTTCAACACCGTTACGCAAGGCATCTGCTACATTGAAGAGGAATTTGTCGGCCAAGGAATCTGCTCTCTTCCTCGGCACTACATACCTCAGCTCTCTGGCTCAGCCAGAATCCAAAGGCGCTGCTGCCCCTCTCGTCGATTCTCGGATGGCTATGACATTCTTTCAAGAGTTATGGAAGCCTGACCTGCTCGAAGATGGATCTCCTAAGTCGGATGACGTCGCACTGCCACCCGAAATTATCGAATTAGATATCTACGCTTGGTCAGCTATCATACATGCTGCCGCGCTGGACCTGAACCGAATATCGTCACAAACTCTCATAGATGTATTGCACGCTCTTGAGAAATATCGTGAGTGGTACAAACTCGATGAGAGCCCTTTTGTTATACTGAGTGCCATCCTCGTCCTTGCAGCCTCTCTTCCTAAACCCAGCGCCGTTCCATACACTGCTGTGATGGGAGGTCTAAATCGAAGAGGAGATTATCAGCGCACAATAGATCTTTTCGAGCATGAAATTATACCGCAGGCTATCAGACGCGTCGAACATCTACAATCGGAGAAACCGATGTCTGCAGTGAAACAGGAAGAGATGGTCATTGATGCTCAACTCCTTGGTGCTGTCGTGCTGGCATGGACTGGTCTTGGAGATATCGGAATGGCTGTAAATGTCGTCAAATGGTTCGGGTCTCGAGTCGAAGGCGACGGTGATGGGGCTTCTCCTAGCAGTCAACATAGCCATGCTACATCCACTGACCACACCTCCGAGAAGCAAACGGTTGCCGAGACTCAAGCGTCCTTTCCCGAAGCCCTGCGTGGGGCAGTGAAAGTCGACACCATTCTTGTCAATCAGCTCATGACATACCTAGGCCAGACGGCACGCTACAATTCCGTATACAATCTTTTTGCGTCTATGCGGGAGCTATTCAAGGTGTACCCGGACGAAACGACACTTACAATCCTAGCACGGACTGCTCTGAGCGCAGCCAAAATGAAGAGGAGAGGTCTGATCCCTGAATTTGCGGAAGACGTCTGGCAAGCAGGTGTGCAGGTCGCTCGGGAGGACAATACTTCAGCAGGAAGCAACTTCTTCTCGACTGGCTTTGCGCATCTCAAGAACGCCTTGGGCGTGAGACCGAGCGAAGAGGAGGTGGCGAGAGAGGCTGGCGTATGGGATGGAGTTCAGCCTGTCGAGCGGGTGTTGGACATATACTGGGCCATGCTGGAACAGAACTTTGACGCGGCGCACGACAGAGCAGTAAAAGACAACATGAAAACGGCCTCAGCAGGAATCTTCTCTTTCGTGCGGCCAAAAAGCAGTACTTCATCGGACACTACGGAGTTGCAAGCTGCTTCCCATACTGCTTCAGCAGCTGCATTGGAGGAGCACAACGTGACATCACGCTTGCAAGGTCAAGACGACGAAGAGCACTACAACTATCGCTGGCCTTCACTGTGTCCTACCAGCATCAATATGCACATGCTGATAGCACTGTCGGGCTACTTCGGTCGTGGCGCCGACATTCCTCTAATCCTGTCGCACATGAAGCAACTCGACATAAAGCCAATTCGAAGGACGTTATGCCTAGCTTTGTGGTCATATGAAGAAACCGGTGTCTATTCTAATGAATACAGAAAGTTTCGAAATTGGTTATTAGAATGGCTTGGAGAGCTCGGTGTCCCTACAGACGAGGAAGTCGGGGCTTATAGAGCTCGACAATGGTCAGGGTCCAAAGCCAGATAGGGGGTCATCTCGTCGCTTCTATCAGTACAGCAGTCCATCATGTAGCCAGTATTTCCCATTGATCGCCCGAGCGGGTCGATCGTCCTGTGCAAATGAGCGTGAAATGTAACACCTGCGGCCTCTCAGCTTGTGTTGTTTTTCAAGAATCAAGCACCTGCGAACATGCCACGGCGCATACTAAAGACGACGTTGGTGCTCACGGTGCCTATCGTCCTGCTGAGCACGCCTTTGCTTGTGCTGTGCGTCTTCATACCTTTCGTCGGCTTTCTCGCTCTCCCGACACTTTTGGCAGTAAGCGTGTATCTGCTGTACGGAACAACCTGGCTTTGCTATCTCCTGCTTTCGCCTCAAGCTCGTCTGCCATACTCTCCCAAACGCTGCTACAAGATATGCCGTGAAGCTGCTCGATGGCTGTACGAGGCTTATCGTCTGAACGCGCCGGCTCTCGCGATGGACTGGAGTTACAGGCGCGTCATGGTACTGGGTAGCAAGAGCAGGGAGCAAATCATCAGGGACAATATACCCTATGGAAGCTACAAAGGCAACAAGAAGCTTGATGTGTACCTTCCGCCGTCAAGCATTGCTCGACCTGAAGCACCCGCTGGTGATGGTGACGAAGATAATCAGAACGGTGGCGACTCTACAACAGCAGACGAGCCGGCTCCTGTAGTAGTGCTCATCCTCACTGGAGGTTGGGGAGTGTTTGCAGACAAGCGATACTTTGTCCAGACTGCTCTCACGCTGCGGAAGAAGGGTATGATGGTGGTCGTTCCGGACATAGTAGGTCGACATAATCTATAAATACAGCATAAACACTTTCTCAAGGCACGAGCAACGCTGATTCTAGATAACAGACTTGCTATCCAGAGGGCAAGGCGCTGGACATGGTAGCGGACATTCGACGAGTCCTGGCTTGGACAGCGAGAAACGCCTTAGAGTATGGCGGAGATCCGAATTCTATCTATCTCATGGGTCACGGCAGCGGGGCCCATTTAGCCCTCCTCACAGTCGTACAAGAAGCCGTAGTCCGCTCAAGAGATGCTTTCTGGTTCTCCGCATATACTAAGGAAGCTAAGCAAGTCCGAGCAAAATCCATGGGTCCTGCATACGAAGATCAGGACGGAAACGACGAAGATGAAGACTCTTCCTTTACGGAACAAGCAGGTGCGCCTGGAGGGGAGAACATCGAGGTATCAGCTGGCATAAGGAGACTCGAGATATGGGGAGGCGAAAATGTGGAGTTACCAAAAGTCAAAGGTTTGATACTTATGGCGTGTATAAGCGATGTTATCAAGCATACGAGAAACGAGTTCAAGAATGGTCTGGAACAGATCAGCCCCTTAAGAAAGGCATTAGGTCCGAGCCATGCACAATGCTTGATGGCAAGCCCATCACATCTGTTGTTCGGCGCTAAACAGGTGAGTCAATACAGCACATAATTGCGAGGTTGGGGTTCTCGATTGTCGGCAGTCTGAAGGACTCCCGGGGAGGCAGGCCATTTGTAAGAAGCCTGACAGTTTGCGCTCCTGACGGCCAGAAGAGGACCACCTTGATACACTTACGACCTCGGCGAGTAGCTGGCTAATGCCTTGCTCGAATCCTCAGATCATCAACCCAAAAAACCTCCCAGCCCATGTCTTGCTCATACACGGTGGCCAAGATCACAGCGTTCCAATAGGTAGGACAAACTCAGCATGAATACTTTACTGAGAATCCTGCTGACGCCTTTGGCTATCTGGAACTTAGTGCAAAGCGTTTTGCTGAAGACTCTTCTGCAAGGCGTAAACGTGCGCGATGTCATGCTGCGAGCATATCGAGACCTGAGCCACATGGAGTGCTTGACTGCATTATGCGGTTCAAGAACAAGCAAGTATTCGTCTATGATAGCTGGTGAGATTGTGAACCTCGTTGCGAAAGGTGAAGGATGGGTGTAGGTAAATAAGCACGGTCCCTGTCGCTGTAACAGGTGAGGCTTCTCTCGAACTTTTCGCTCAAATAATGTTGCTTGTAAGAAAAGCCGGGACCGGGAAGAGCTTCTAACGGGATCATGTATCATAAGTTCATTAGCATCAGTCTAGCATATCGTTCTGCCCAATGCATGCCAGTGTTTTCCTGTGTGTCGCTGTGTCTTCAAATGTCTCCAAAAGCGACCTTTGCGAAAGTGAGAGCTCCCGATCACCTGCTCGAAATTGCGAATTTCTTCCTCGACAGACCTGGCTTTACACCATAAATCACACAAAAATACAGCAAAGATGTCGACCGATCTCCAATGGCTACTCCTACGCGTGAGTAAAGGATCCTGCGAGCAATCCGGACTGCATAGACGGAGCGGTTCGAGATGCTTGGACTGCCTGCTGATCATGCTTCCCTTGGACGTGTGAACTATGACAGAACTACCACAGCAAGTTGGTAAAGCGAAATGGTGTCACAAAGAGACTCTCTGCTGAGAAGGGCAACCTAGCCGTACGTTACTGCATTCTCCGGTCCTTAGCTTCATGTCGCCAGGCTTCTTATAAACCCTTCATGGCGTATGATGCGAGAGTGATCAGGGCAGCCATCAAGCGAAGCAGGCCGACAAGTCTTTCGCTACCACAGTATGCTAATTCCCAATGTGTGCTCCCATAGAACACCCACTCTTTCCACAACAACGGATACATCCACGCTAAGACCGTCGATGTCTCACCCAACCCATCCGGCAAGGGTGTCGTCTTGACCACTCGCAAGCAAAAGGCTGGTCCAGGACTCGTCGGCAAGGCCCGCTATGTCCAGAAATTGAAAGGTGCCTCTTCACGAAAGACCAACGCTGCCGTCAAGACCACTGTCAAGGGATACCGCCCTGAGCAGGCTACTGTAAGTTGCAGCCCCCTCAGGTCTACTTGTTCATCTGCCATGATCCTGGTTACTGACAATGAATACTATGCTCGCAGCTTGCTGTCGCTCGTGCCTCGGCCATCCTACGATCCCAGAAGGCCTCCAACAAGAAGTCAAAGGCTCCCCGAGTCCGCTCCGCTAAGGCCAAGAAGGCTGCTGCTGCTTCCACCTCCGCATAGAGAGGGTTCGCATCGTCTGGCTCTTTTGCAGGTTATATAGCTTAGGATACTAGCAAGATGATTTGTGGCACAACGATCTAGTAGCTGTCTCCTTGAGCACGCATACCGTAGCTTTCATCTTGCAAAATAACCTCTTCTATCAGCCTGTACGAGCTGCCACACAACCACTTTGGAACATTGCTGCTTGCCTTTGCAACATGCGTAGAGGACTGAATCTGCTGCCTAGTGCAACACAAACCGCTTCTTGTATCGCCATCAGGTTCCATAGCAGTATGACACAACACAGTGCTATATGTACTGCCGGCGGGGTCGTATATATAGTGGCCTCCGATCACGTTTCTCTAACGGGACGTTCAGGTAGAAAGCTCGTTGCCTTTACGGGCTGGCACTGCATTTCTATCCAAGAATTGTAACTACACCAAGACATACATAGTGTGTTAGCATCCAACTTCCCATGGGGTTCCACTGGGTGCATCGCACTAAGACGCCGACAACGCCTGCTGAGGCCGAGCCTGACAAGGAGGAGCTGCCACAAGAAGCTCAGAATGCAGCTCATGCGCTCCAGCATGTATGTAGCTGTGTCCACGTCGTACATATGATGCTACAGAGCACTGAACCATGTTATCTGGAACATGCTTCCACAGGCGATCAAGGCTTACGAACAGCCCGGAGTACCGTCGAAAGCTGGAATACTAGCACAAGCAGACCGAATGGTACGCTCGGAAGCACATTCATGGCTCAGTGAGCTGATACCTGAGCTCGAGGAGAAGACTGCCGTAAGTACTGCATTACCAGACTGCTCAACAGGCTCGCTCTTGAATACTGAAGTACTGCGACACGCGGGCTATTATTGGCGTTCGATACTATTTACAGGAAGAAGAGTATGGCAACTTTGTCGTTATCAACAGAGCTACCGGAGAGAAGACATGGGAGTCAGTGCCTCTCTATGTCCGTGTTGGAGTATGTACTCTCCTTCTTACCCCTGTCCTGCATTCAGATAAGCTCTGCAAAACATGTCTCTGACGTAAAGCTCGCGCTTGCACGTGCAGATGAGCTTGCTATTTACTGGAGCCGGTGATAAACTGTTGGGTTACAAGTATATCTCCAAGGTGCGTTCTTGGTATTGGACCAATTGCGAAACCCACTTCTCCATCGAAGCTGAGCCATCTCTGCAAGGTCAGCTCCTGATCCAGCAGTCGATAAAGCAGGGCAAGCTATTCGATTCCGAAGTCGGAGCATACGTAAGATAGTTGCCCCAGTTTGGCTTCTGCATTTACAGATGTGGATGACCTCTAAGCAGCCTTTTCGTCAAACAGGAGCACATCGTAGAGTTCGTCAAGACATATAAACTCGAAGATTCACTACCGGAACTCCTCGAGCCTGACCTTCACAAATATAGGACTTTTAATTCCTTCTTTTCAAGACAGCTGAAGCCTGATGCTCGTCCTCCTGCTGGCGGTGATGATGTCGTAGTCAGTGCTGCTGACTGCAGGTGAGCATAGAGCAGTAGCCTCTCCTAGATAATCCATCGGTTAGTAACGCATTTTGCATCGCAGATTGACGGTCTGGGAGAATGTCACTTCCGCAACTCAATTCTGGATCAAAGGAAGACAGTTCAACATACCAAACCTGTTGCAGGATGAGTCTATCTCTGGTAGACCTGAGTTCAAGGAGGGATGCTCACGTAGGTAGCATTCCATTGCTCTCCTCAGCATCTACTGACTTTTTGGTACCCCGCGCAGTTGCCATCTTCCGCTTGGCGCCTGTAAGCTAGCCGCTTTGACATAAACATGGATGCGTGAATTGACATGACATTCAACGCACGAACAGCAAGATTACCATAGATGGCACAGTCCCCTGCAAGGAACGATAGGTGCCATCAAAGCTATACCTGGCCAACTCTATAGTGAGTGTCTTGTATCCCACCATCTTGGCAGCCCCCTAAAGACTGTCTCTTCCAGCTGTCAATCCGATGGCAGTGCGAAACAAGGACGTAGATGTTTTCACAGCAAATAAGGTGAGCTAGGTCTCTTTCTAATATGGAGCCCACTCTCGTGTGTTCACAACGATCTGTTGCAACTACAGCGAGACATTCGCGTAATTAGTACACCAGCTCTCGAGTCTGGTAAGGAAGCTATCGATGTGCCTATCGTATCGGTTGGAGCAATGTTAGTGGGCAGCATTGGGCATACTCGACCTGAAGGCGCTCAGATTGCTCGGGCAAAAGAATTAGGATACTTCGCATACGGAGGTGTGTCATACAGAGTACCAGCTTATGGAGGGCAGGTAGGCTGACACAGTCTTGATGCACAGGTTCGACTGTCATTGTCGTATTTCCACAGGGTTTCGTAAAGTTCGACGAGGTGAGCGGTCCCTAAGCACATCTGCCTTCCTTCCAGCTAACCTTAGTCTCCGTTCAGGATTTGGTCAAATACTCCAAAGAGGCAGTAGAAACCGTTGTCAAGGTAAGAGACGCCAGTGCGCTGTCTTGATATTGGATGCCTGATTGCGGATGTTCCTGCCCCGTAGGTCGGCGAAAGGATCGGTGTGAGGCTTCAATGATCCGTACAATGAATGTTTCATGCCAACATGCTATGGACTATGCTGTACTCTACTAGTATAGATGTCTCCTGAAGTAATTAACGTATCTACTATTCTTGAGCTGGGTCCCACGCTTTATCCCATGTGAGAGGGAGAGAGTCTTTCGGTCCAAGGTGAAATTACCTCATTTAACACCTGCAGCTCCGTCTTTCGGTTGCTGCCTCCATAGCACCGATTACCTCACCGAGTACCTCCTTCCACCACTGACACTAACACGCTAATCTTGGCTCGTTGAGTTTTCTCGAGACCCTATCCTGCTTGCTGCGACGGTGTTTCGTTCGGCTATGTGTTTTCAATCACGCTTGCTGCCTCTGTTTTCCGCTCGGCTTGTTTGCGTCGATGTCTTCGAAGGCCGAGGAAGACCGCCCCGCAAACAAGCATGACTCCGACGATGCCTGCACCAATATAGCCACTTGAATCGTTGCAAGCTTCCCAGAATCGCCACCAGCGGCCATCCAGGCCATCTGAGTTCTCGGCTGCTTCTGCGCACGATGCGCACTTCTCCAAGGCTATGCCCATAAATTCAATAATAGATATAGCCAGTGCAACCAGAATGCTGATGAAGGTGAGAACGATGGACAGTTCAGAATACAGCTCAGCTTTGGCTGGCTGGATCAGCGGCTTCACCGGCTCATCTTCTGTGGTGACAGCTGTCTTCTCCTGGCCTTCATCCTTGCTGACGTCCAAATCTGCCTTTTCAATGTCCGTCTCGATCTGAGCTGGTGCTGCTTCTTGCATTTCAAGCTGATTCACTACAACTATCTCATTTGGCGATGGTCGTGGTACTGTTCCCGGATCGTACGTGTGTAGGACTGCTTCTTCTGTCGCTATAGTGGTCTTTCCTCGTTTCCGCCAGAGTACTCTCCAGTTCTCCTCCCCGTGTTTTGGCATGGCATATCCCCATAACATAAGTATCGAGTCGAGCTAAGCAAGATTATGTGTCAAGACACAAGCCGGCATTCTTCCCTGATCATCACTCACACTGTCTACCAGGGCCATACCGCAGGTGAATAAAGCTGGTAAAATGATGATTTCGCTATTCTTGATCTGCCCACCGCCATGCGGCCTAATAGCTACTGCCGATACACCGAGGAGTGTGATCTCGGAGGCCGTGTCGACTGTATAGATATGGTTTCTCAGCATAGACTTAATAAAGCTGGCGCAGTCAGCAATGCTCACATCCAAACCCGAAAAGGATGCCAATTGGGTACAGCTTCCATGGTCTGTCGATTAATTTGAGTAGCGGCCGAGCGACGCGTCCCATACATCCCCATATCTGTGTCTGTTCAATGACCATACCCCTCTGAATGATGGGTATGAAGTGAAGCATATCAGTACGAGAATGCAAGAGAAGAAGTCAATTCCCGAGAACATACCTTTGCCCGACGACGATCCCGCAAAATCTTGTACAGTATCACAGAATTGATGATTGCAAGCAGAAAAAGGAAGGAAGCGGAAACCGAAATGCCAACAATTCCACCGACACTCGATACCGGATCAAGCTTGTTGGCGACCGATATCGAGATGGCAACGGCCAGAGTAACGGCTATCACTATTGTAGAGTGGCCAAGGGAGAAGAAGAGACCACATGTGAGGCTATTGAATCCAAGAGCGTTAGATCATCAGCAGGGTATGTCTGGACGAGATACTCACGGTCTTTGCCCTTTGGCTACCAAAGCTCGAGTAGCATTGTCGATGGCGCTGTTACAATTGCAGTATCAGCGTTACTGGTTTCGCTGTGCGCTATGGAGATTTCTTGGGCGAACCTGATGTGATCGGCGTCTGTAAGTGCACCCGTGCATCAGTGGCAGAGCTCCGAGCGTGGCTTTCCGAAGCCTTGCTCACCTAGAGCATGTCTCAACCCAAGAGTGTAGGCAATGGACGCCAGAGAGAGTACGCGACCTCTTCCCGAAGATGAGAAAAGCCCGATGGCCACAAGCCAGACTACGAGATTGACGACCACTAGTGCGGAGACTAATAGGTAGCTTCTGCCCACAAGAGTCAGCTTTCTGTTGAAGACCATCAAGACATACAGAAGTAAGGAAAGGAGAGTGGCACTGCTACCATACCAAAAACATAAGGCAAAGGCCGCAAGCGAGCGAGCGAGCGAGAAAGTCGGTTAGCTCGGATTGATCGAGTTCATGATAAGAAGTTTTGGAACCGGTATAATTCGAAAAAATATCTCCGGCGAAGTGTAGGCAGCGTCCACTGAAGAGCCGGTTGTTTATGTTGACCAACTCTGTATGGTCTATCACTACAAGCTCACAAGGTATGCAGGACTTTTAGATTTCGGCAGTTTCTACGCTCACTCTGCCGCTGAAGACAATGTTCGCCCGAACTACTTCTACTGGGTGCCGCATATTTCACCTTGAGGATGACGCCCAGATCGACAGGTGGAGAGATGGATGGGACAACAGTGGTAAAGTGCCTTCGCTTACGACAGTATCTGAACATAAGAAGTCAGGACGAAGCGTCCCCCTAGCAATTCTCTCCTATGCAGCCAATTCGGTTCATCCTTCGAGACTCGGGGCCGAGTGCACTCCATCGGTCTCTGCTGCAAGTATCTTACGATCTGATTGACCACGGCTTTCTTCTCGACGTCCTCGGTCCTATCAGTCGCCACAGCGAACCATATCGTTGGAGTAGAAGGTATAGCGGCCAGAGTCGCGTCCGTAACGAGGCTTTCGTTGTCCTTTTCCTTGAGGAAAGCTTGAAGATTGATGGAATTTACGTCTTTTATCAGCGCTTGAGTACAGTTGATGGAATGAGAGGATGCGAGAGGATGTGATAACAGTTCTGCGGGCGCAGTGGTTGTATCGAGCTTCAGGCAGAGATGACTGATTCGACCTAGAAGATCCATGGCTCGTTCGTATAAGGGGTCGGTCATCGTTCTCGTCTCTTCTGCCTTCCGCTTGGGCGCCTTTGAAGAAGCCGAGAGTCCCAAGGTTCATCGTTGACTATGCTCTCTCCGACCGTCCAGGGTGGGAAGCCGGTGACAGAGACGCGCGTGATCTGAGATTGCTCCGTCATCTGAAGAGCTTCATTTGATTCGCTTGATATTTGTACGGCTTTGAGGTCTTCTTCAGTTTCAACTAATGCTTCCATAGTCTTGTTGTGAGTTGTGTGGAGAGTTGGAAGGAACCATCCGCAGGTATGCACGCTCGATTTGCCAGCGGTGTCGACGGTTCCGTTCTACGGTTTACGTAGTGATTTCACTGGGTTACAGCCGACTGGACGAGGTAGACTTATGAATTGGCATACCCATGCCCATGCTATTGTTTGGAATCAGGTAGACCGCACAGCTAATGTACGTAGGGTCCAAAGAATCGTTGACTGAAGCAGTGTAATTGGTGCAGGTCCGGCTGTGATTAAGACAGACTGCTCTAATCCTTCGGCGGATGTCCTTCAAGCAGAAGATTCGAGGCTCATGACCTGTAGTTGAGTCGAAAAGAATAGAGATCTGTGATGTGGATGTAGCATTTGGAGGAAAGAGAGGAGAGGAGCGAATTACGGTGGCGCCTGTTAGACCCGCGTCCTCGGGTCTTCCAGATGCAATTTGGAAGGCGGTACGACCATAGGCTTCCAACATCAGTCAGCTGACCAGTCTTCCATGGAAGTAGAGAACTGTTCTCTGCAGTTCTCTCGATAGAAGGGAAGGGAAGCCTAAATGGGGTCGGAGTTGAAATAGCTTCGGCACAGGTCCGGGCACGTGACCAGCCGGCATCTTGCGGACCCCATCATGCAGGGTGGTAGCTCGAAGGTACGACATCCACTAAGGCCAGTAGCCCGTAAAGCAAGACTGGAGATGCCTGCATCGTAGCAGCATCATAGTCTGATGTTGCTATGATGCAGACATCTCAAGTCTTGCCTTTCTACGAGCGTGAGTGGCAAAGCCGACCTAGAATGTTTGACACCATCTAGAAAGCAATACAAGCAGTAAGAGCTACTTTTAAGGGTATGTGAGGTCTATTACGTTCTCTAGAACAAGGCGGATTGCTTGAGAGTGATCTCCTTTGCCAAGGGTGACAGATTATGCGATTTCGCCAATTTCCTTTTTGGATTTGATTGTTAATAGCAACTACAACGAACAAGCGAAATACAACTGAGCGTTAGCTCTCTTCCTTGTCAGACTTCAAGTACTACCATGACCTCCGCAAGCTCCGGTGCTCCCGTACTTGTCGATACTGAGCAGCTCAACTGCATTTTTTTTTTGGATTTAATTGCCCATCGCAAGTTACAAAGAACAAGCGAAATACAACGGAGCTTTAGCGCTAGTATTAATTATGAGAGGAGTTGTAGCATTGTGAACATGATAAAAGTGTAAATACTAGAAGTATGTTGGTGTATTCAGTCTTCTGGTAATATTTGCAGTTTGATGGCTTTCCGCGAGATCCGGCAGCCTTGCTCGTAAAGACGGACGTGATCGACGGGCAATGAAGGGAGTGGAGCCAGTCGACGGCTTCGAAGAAGTTTGCAGAGTAGATGGACATGGCCAGCAGCATAAGCAAGCTGCATAGGACATAGGTCGTCAATGCTAAGCAGCTCGACTGCGCTCCTGGGATGTCTGATAGGTAGAAACATGTAGGGCCACAGCGCTTGGCCTACAGAGCAACAGAAAAACACGTGATCCCAAGATTCATCGCGGTCTTGTAAGCAAAGGATGCAAGATCTTGACGTGTTGTTGGGCCAGCAAGGATCTGGAGGTTGTCTTGCTTTGATCCAGGCTCTGGGATTGCTCGGGCGCGTGGTCGTGGAAATTTTGACTACCCCTACAGTGTACCATCATATGTGCATCAGAGCAACAAAATTGCATCATATGAAGGGAAGATGGCCGAGGTTCGTTGTGTTCGTCATGCAATTTCGTCTACCTGCTTCTAACCTCCTTCTTCATACAGTGGTCTAAGGCGCTGGTTTTAGGAACTCATGAGTCCACCAGTCTTCGGGCGTGGGTTCGAATCCCACTCTTCTCAAATCTTTTGCTGAAATCGGCTTGGGTTCGTCTCTTATGGACGTGCCCCCTGCTTTTTGGTCCTAAAAGCCATGTAGAGATGCTCTTGCACCTGCTCAGTCACCCCAGACTGCCGTAGCTGCTCGTGTTTGGTTGCTTTTCCATCCCGACAATCAGTGGCTGGAACCGGCTAGGAAACGTATTTGTCGGGGACTTCGTTGGCATTCTAATGCCATAAAGCCTGCACAGGTACCAATGCATCCTCCCAACTGACTTATGTTGTCGTAGTTGCTCGTACGCAGCTGCTATTATTATCCGCTCGGTCGGTGGCTGAAATCGGCTAGGAAACGTCTCTGGGAGGCCTTTCGTTCATACTTCAATGTTTGGAAGCATGTATATGCACTAACACCCAGCCGTATTTGTCGTGGGATTTCTTAGCTGAGTATTTCGGCTTGCGTTTTGGCCCGGCAGTCAGTGGTTAGAATCAGCTAGGCTGTCGTCTCATCGAGGCGGTCGGGCAGCATGCTACTTGTTAGTGCCTGCAAGCATGCATATTTAGGCCATACATGGTCGCAGATACAAGCAAGAGATTGTAGTGGATGGTGCTGCATTGCCTTCTATGCCGTATCCCATCGCGGAGACATATGGCTAGAAACTTTATGAACGGAGCGAGAAGTCAAAGCGCTCGCCTCTATCCATGTAAACGACCTTGTCAGCAAGACCTGCTGTCGTCATCTCCTTCTTGAAGTCCTCCAAGGGAGATAAGAAGACATCGTAGTCTGGGGAAAAGCCGTCAGCCACATTTCGGTACAAGCTACTGAATTCAGTACAGGAGGGTCTATCGCTCACCATCGAAGTGTATAGGCAAAGTAACCTTCGGCTTGATGAGCTGTACAAGTTTTATGCCCTGTTTCGCGTCCATTGTGACCATGAGTAGTGGAAGATGGGGTCCAGGAATGGTAGTACCGCCGAGATGGACGATGAGCAAGTCGATATCCGGGTAGCGCTCGGGGATCTCCTCCAAGTCTTTGACGACAAGCGTGTCGCCCGAGATGTAAATTCTGAAAATGGCGTCCGTGTCTGGTTTGCCATCCCGTAAGAACTCCAGTACAAAGCCAGTAGTAGGTGGAACGGCCGCCATGAAGTCGTTCAAAGTCTCGATGATAGGGCCAGCTACATGCTTTCCAGGTGTAGAGACTACTTTCAAGCTCATCCCTGGCTTGTCCTCGGTCTTAAACTTCAAGAGAGCCGATTCCCAAGTATTGAGACCTGTTACTTCAGAGAAACCTAGCTCGGCTAAAGGCTTGTGGGCCTCGAGAGTGGTCACGATAGGTAGATCCTTTCGTAGTCGCTTCTGTACCTCCTTGTCGAAGTGGTCTGTGGAGATGTCAGCCAATGCCTTTTGGAAGCCCGGGAGGATTGACCTCACCTTCGTGGAAATGTGACAGCAAAATTGCGTCAATTGAAGGGAGCTCATCCATAGTTACAGCAGGATTGGTCTTCCTCTGTGCAGTCACTCCAGGTCCCAAGTGCACGTGGTCACCTATAAATGGATATCCGTTAGAAGCATATTGAGAGTGCACAGGGTGACTTGCTAACCGGCATGAAGGAAGTTTGGGTCCGTCATGATACGCTATTCATGGCAGAGCTATCAGCACATTCTCCTGATCATCTTGACCGCGCCGAGCTCACGAAGTATTTATGCTCAAAGATCGTCGTAGCCTGGAGAAGCCGGCCATTCGTGCACAGATTCAGCACTAGATGTAACAAAGCCGAAAGCAACAAAGCTCACAGTCCCAACAAAGTAGATTGACAGCTCGTTTGGATCATCGTGCTTGACCTTTCCCGTCACTGGAAACGCAGCGTGGGTGTGATGATGCTTCGGCTCTGGAAGACTTGCAGGAATTGTGGCGGAGCTGGGCTCAGCCAGAGGAGGACGTTGCTGGGCATGGTCCAGTTCCAAGGTGTAAGTAGGTGCGCTCATACTGATGTTCGAGATTATCGTATATATATCACGTTCACAAGAGCCCAAACGCCGTCGTCCTATTGTTCGGCACGGAGTCATGCAGCTACGTATTAGCTTTCTGCCGATCACTCTTTTACAGGCAAGCAGCATGCTCCGCAATTGCACCTAGGACCGGAAGGCTTTGCTGACTGGGCCAGCAGCAAGCCGTATGATACTCTTGATCCTGACTTGGGACCGCTCATGTAGCAGAATCAGCCCCCTTCACTTCTCTGCTCATTATGCACCTTGATTCAGGCCCGGTTCTCGATCACGTCCTCCTGGCAGCGGATAACTTCAATAAGGTCTTTACCTTCTGTCGCTACCGTTGGCCAGACACCGCTGCAGCCAGAGTGAGAAGATGTATGCGAAGACCAAGAACTTATACTCAAGCTAGCACACTCGATCTATAAGCTAGGATCGCTACGGTGAACCATGGGCAAGCTCAAGTGAGACGGACTTGCAGCAAATGCCCTTGTTGTCGACCACGGCTGACCATACACGGCCACAGCATCGCTCACCACAAGAGCTACCACCCTTACAAGGCGGAGAATATCGAGCGTGTGCGTCGAGATGAGGAGCGTGCAGCGGCTTTGGAAGCCGGTGACCGGGCCAAGGTGATGCAAGCAGATTCGGAAGCTCGTATAGCATTACTTCGTAAAAGAGCGAAGAAGGGAAAATCCAAGGAGGAAGACCAAGCCGAGAAAGCCCTTGAGAGACAGCTGCAGAACAAAGGCCGACCTGCGGAGCTTGCGGACGGTCCCAACGATAAGGCTGTTGCAGTGGCGATTCAGCGTGACACGTCTACAGTCAATATCACCACGGAAGACGGTCATTGTGGGTCAAACGCGAGTTACACTTATGAAAAAACGTTGACATCATTTGTATCCCCTAGTCAACTTCTTTGCTGATCTCGAGAGGGGGCCGGTAGCGGCATCAAGCTCTCAGCGTGACAAGCGCAATGCCGAGTATGAAGCTGAAAAGAAGGCCGCAGAAGAGAAATGGGACCGTCAGATCACGATGTATCTTGAGGCGCCTGCAAAGACTTGGTATGATTCGAAAGATGGCTTAAAACCGACAGAACGCAAGCGGACGGAGGATCAACGCTTGGAGAAAGCATATAAGGACAACGAGGCAAAGCGCGTGGAAGATCCGATGGCAGCGATGCAAGCTTATCTCAAGCGTAGGGATGAAATCAAAGCTGCCGAGGAGCGACACAAGCAGAATCCCTGGGACGATACGCCTCGCACCTTGAAGGCAGACCGTACGCCAATAGAGCCCTTACGTTTAGTGAGGCGCAAGGACCGGGAAGGTCGTTATCGATGCTCTCCATCACCATCGGCGGATGTTGAAGAAGGGCCAGCGAGACCGCCTCAACTTAGAGAGCCATTATCAGTGGAGGAGGCAGCAAAGAAGCGAGAGACCTCTGAACGGGAACGCGCCAGAGCATTGCTGGCTGCGCGGAAGCGTGACAATGCTTCCGAGGCATCAACGCCTCGAAGCGAGTTTGGATACCAAACTGGAATGTACAATCGAGCGGAAACCCGAGACGCTAAGAAATACTCGAACTTGCGATGGGAAGAAGATAGACGCGGATCCAGGCACTACCGATGATAAGCACGAGAACTTTTCTCGTTACCAAATCTGCACTAAGGGTAACCTTCACATTCGTCGGATCTGGACCGACCATGGCTCAGCACGATCGAAAAAAAAGCGAAAGTTTGTCAAGACAGTCAGTCTTGTAACGAATCTCGCTTAAATCGCAGTCCTCTGCGCATTCAGGTTGCCTTCCTCACAACCGCAGCGGACCATGAAGCGTTCGAACAGAGGTCGCCAGGTGAACGAGACCACGCCTTTGACGCAAGCTGAAGAGCATGATGATGTCGAGGACAAGATCCCCTGGTTGCAAGTAGGTAGAACATCCTTTGTTGTCGCTCGAGCTACCCATACAAGTCGATAGTATCACTAAATTGAGTCAAACAGCTCTTTATACTTTGTTATGCCAGAATCAGCGACGGATGGCTCTTTTGGACAATTCTTCCGTATGTTGCACAAATGGTGGAGGATACAGGTGTAGCGCACGATAAAATAGGTTTCTACTCTGGTGAGTCCGTGTCCAGGTTTCCTCGACTACATGAACGGCCTGCTTACAAGCTTTGCAGGTCTCATTGAATCTGTTTACTCCGTCACCGAATTCTTGAGCATGCAATTCATCTGGCGTCATGCCAGTGATAAATACGGTCGCAAGCCTATTCTGATCTTAACAATGACCGGTATATCTGCATCTGCCATCGCCTTTGGCTACTCGAAAACGGTCTGGCAAATGCTACTTTCTAGAGCTATATGTGGCTGTTTCGCAGGTAGCATCGCGTAAGTTCATACCTAGACTGCATCGTCAGCTGGGACCCCAAAGCTGACGCAGAAAGTCTAGTACCATACGTATCATGTTCAGCGAGATTTCTACGGAGAAGACCCGTGGCACAGTATTCTCGTACTTTGCGTTTACAGGCTCGCTGTCGGGCCTACTATCGCCGCTGGTAGGAGGACTTTTGGCCAGGCCAGCCGATCGTTTCGCCTACTTCCGAGACTGGCAATCTCTCATAAAGTATCCTTACTTGTTACCATCTCTAGTGGGCGGCGCATTGCCTGGCTCAACGGCCATAATAGCTGTATTCCTGCTGGATGAGACGAAGCCGGAAGGCGCTGACTACAGCGAGGCAGCTTTGAGCACAAAGGAGCTCTTGCGGGTACCCGGTCTCCTCAACCTTCTGGTTCTCCACAATTGGATGAGCTACGTTAGCTTTGCTTGGATAACAAGTGAGTCAGCATTTATCAACAACCAATGAGGCTCTGAAGCTGATAGTGGCTGCGTCAGTTGCGCCCGTGTTCTGGTACACCAAGGTGGAGCGAGGGGGTCTCGGGCTTGCGCCACATGACATCGCGTGGCTCATGGGAACCATCGGAGCTTTTCGAGGGGTCATGAATATCGTTTCCAATCCTAGGCTACATAAACGTTACGGTACCCAAGGCGTGTTGCGGCTCTCTACCGTGGGCTTTCTAGTCACAATCCTGCTTGGCCCGCTGACCAATCTGGTACGAGCACACTTCACGATGCCGATTGTCACGGGCTTTCTGGGGTTTACCGTCTTGTCTGTATACACCCAATCCCTGGCGTATTGTAAGTGCGTGCAGCTGTGGTTGAGTGTCAAGAAGCTGACGCACTTACCCGGACAGTCGCATTCTCCATTGCTATTGTCGATGTCTCACCGTCACCGCAATCCTTAGGGCAGGTCGTCTCTTTCTTCCTGTCAAATTCCGTCTTTATACGGGCTATCGCTCCAGCTACAGCTACTAGTTTATATGCGTATGGGGTAGAGTCGCAATTGGCTGCTGGCCAGTTCGCGTGGATCGTCCTTGCGTTCTTAGCTGCCGGATTGTGTTATCAGGCTTTCACGACAATTCTGTATAAGGCAAAGAAGCCTACAGCACCCCAAGCTGCACGACACCATGCACCTAGGTCCATGACGTCGGACGAGGACGCGTGATCCGGACGGTGATTTTCCATGGTATGGTATCTACACTGCCGCAATAGATACATCTCGTGGAGCCCTCACGAGCTCAGCTTTATGACAACTCACATGGTTGTAACTTGCGTTTGTGCCGACAATATCGATGCTGCCTCCTTTTCACCCAATGCCAACGTTCACAAGGATTTCGATCGAACCCTTGCTCAAAATCCAAGCGACGGGATGATGGTGCTGCTGGACCCAATTACTGGGCAACCGAAGCCTGTGATAAAATATGATATGAAGCTCTTTGATCATCGCGAAGAGACTACTTTCCGGCGTGCATCATATCATTACCTGCCTTCGACAGCCTTCGCCAGGGGAACTTCGCGCCCGAGCCGGATCAACACCGACCGCAAACATGCATTAGGATCACGGCATCTACTTGCAATGCCAATCAGTTCTGAGACGATGCTGAAAACCTTGAGATCTCGCCTTGAAGAGTACTAGAGAGAGTACAGCCACAAGCTTAAGTACCATGCCGCACATAAGTCGGCGGGAATGTTCGGCATTTTAGACTGAAGCGCAGCAAGTTTCGAGGCCACTAGAGCACTTCACAGCATCGGCACTGTGCGGCAAAATTTAACGATTGTCCTGCTTGGGGCTCGGCTGGAAGCTGGCGGTCGCTCTACTCTGAGCGACCTCCCACAAGACCATGACGCGCTCGAGCGCCCATCAGCTGGCAGACGAGAGAACACCTTTGACGCAGAGCCCAGATGACAGTCCCGCCTCTGATAAAATTCCCTGGCTACAGGTCGGTAATTATCCTTTGTTTGCGGCAAACCCGCAAAGGTTGCCAAACCAAGAAGTTTGCTAAAGTATGTAATCAGGTCTTCATACTCTGCTACGCACGAATCTGCGAGGGTTGGCTGTTCCTCACAGTCCTGTCATACGTTGCCCAGATGGTCGAGGACACAGGTGTAGCGCACGAGCAAATCGGATTCTATGCTGGCAAGGCTTGGCGACTGAACTCGTCCACATCTAGTGACTCACGATCTGTCTAGGTCTCGTGGAGTCATCGTATTCTCTGATGGAACTTATTACTATGCAATTCATCTGGCGCCATGCAAGCGATAAGTACGGCCGCAAGCCCGTTCTAATTGGGACGATGGTCGGCATCTCCCTCTCTGCCACGGCATTTGACTTTTCAAAGACGATTTGGCAGATGATTATGTCCCGAGCCATATGCGGCTGTTTCTCGGGTAGCATCGCGTGACGTGTATGTCCGATACCTGACTGTGCCTTTAGAGCTAAAGGTTCCTGTCTTGTAGTACTATCCGTATCATGTTCAGCGAAATTTCGACCGAGAGGACGCGCGGCACCGTCTTCTCTTACTTCGCCTTAACAGGCTCACTATCTGCTCTTATGGCAGGTGGTCTTCTGGCCAGACCTGCCGACAGGTCTCACTACTTGCGCGACTGGCACATATTCGTCAAATACCCGTACCTTCTGCCCTCTCTGATAGCAGGCGCTCTACCCGCTTCAACTGCCATGCTAGCTGCTTTATTTATTCGGGAAACCAAGCCTGCTAGTTCCGATTACAGCAAAGCTGCACTTAGTACGCGTGAGCTTCTGCGGAGCCCCGGCCTTCTCAGGCTTACCATTATGCATAACGGAATTAGCTTTGCGGGCTTCGCTTGGATGGCAGGTTCGTCGTATTACAGAGAGAAGTGAGCATAAGGCTGACGGTCAGGCGTATAGTTGCGTCCATATTCTGGTACACTAAGGTCGAGCACGGTGGCGCTGAGTTGAACGCACAAAAAATTGCGGGATATGGGCACCCTTGGGCGTTCCAGGGCGCTATGAGTCTTATACTCAATCCGTACCTGCACAAACACTACGGAACTCAAAATTTGCTACGAACAGGCACAGTGGGTTCCTTGGTAAGGTTCCCGTTGGGACCATTAACATACATCGCCCGAAACGACACAAACATGGCCGTAGTAGGTATGATCCTCGCATTGGAAGTTGCTACTGTATACACGCAATCTCTATCATACTGCGAGTTACAAGACGTAGTGGCGGTTTTCCTTGCTGACAAGACTGAAATTAACAGTGCGCTGGCTATCGCTGTTGTCGAGGTTTCACCAACTCCAGAAACTCTAGGCCAGGTTATATCGTTCTTCCTCATCAACACGATCTTCGTACGACGTATCAGTCCAGCTGCAGCAACGAGTGTCTACGCCTTTGGCGTGGAGTCGAACCTGGTCTCAGGGCAATTCGCAGGGCTTGTCCGAGCCTTCTTCGCCGTTGGTTTGTGTGATTACACCTTTACAAGGGATCTTTACAAAGCAGAAAAGCCAGCATCTTTACAGTCCGAAACATCTTCACGAATCTCTGGCGAAGACGCCTGAAGCGTGAATGCCTGAACGTGCAGGAACAGACTTCGATAGCAATGTCGGCAGGGGCTATCCATTGAAGCACACCGTAGCCGGAAGACACCTACTGCCGCTGAATATCTTGCTTCCTACTTCCCACTATGACCTGGACTTCTGTAGCAGAGTGCGTTTGCGCACAGGCGTAAGCATATTTTGTAATCTTGTACGACGTAAGGCACTCGCGGAAGTAGGTCACGAGGGAATGTCTCGTGAAATTTGGCCTCGCTTGTATAATCCTCTCTAGCTTATCAGTCTTTATTGCTATCATTCTCCCGACCCCTTGTCACTTCTCTGCAGCAGGACCTGCTCTAGCCGGCAATAACGACCAGAGGGTGTCCTCTTCTTGCCAAAGGATGCTCAGTTGCTGCAGGTGAGACAAACTTGCTATACAGGGTCTCCACATGAACACTAAGCTACATTTATCCCTTTAGCTCGCCAAACTCCGCTGTCGAGAGCGGGCTGTACTTCGCTACCGTCGGTACCTAGTATATTATTTCCCTACGTCGCTCAAATGAATCGAGGACACTGGCATTCCACGAGCACGCCGGCCTCTAAGTTATGCTGGTGATCAGAGTCTTCTTCAACCTAAAAGACCGACTGCTGATTATCACCGCAGTATCCATTGATCTTCTATCACACAGTTTGTGTCCAGCAAGCGGTTTGGCGCAGAGCGGGCGACTTATATGGCACGGCTCGGCATCTAGATACGTCAGGTCGGATGACAAGTTTGGGCAGGGACAGGCTACGGACGATTTCTTTTAAGTTCGCTCAGTGAACGGGCAAACAGAAGTCACAGCACGTCATCGCATGGAGTGAACTACTGATAATACTGTTGAGTTACCGTAGAGTTACCGTAGTTAGTGGTCGTGTTGCCACTTCAAGTCCTTATCGACCTGGCAGTGAATACGGTATGCTTATATCATAGGTGGCGTACCTAGTGTGCAGCCGCGATGGTGACTGCTTGGTGCGAATTTGAGGGGTGTGTGTTTACCTACCGGTACCGTACCTACCGTAGCACCAGACTTGTCGAGCGCTGTCGATCGTTGCGTCAGTCCCTGGTGAAGCTTAAATCCGTCGTGCCTGCATTCCTGCGGTAGACCCGAGTCGGCTTCCCCGGCAGCGTTGGACCCACAGAAATGCGGCGGCCTGATTACCCAATGCACACCAGGCAGGTCAACTTTAAAGCCTTGAGAAGCGTCAAGCTAAGAAGTGAAGGTTTGCTCTCTACCTACCATCAACATCTCAGTGGCTTGTACTTGAGCACTAGCAATAACAATGTCAAGTCTCCAGCCTCGTCATGATGGGTATAAAACCTGACCTTGAACGGACTTTTCTGCTCTCTTCTCTTCTCATCACTCGCACACTCAAGCAGCCTCAAGGACTACACTCTCTTGCACCACACTCTTTTACCACACTCATTCTATCGAGCCTTCCCACCTCTTATCAGACTTCGCCACCTTCAACATGCTATCCAGGACATTCCTCTCATCTGTAGCTCTCGCTTTCGCCGTAGCAGCGCCTGCCGTTCGCGCCCAACTCGTCAATGTGCCACTGGATGTCAGCCTCGATGTGGGCACACAAGCTACCTGCCCGGCAGATGCTCCTGAAGGTACCGACGTGGACGCCACCGTTTTAGCCGTTGTCACCCTCAATACAGTCGTAGAGTAAGCTTCCACGGGCTCCGCACATCTTGCTATATAACTGAGGCGAGCCAACCTCTTCGACAGAGCCGGTCTAGACGTAGCTGGGCTCGGTCTCGTTGGAGCGGACATCGATCTAGACGTTGATGTATGTCTATGTATTGATGCTACCGTTGCTGTCCGTGAGTCGCTCTTTCCCTCGCACAAGCTGTTTTGTTTCGTGCTTGGCGGTCGTTCTGATAAGCTCGTCCTTGTTGTTACAACAGCCCTTATCGAACTTCCCGTCAATCTCGAGGCTGCTGTCATCGAAGATGTCAGCAACCTAGTGAACGGACTCGACCTTGGCGTCAACATTCCCGGAGTCGGATCACTCACAGATCTACTCGGTAACCCATTGACCGATGTTACTGTCACGACCTCAGGCGAGAGCGTCTCTCCATGCACTTGCCCGGAAGGCGCTACCCCCATCTGCTCCAACGCGACATGCTCCTGCGACTGCCCAGATGGCTTCTTCTACAATCCCGTCACACAATCGTGCGTTCTAGCACCATCTGGTCTCGTCCGTGCTAAGAGACGTCACAATGTCATCGATAGCCGCCAAGCTAAGCGCCAAAACATTGAAGCTCGTCTGGCCAAGCTTGCCAAATGAGTAGTGACAGTATCACTCCTCCGTTCCTAGATAGCTATTAATATGTTATACCTTTCGCCTCTTCCTATTTTCATAAGTGACTAGTTTTCTTGATTACCCCTTGAGTAATATTGGTGCTTGCGAGGCGAAAGCCGGTGCAAATGATCTCTTTACCTCGTTGTTCTTAGTAACTACAGCGACAGCATGTTCCGCAATGCATGGTTTTAATTCATCGATGTACTTTAGCGGAGGCTTCGTTACTGACCAGAGTAGCAAGACATGTTCTCCGGGAAATGCTTCAACGTATACCACCTTCTCAAGCAGCTTTGTTCTTGACTGCATTCGTGCAGATCATGGCATATTGCTATCAACCGACGATGAATAGCATTCTTTGCAGAGAGGCATGAATCTGACGAGTAACGAGCCTGCATCGAACTCCGGGACGAGTTACACGGATACCGCGTTGGATCGGCGAGCACTCGCGGGGTTCCTTCAATTGCTACGCAAAGTCATATGTGACGCGGATTCTCTCCGTGCAGCCTTCGCATTCCAGCAAGATATCTCCGCTCCCTTCTTCGAGCGCTTCTGCACCCACTTCGAACTCGCCGCCGCATCTGGAAGGAAAGGTGTAACTTTCGACGTCGTCATGGTACACGATATTGAACTCTGCCAATGACACGATGTGAGAGACAGCTGAAGCTGGGTTGGAGCCTGTTTGAGCTGTGTGGTAGACGTGGGTGGTCAGTCAGCCATGTCCTCCAAATCTCTCTGCAGCTATGCCACTCACAAAGCCTATCCTTCAAAGCGCTGTCATAGTCTGCTCTCAAAGCGGCATCCGAGAGAACGGCATAGGCCACATTGAGAGCTTCTGCATGCTTGTCTAGGCCATTGTCTTCACTCGCCCTCTGCTTGTCCGGATGATGCAGCAGGATGAGTCTGCGGTAGTTCTGCCTTACTTCCTCTGGAGATGCATCCTTCGCTACCTCGAGGGTCTCGTAATGCGTCCTTGACGCAGCATTGTCCTCCAGCTTGATTGTTGCTGTGTTCCTAGCTGTGGACTCGACTGAGTCGAACGCGTTCTTGTTGGTCTTTGTTGTAATCAACAAAAGCAGTGAGATGCAGCACTGGTACGAGGACGACGTGCATGCACCCAGTCACGCTACAGCAGCTGCAGCTCCCTCTCAAGCCAATTCATCTCGGAGCAAGATACCCTGTCACACACTTTACATGTCGACCATTCAAGATACCGCACGGCAGCCACTTGCCCATCAGGTCGCCGGCCATCCTGGCTCCATCATGACTGCTGGCGACGGATCTGCTATCGTAAAGCCGAGCCTGCCGCTCGAAATCGAGTTCTACAGCAAGACTGCACCTGAACACTTCCCTGAGCTCATTGAGAAAGGTCTGATATGCAAGTACTATGGTACTGAGGTCCACGGAAAGCCTCCCAAAGAGGGCAAAGTCAAGTTGGAACAGGTATGCATGCAGACACTACTATAGAAGACAGTGGCAAACATTGCTGACATCTCATCATGTCTTGCTTTCTCAAGGCCATAAAGCTGGAGAACGTCTCACATGGCTTTGAGAAGCCGAATATATTAGATCTCAAGCTTGGAACGCGTCTCTTCGACCCCCTCGATCCCAACTTGACACCGGACAAGCAAGCGAGAATGGAAGCAGAGTCGGCTAGAACGACCTCTGGTAGTGACGGCGTCCGCTTGACAGGCTTCTCTGTGAGTGTATTCCAGATATTTGAGGATACTGCGAACAAGGCTGATCTCGTATCCGTTACTGTCCAGGTGTATGACCCCAAGACAGACGACTGGGTTCGCACACCCAAAGAATACGGCAAAGCTATACCCTCTGCAGAGCTGGTGCATGGCTTCCGTCGCTTTACGCCCTGTTCAGAAGAATCTCCCGATGTACATACACACTCCGACCTCACGCCCGCGCCGCCTTCAGGCTTGCCAGCGGCCGTTCTCTTACCAACACTCGAAGCAATCCTTGCCGATGTCCAAGCATATTACGAAGTAGTCAAGGCATACGAATGGAGAGTAGCTGGAGGATCGCTACTTATTGCGTACGAAGGCCAAGACGGGGCACCGCAAATGCACAAGGTCAAGATGATTGACTTTGCTCATGCAAGGTACTTGCCAGGGGAAGGGCCGGATGAAGGATTACTCAAGGGCACAAAGACTGTCATAAACCTTATACAGGGACGTATAGAAGAGTTGAAAGCGTTGTAATTACGAGGGTACGAAGTAAGACACCCTATGATGACATATTACTGAAGATATCTGACCCCAGACTAACTGTGACACAAACCCTCCCTAGAACCAGCAACATGCACACATGATTAAGTCATCCACAAAATCTATTCGGTAAAGTACTATAGGTTGTTTTACCTTCTCTTCGATCATAGTCGATTTGCACCTCGCCAGTTTAGAAGTCTTCCACAGGGATTGAGCCATCGTCATCGTCTTCACCAAGCTCCGAATCGTTCTCGTTCTCGTCCCCGTCCTCATCCTCATCCTCGTCCTCGTCCTCGTCCTCGTCCTCGTCCTCGTCCTCGTCCTCGTCCTCGTCCTCGTCCTCATCCTCTTCCTCGCCCTCGCTATCGGTCACATCTTCCCATTCCTCGCCTTCGTCTACCTCAGCAAAAGCCAGTCCGAGACCGGCCCACGAGTGAAGTGTACAGCCGCCAAGGCTCTCAGCGGCGATGCCAGTGGTAGCAGTGACCTGGTTGGTGTTGGGATATTTTCGACTGGTTGCCTTGATGATAGCCCTTAGAAGAGATGACTTGACAACGCCAGCTGCGCCAGTAAAGAAGATGCTGTCTCCTGCTAGTACACGCTGCAGGATGTGTTGTTGCTCCGGACCGAGAATCAGACCGTTGCGCTTATCAGGGAGGCCTTCTTTAGCTTTGACTTTCACACCTTCGAGCTTGACTATGTGATTCGGGTGTGTTCTTCCGGTTCTAGCTTGACGTGAGAAGCAGGCTGTGCTGTTGTAGTGGAACGAACCGTCGCCTCCGTAGCATCGTCATCTGTGTCTCCATCAGTTTCGATGATGATAGGGCCTGCCGGTGTTTCAGCCTGACGAGGGCGAGAGGATCCCCTCGCTTCCTTGGGGAAGGACTGCTGGTATCTTTGCTGCCATAAGAAGGCCTGTTGGGCCTAGGATAAGGGGAATGGCGACGAGAAGCACGCGGACTGGATTCTGGTGTGTGAAGAGCAGGATTGTGGCCGGCTTGTCGATGACCAGTAAGAGGTTGTAGAGGAGAACTTGAGCGTCTCTCTTGAGCGCCTAATGAGTACGAGTGCTCAGCAAGTCACTCGAGCTTTGTCCGCTTGACTGGCTTACCTGGTCGGTCGAAGAAGTCGACACCAAAAGCCTACGCCCGAGCCATTCGACAGCTTCCTGTAGAGTGTAGAAACTCTTGCAAGTGGCTCTGTTGTACCCTTTGATAGCCTCCTCTGCTTCAGGCCTGTGATCACATATAACACGATACAAAAAGATGGCAAACAATGGCGACTCCATAACAGAGGCCATTTACACGGCAATGACCGCAAGCTCGTCGCAATATGTAGCTAACGATGACATTGCTGCTATTGGTACTACTGGTGATTATACAACGACAATTTTGACTCATTCGCATACCCCTACGATCACCTTCATTCTTCTCCGCTACTAGACTGGCCATTCACTTGATCCAGTTGCATCTGCTGTTGCGCGATAGCTTCCTGCAGCTCTCCCATTAGATCACCCTCATCTTCCTCGCTGCTCGAGTCGCTTTCGTCGGATGTATCACTACTATCGTCTTCGTCCAATGCGGCGCTGAGCAAGTCTGCATCCGCCTCGATGTCCACGCTCTCGGGAGAACCGAAGAGGTGATCCCAAATTTTGCCAACGATATTGCCGTCGACCTTAGCAACTAATTCCAGAGCATGCTCCTTTTCCAAGCGTCCTCCGCACCGAGCGAATTCGCGAAGTAAGCTCTGCTTGATGTACAAGTACGGTTTGGGCAGTATGTGTAGTTCTGAACATAGTTGCACCTCGTCTTCTGTTAGCAGTTGCAGTGAAGCAGCATTTGCCAGTGTAAGCTGAGGTGGTTTGCGCCCGTGACCTGGTTTTGCTGGTGTTGCCTCGCGACTTGCTCCTCCACTGCGGTTGACTGCTGACCGCGAGGAAAGCAACAGAGCTTCGCGATAGCCTTGCGCACCTCGAAGTGCAATCTATTGAGATTACGTCAGCGCTCTGTGACACGAAAACCTTACGCGTAACCTACCCTTTGACTTTTCTCCTTCTCGTACTTGTCTACTTCGGCGAAAGTCGTTAGCCCGGCTTGCCTATACTCTTGAAGGTCCGAAATGTGTTTGCGCAGTGCTTGTTCATCTATATGGTGCGAAATATCAGTACTTAAAGCTCCATTTGTAAGGCACGAAACCTCCTCACAGAGCATGCCATTGACCATCTCTTCTTGATCCTCCGCAGTCTGCAGTCTAGCGAACACCTTCATACGGTTCAAAAGATCGCGTTCTTCCCGTGGCCGCTTCTTTTCTTGAGCAGCAATCTGGAGATGAGACATTCGTAGGTCTAGAGCTCTGCCCAACATAAGTTACCTGATTGACACTCACCTTCTTGTAGTCCAGCAAACCTCGGTCAAAGATAAAGTTCTTTGCCTCCAATCTGCGATTGATCCGTTCGTTGTAGATTTCCATGATCGTAAGCTTGAGTTCGAGGTCATCACTCGTCTCATCCCAAATCTTGATTGCTTCCGTAGGCGCTTCGTCTGTCTGATTGGCATCCTCTGCATCTTTACCCTTCGAGGCTGTTTGAGCAGCCGCATTGGCATCTGCATTCGCCAATATAGTGCCAGCATCTTGTCCTCCCAATCCTCTCGACGACGGCGCGGCAGCTTGAGGCTGTCTTGCATCGAGAGCCGCTGACTCTTCGCGGGTACGCTCGGTTGTCTGTCCGAGCGCTTGTTCTCGAGTAGGCTGATCGTCTCCTCCGTAGCGATGTACAAGACCAAACTCCATATCTTTGATGAGAGCCTCGGCGTCATTTTCCCATTCCGTCTCGAATTCCAGACGACCAGGCATGAATCCCGCTATCTCGTGACATGTCGGAGCAGAAGCCAGTGGTTTCGGCGGCGGTATTGGCACAGGCCGCTGTTGTGCTTCTTCTATCCGGGCCTTCTTCCTAGCTTGAAAGGTCTCCTGATCTACCAGTTTAACATCCGTGACCTGGTAGGGTGAATCCAAGTAGCTTCAGCTTAATGAACAGGCATTGCAATAGCTCGAGCTGGCTTACAGGTAAGGGAAAGTTGGGAGAGTTGATGTAAGTCGACAAGTAATGCTCTTCGACTTCTTCCTTTGTTCTGTACGACCCGATGTGTTCGGCTATGTCGCCCCAATTACCCAGGCCGAAAGTCTGACATGCTGATATCAATAGTAGCTCTCTGGTGGAACAGATGAGAGGCCATCAGTAGATGTTAAGTGCAATCACGCAGCTGGAGGCCTGGAGGGCTCACTCGTCGGCACCCCAATCGTCCGTAAAGATGGGATAGGCGTGTTGCGTCTGAGCATGGCGTACATCAGTGACATCTACCAAAACCAGCTGAAATGCACCGTAAACTTACGACTACCCTGTAGTCATGCCACCGCTTGTGCCGTCCCATCTCCTTGCCTTCGCAAAAGCAGCTGCCACACATGTCGAACTCGTCACAGACTGGCACCAAGCCATCGCTTCTCGGACCAGAATGCAACACGTCGAGAGGTTCGTGTTTTCTCGTAGATCCTCCCGCAACATCCGCTGCATCCTTCTCACCATCTATAGAGGTGTCACCATCTTGCTGCTGCTGTTGCTGCTGAGGAGCCGGACCAAGCTGAGCACATCTTATCCTGAGCGTGTTGGTGATGTCCATGCTGCAGCAGCTGCAGAAGACGGGCTTGCGTTTGACCGACATGATGACGGCGGTAGCTGCATTGAGAGACTGAAGAGCCTTCAACCACCCGCTTCTTGCTCGCTATGCTGTCTTAGTGTGATGAATATCCAAGTCAATTCAAGTGCTTGGGAGTGCTGGCAGTGGACATGATCGGGACTTGCATGGACGAACTCGACTTGAGCCTGCTTTCTTTTCACTTTGTTTTCTGACCGCATATTCTCAAAGCCCAAGAAAGTCACGCTCAAGATGAGAGAGGATTTCCTCGTCATGCTGGACATGCAGCCGCACGTTATTCGTGCCGGCGTGGGCATGGACGAAGTCATTCCTCGGCCGCACGTGGTGAGTTGCTCTACATGCAGAGAGACCAAGTGCTGCAAGGTTTCAAAGCTGAAGCTATCCCTACCTACGTCCATCAGGAGCTGCCAGCTCGTGCAGCATATAGGAAGGCACAAGGGACCGCCAGCGGATCAGTTCGACGCGCCGCAGATTATCTGGTCGGTCCTGCGCTTGACGAGGCTGAACGGTCTGGCGAAGAACTGGAGATTGTCTGGCCATTGCGACCTGATAACAGCAATGCCGCAGCAGGCACCACGAATGGAAGCAAGACAAACGGCGATAGTGACGACATGAAAGTCGAAGGCGCCGAGGATGAAGCAGCTAAAGAGAGCCAGCTCGCAGAGGGTGGCCTGGTACAGGACTGGCTGGCGCTAGAAGCATTATTGTCAGTTCTGAAGCGAACAAGTGAAGAAGACGAGATTACTGACTTGCTTCTACCCGCTTCAGCCGATACGTGATTGTCACTGCCCTGCAACTGCCGCCGAAACCTGTCAACTACATGATCCTCCTTGCCGTTCCAGCCTACCTTCCACCTCCAGTCCATGAACATATAACACAGATGTTTTTCGAAAGCTACTTCATCGCCAACTTCCTCATCATTGAAAGACCTGTCGTGCAGCTATATTCGTGCGCAGCTATGACAGGTGTTGTCATTGATGTGGGTCAGCACGCGACCGATGTAGCTGTCATCTACGAAGCCGAATTACTGCAACCGAGCGTACTTCGGTGTAGCATAGGCGAACAAGAATGCGACGAATACCTTGCAAACATACTCCTTGAAGTGAATCCAGACTTGGCTACTTTATTGGCTCCACCTGCGCCAGATAGTGATGGCAGCACAGCAGGCTCGCCTTTGGAAGGAGAAGCGCTGCATAGAGCGTTGTTACAGCTGATAGGAATCATGAAGGAGGGCGAGCATATCCGATATCAGTTTGACAAGGCCAGTGCAGCTGCCCAAGGTGCGATTGGTTCCAATGGCCAAACTATCGATGGCACAGCAGTGGCAGAGGATGAAGACGAGGAGGAAGAAGGCATCACGGATGTTGCGAAAGCTCTAGCCTCAGGCAAAGTCAATCAGATTCTCTCGGCTGGTCAGACTTCAAATGTCACGACACTGGAAGGTGACAAGATCGAAATCCAGAATCTTTACTCTACTTCCTTGCCTCCGCTCACCATCGGTCCTGAAAGACATCGCTATGCGGAACCCCTCTTCAACCCTTCCTTACTATCGCATGGTACGCGCTTCGCCAGCTCCTCTGCTGCTACTCACACTCACGAGCCCAGTGTCCCGGAGCTTGTTGCGAATGCTGTCAGTACCCTGCCCGAAGTGGAGAAGCGAGGTATTGTATGGGAAAGTGTAGTCTTCACTGGTGGTATGGCTCGCGTCAAAGGTAAGCCTGAGCGTCTATACGAGATGCACGCTTCTATGGTCGCGTCCTAATGTCTTCCGGTCGGAACCCACAGGTCTCGCTCCAGCGATGATAGCCTCGCTGCAAAAGTACGCTGCCGATGTGCCTCCACCGGTGGAGAACGCGCCGGTCCAATATTCACGGCGTGCAAGGCATGCCAAAACGCCTGACTACTTCTCGGAGTTCCGAGAAAGGCCCGACCTGACGTCTTTCCTGGGCGCGTCAATATATGCAAAGGTGAGCCTGAGGGGGTAAATTGCCTTTCTCGTAATTGGGCTCACATCTGCCGTCTCTAGCTTGGCTTCTTGGAATCGCAAGGAGGAGAATGGATGACCAAACATGATTATAATGTGAGAAGCTCCAAGTTCACGAGTGTTGTGGATGTTCTCTGACGCCTCTCTTTCGTCTATTGCAGGAAAGCGGCCCCTCGATAGCTACTCGTTTGGCTCCGGCATAGGTGTAACATACTACAGGACTGGCAGCCAGCGTTGAAGTCACCGCACGAAGACAAAGGTTCAGCAGCATTCGCGTGCCCTTGCAGGTCTAAGCCCCTGAACTTAATTCATACACCAGAAATAGGAAGCTTCAGGTAGCGCAGAAGCCTTCCTAAGCCATTCTAAACTAAGGTTTGGGATCTTCAGCGGACATGCGCCTCTCTTCTTTTGTCTTCGGATGGCCAAACAATCCGTTCACTGCGGGTAGAACGGAATCTCCAGTGTTCGTGTCACTCATAAGGCCATCCACGCGAAAGCGATACCGATAGATCGTAGCAGTGGAATTGATGGGTTGTTTGTTTAAGTTCTTGACGCCACGCTCTTTTTGGAAAATACCTAGAATATCGGGATCGGTCACACGCACCCGGCATCCGTGTCCTTTTCGAGAAGAATGACATTTGAGCTTTGCAGCCAGGAGATGTTCGAAGAGAGGCGTACCCACGTTAGCGAAGATTACGAAGTATCCAAACGCGTGAGGGGTACTGCGGGTATAAAGTCACTCGTTTTCGCTAGCATCTTTATCTTCCTTCTTTCTGTCACACCAGACGTACCTCCTACGCTTGTCACTTCCTCAGCATCGCAGCGAAGCGTCCCATCAAAATTGTGCTTGATCGGACAAGACCTGTCATAGCTTACCGGCATCAAATAGAGACATCACAAGTCACGAGACTTTCACTCAAAAGTCCCCATCAGGGTGAGTCTCGAGCACATGAGTTCGCATGCGGCAATAGAACAGTCCCAATATTCCTGCCAGAGACTCCGACAGATGACTGACGCTTCGGTGACATGTAGCTGTCAAATCAGTCAAGACAATCTCTGTACTGCATCTCCGCGTGACTGTTTCTGTCTCAACGGTCGAGAAGTTCCATCAAAATCGATCCGTGTGAAGACACGCGACCATGATCTCCCGGAGACCTCGAGATGTCCGCCTCCCTTCTCTCTCTCAAGTCGCGGGTTCAGAGATCCTTTCCCTCGACCTCAACTCTGCTGCAGCAAAACACTCAAAAATGCAGTATCATCATTCAGGCTTGATGACCAGTCCGCACGATCGCGGCTTCAGCGGTAATGCTAGAGGAGGTCGCTTTGGCCCATCTGGATTCGGCTTCGACGCCCACGGCTACAGTGATCTTTTCCAGACCAGTGCCCCAGGTGGCATGGCATATTCCCCTCCGTCCCCCATAGAGCCTGTTGGCTCGCCTTATCGACGATTGCGCAAGCATAGCAGCTCATCATCGTTACGAGGAGGCTTCGGCAATGAAAGTATGCAACCACTGTCGATGTCATCAGATTTCCCCCATACCTTCGGAACATCTTTCGGAACAAGAGGACATCTGCCGCCGCTCCCTCCTCTGGGCAGTCTCTCCAATACACCGCCTCTCCCTTCGTATGATCATCCTCCTCTCAATGAACGCTCAAGATCTACCGGCACTGGTCTAATTCCGAATTTCACGAAGCCCCGAATTCGTGGAGCTCAACAGCCCTTAGACAGTGACATGACCGTAGACTTCGATGCCGAGCAAGACTCGAAGCACTTGAAGTCGTCCTCCCGTGGCAACTCGGCTATGTCAATATTGCCAGGTACTAGCTCGCGTGCGGGATCATCAGGTTACATGGGTATGACAGCCGCGGCCGGCCTCAAACGTAGAGCCTCTATTGCGATGCTTGGAAACGAGTCTGACAGCATGGGACTAGGAGGTCTACCTGCTCCAGTGTCATCACTATCCATGAGCTCTGGTCAGGTTTCCTGCTGCCTCGATGTAGTGCTGCATTGTACTGAGCACATATGTGACACACAGGTCTTGACTTCGGCTTGACCACCAGCAGCGGCGCCCTCGGTACTCTCCCTATGCCTTCCATGCAGCGCAGTAGCTCCCGATCCGGTACAGGTCATATCGTCATAGCGACAGACTATCGTCTCGTTCGTCTCTCTCAGAACGTCTCAGCTTGGCTAGGACTGTCGGCAACGGCTGCTGTCGGTCAACCTGTCTCAAGCCTAGTGGCTGCTTCCGACCAGATCATCTTCAGCGACTTCTTGGCTAGCTTACATGCGGAACGGAGGAAGGCAGAGAAAACGAGATTGCATTCTGGTCTCAGCGGCGGGGATACCTCGGCTCGTGGGATATGTGAGTCCTGTTTTTATTGGAGCGGGGGTTGTTCCGAGGCTGATTGGCCGTGGATGTCAGCTGTCACTGTCAATTTAAACACTGGCTATGGTGGTTCTAAGTGTGTCTTTGCCGAAACGCGAGATGATGCATGCCCTGGCTGAGCCTTCTTCCATCGACAGACCCTTCGTTCTCACAGTGTAGGTCACCTCGCTCAACGGCTTTCGCTGCAAGAGCTGACATGTCACCACACTTATAGCCGGCCTGTGACCCGCCGCACGCAAGGCTACCAGCAGGCAGTGTTGACCGGAGAACTCATTCCAGCGTTTACAGATGCTTTCTCGTCCTCCTTCCAGAGCGTCACACCGCTCTGAAGGGTCGTCCCGCGTTACCCAGATTTGGAGGTGAGATCTGTCAGCAAATCATCAACGTTCAACCCGCCTGGCAGCGTGCGAGGGTAATGCTAGAAGTGTCTTTTCGTACTATCGTGTATATAGGCTGGTATTGGATCGTATGCGTATCGGAATAGGGTTATAATTCTTGAGCTTAACCCGTTCCACCACGATTATGACGGCCGTCTGCCTGCATATGTCCCGATGCATGGAAGCGTCACTCTGCTACGAAGCCTGTTTGCTATCTTGCGAACAGCCTCTTCACTACGTGCAGAGGGCTGAAGAGCAATGCCGGCCAAAGCTTTACCTCCCAAATAACGCGTGTCTTTCTCGATCAGCGCCTCCGTGTAAAGCGGCCAAAACGCGTTTGCGTGCTCACAGCTTTGACCTTGTCTTCATTTTTGAGCTTTGCTTTTCGAACAACTCGCACATTCTGCAAATCTCCATCCACACGTTCATTCGAACTAGTTCAGGTCAACTTCTATAGTCACTATGTCTGTCCTACCCTTCAACGAGAGACCCAAAGGCGACGTCCTCGTCCTTTTCGATGGTGAGTACTGAGCGACGATGACCCCAGCTCGCTACATGGCACATCTGACTGATGCACTACTCTGACTAGTCGACGACACACTTACACGACCCCGTCTGGTCAGTCTTACCCTGTGCTTCATCTCGCTCCTGCCCACTTTGCGGTGCCTGGCGTATCAGCTCGCAGAACCATCAAGCTGACACGTGACATCAATATTCTCTTTCCGTGCTTGCGAACGTGCTGCTTCCCACGTCGGGTTCTGAAACAGCCTGCTTCGCAAGAGATGCTAGATCTCCTACAAGATTTACGCAAGAAGGTCGTCATTGGCTTCGTCGGCGGCTCCAACTTGGTCAAGCAGATTGAGCAGCTCAGCGTCCGTGGTCACGATAGTGGGTTGCTCGCATACCTATGACAATTACAAGGAGGAATTTCGAGCACAAACGCTGACAATTTGATTCGACCGCTCTCCTCTGTGGCTCTTCATCTTTGCGTGCGACAGTCTTCAAGGACTTCGACTACTGCTTCGCAGAAAACGGCCTTACAGCCTACAAGTCAGGCAAGGAACTCGCTTCTCAGTCATTCATTGGATGGCTAGGCGAGGAGAAGTACAAGCAAATGGTCAAGTTCATCCTTCACTATATTGCCGACCTTGATATCCCTATCAAGCGGTGAGTGTTCCAAGATCCTCCGTGCAGTCTTCCACCTAGCAACAAAGTCTGACATGCATCGTCATTTCACCACGACAGAGGTACCTTCATCGAGTTCCGAAATGGTATGATCAACATCTCACCCATCGGACGTAATGCCAGGTAAGTTCCCATATACATAGATGTCACACTGTCGAAATGCTTCCTTACATTCGCTAATGACCCGCGGCTCACAGCACAAAAGAGCGTGAAGATTTCGAGAAATACGATAACCAGCACAACATCCGACGAGACTTTGTCGCTGCTCTCAAGGAGAAGTTCGGTGATTTCGGCCTAACCTTCTCAGTAGGCGGTATGATCTCATTCGACGTCTTCCCAACTGGCTGGGACAAGACATACGCTCTCCGACACGTCGAGCAAGAAGGATTCAAGGAGATTCACTTCTTTGGTGATAAGACTCATAAAGGTGGAAATGACTATGAGATCTTCACCGATGACAGAACTATCGGACATACCGTCAAAGGACCCGAGGATACCATGGAGCAGCTCAGAGAGCTCTTCTTCAAGGAGTAGTTGCATACCTCTCCAACCTTCCATAAAGGGTGCCGTGGATCTGAGATCTTCCATTCCTGTCCCTCGACACTATCTCCATGTAACCTCTTCGCACATTCGCATCAATCATTATTAGACAGTCTAACCTATAGATGCTGTAACGAGCGCAATCCAGATGGACACACTTTCCGTTCGTGCTCCTCGCACTTATCGGTAGCACACTTACCGCAACATGAACCGCCTTCTGCCCAGCCTTTGACGCGTACCAATATTTAGTATCACCACGATCTGACTCTCACGTGCCGATCAACAGGGTAATCATGCAGGAACTCAATCAGGCTACTCTCCTGCTGCATACAAGCCACTGTCTCTTCCAACTCTAATCGCTCACTCTTTGATTGAACTACACGCCAGACGACCTTGCCGTCCTCGTTACTTTTGGGCCACCCCCTTCCGTAGTCTAAATCCCAGATTACTGCAGATACTTTGGGCATTATGTCAGCCCTACCATTCTGGGAGCGACCGAAGGGCGACATCCTGGTACTGTTCGATGGTGAGTTGTAACTCGCCCTGGAGCTGCAATGTGAGGGCAACGCTCATAATGCCACACAGTCGATGGCACCTTGACTCCTGCCCGAAGGGTACGCTACATTGAACATCCGAGAAAGCGAGAAAGTCCATGTTGACAGCTTACCCGCCCCGACTTACCTTCAATTACATACATCAAATTGAGTAGATGATTTCCAAAGAAATGCAATCCCTCCTTCGGCAGCTAAGGGAGAAAGTCGTTATCGGTTTCGTTGGTGGCTCGGACCTAGAGAAGCAAAAAGAGCAACTTGGCCTTGATGGGGCTGACGGTGAGTTTGGCATTGTCGTTTCTAAGGTTTGGCAACTTAGCGATGCTGAGAACCAGAGATTACTTTGTTTGCATATGCAGTATTGAAGGAATTTGACTATTGCTTTCCGGAGAATGGAGTCATTGCATATAAGAAAGGAAAGCTTTTCGCTTCGCAGTCTTTCATTGAATGGATAGGAGAGGACAAGTACCAACAGCTTGTCAATTTCATGCTTCGCTACATGTCAGAGCTGCAACTCCCAATGAAGAGGTGAGCGGGCCATGAACGATGATGACATGCAGATCGGGAGGGAGGTGGCAGGTTTGACTGGGTCGTCCTACTTTGCAGAGGCACCTTCATCGAGTTTCGTAGGAGTATGATTAACGTATCACCTGTAGGACGAAATACGACGTGAGTCCGTCTAGTTGATGGTACCGGCTAAGGAAGTGATCCTGAGCACAGCCAGCGTTCCTGTTTGATCACAGTACTGAAGAGCGCGATGCGTATGAAGCTTTCGACAAAGCACACAAGACATGAGCCGTCTTCGTACAAGCTCTTCGAGATGTCTTTCCAGATATGGGATTGACCTATTCCATCGGTGGTCAAATCTCATTCGATGTCTTCCCAACAGGATGGGACAAGACTTATTGCCTCCAACATGTAGAGAACGAAGGTTTCAAAGAGATCCACTTCTTTGGTGACAAAGCTTTCGAGGGTGGAAATGACTGGGAGATCTACAATGATCCGAGGACTATTGGACACGCTGTAACGAGTCCTGAGGATACGATGAAGCTTTGTAGAGAACTATTCTTGAAGGATTGAAGGACCGCTTACATTCTCGCGACTGTCGTGATTGACGATGGGGTCTTACGAGTTCTGTGAAGCTTTAAGTCGAGCAGCGTGGTAGATGGGCGTTATTCCGCCCTGGTCGCGATTCCCTCTGTCTCCTGCTTTAGTCGATGTCGAGATGTCGAGGAAATACGGACGGTGACGTCATTCAGAATGATTTAAAGTCAGCGAGCCGAAGTCAGAGAAAGGACACGTCGAGGCAACCCCAAACAGGTTAGGCGGTAAAAGACGAGTTGCAAGCAAAGACGAAAGAAAAGATATAGAAGAACAGGAACAAGCTAGATTCCTTCCCCCATGCCTAAATACTGAAGACCTTGATGCTTGATGTAGACATTAGCTCCCTGCTCTCCTAGTACCGCTCCTTCCGCATTTACTGAACCATGCTTAGGATGTCAGAGTCACCCTGGTCTAGAATCGTCATGACACTGCAGCACAGATAACAGAAGAGATCAGTATATCGCTCGTGCATACATCATGCAGGAGTGTGTGTGTGTGACGGCATTGGCACGAAAGCTGATGTTGAACATTGACCAGAAATGGGAATGATGCTGTAGTCATAGTCACTTTCCAGACCGCAACAGTAATGACGTTTGCCGCCACGAACTCTTCAAGGATGCACGGAAAGTTTGAGAAAGCCTCTTGAAAGATATGTTGAGTGAGGCAGATATGGCGAGTGTTGATCTTGAACAAGGTCCGATCTGCCAGTTTTGTGCTGACTTTGCTGATGACTACGAAGCTCCGCCATTGTCCGTATTCTTCAGATAGGCAGCTTAAAGGTCCCTCGTCTTGTCCCGTCATCTCTGCGTTCCCACAACATGCTCGTGCAGTGTTGTACTCATCCCATTATTGACCTCTCGTTTTGGTATTTGTGTCGTATCTTTGGTGTTGTAACGGATCGCTCTTGCTATCCATGCTTGCCAATGCCGACAGACACACCTCCATGCATTCAGATTGCGAATGAACTCACCCAACACGGAAAAGCTTGCCGGACGCTGTTCCTAGAGCGACGTTGGTACCAGCGTACAGGTGGACTGGAGTTTTCGACAACATGGCGTAGTATTCTAGCTCTGATCTGCGCAGAGGAGGGCAGTTTCCAGAGATGAGGACGAGCTTGGCTGTTGAGATCACAGATGAGATAGAAACATATGTAAGCCTGTGTCCTATCCTGCCATTTGCTGTTATGTCGAATAATGCGCACCCTTTCCGCTGCGCATGCTCTTTAGCGTTGACTTGTAGCCGAGCTGGTACTTGCCTGACTTGATGGTCAGGGCAAGGCGGGAGTTGACTGTTGGTTGCAATAGCATAGTCTCATATCAGCTGCTGTTCTCCGATATAGCTTCATATCCTGCCTCCATCCAGGCTGTTGAGTTGCGCACCATTGTCCGCGGACTTCTTAACCTTCTTTGGGGGCCTGCATCACATCGAACGGTCAAGTCAGCTCTTCTCTCCAGCATGCAGTCCGCCATCACAGCTACGCAGCTACTCACATGATGAATGACTTGTGGAATAGAAATATCAATCAGTTCGAACCAATTCCTCGCCTTCGCTGTTCTCGACACACGCTCTCCAGCCTGAACCGTCAATTTCTCGATCACCGCTATGCTCGACGCCACCAGTTTTCTAGCCTTCCCTCGGCGCATAAAGCAAATTCCTTCCAGACCGAACAGCGTCAGAATTGAAAAAGCTTTTCAGAAAAGGCGAGAGACAAGGTTGCAGCAAAATCCTGCTTGCATGTAGAGGTGCAGAGCAGCAGCAATAGACAAGTACTGCCGGTACTTCAGATCAATGAATATAGCTCGAAACAGCTGCATGTGCATCACGCAGCCGATCTCTGGGTCATCGTTGCAACAGATTCACGTTTACAACATTTGACACTAACGACTATTCAACTTCCCTTTCTTGCTACTGAATGTTTCAAAAGCTGCGCCTACTGTCCATCGCTTACATAGACCTCCTCATGCCTGCTAACCCGGCTGACCGTACCGACTCTTTTCAAGCTTTAACTTTCTGTGCTGATGCATTTTGTGCGTCGATTTCAGCCTCGTGAGCTTTATACCACTGCGGAGACAGGTCAACCATCAGCATATTGGCAGTGCAGATCACACGCTATGTAAGTCACTCACTGCTACTGCTTCCTTCATTCCGTCTACAAGCGTGGTTTGCGGTTCGTACCCTAGCACTCTTCTCGCCTTCTCTATGTTATAGTATCTTCTCGCAGTGGAGTAGTACACGCTTGCAACAGGCAGTGTCGACTCTTTTCCAGCCAGCCAGCAAGCGGCAGACAGTACTCTGGCGTATAACAAGCCAACTTCTGTTGGCAGGTTGATCATCTTCTTGTCGTGTCCTGCGTATTCGTACCACAGCGCTCTCGCCCAAGACCAGAAAGGCACCGGTTCGCCATTTGTAATGTAGAATGCTTGACCCGCTACATGTACCTTGCCATCTTCCGAATCTTCAACGTTGAAGAACTGGTCAAAGCGGTTACGTGTCGCTGGTAGAGGAGGGTCAATCTCGCTCCCTTCTTTAGTGAAGCTGACTTCTTTCGAGCTAGCCTTTGATAATGGCGCTGATAAAGAAGTAGGTATGGTACGACGAGGAAGACTGCCTTTGACTGGTGGGAGACGATCCTCGAAAATGCTCACGGGGACGCTGGTGTCCAGCTTCTCGAGTGCGAGAAGGTGTGCATATACGACGTTGCCGACGTATGTCCAGTCGAACATGTTCAGTCCTCCACCAATCGTGAACTTCGTCTTGCCGGACTTGTAAACCTTCAGGAAACCAGGTATGTTCTGTCTGTCGCCGGGTCTGTTCGTACCGAATGTGTGTCGAGACACGAGTGAATGTAGAAAGAGGAAGCAGCAGGGTAGGGCAGGCAGAGAAGCGATGTCGTAGCGGGATGAGGAAGGCACGATTGCGTCAGTGCTGGCTAGACTGCATTCAGCAAACGTACTCACCCGAATATGCCGGATGGGCGGAGAGCACACGTCAACAAGCCGTCCTTGCCATTATTTTCAAGGATGATCGCTTCGGCGCGGGCCTATCGTGGTATACAGTCACAAGAGAATGTAATGATGTAACGAAGGCGTTGTTGTATCATAAAAAGGTCGCACAGGAGATGAAAGGTGGGAGTTAAGCGTCATCAGCGTGAGAACGCCACCGAGGTGAAGCAGGCACACAACGCGCAACTCACCTTTGTATCATTGTATGGATCGATTGGAACCGGCGCAGGTGTGCATCTTTCATCTACGTTGATGAGATCCGTGCAGTCGAAGGGTATCCCCGCAGAAGATGTGTAAACCAGCTTCGTGATGCCCAACTTCCGGCAGACTTCAACGATGTTCCTCGTTCCTTCGACGTTGACCTTCTCGCATAGCTCCTTCGTTCCTCCAATATGTGGACTGGCTGTATGAAACACTCCGGACACGCCTTGGCCTAATGCGCTTGAGAGACTCGCCTCATCGGTTAAGTCGCATGATCTGAATTCCCACTCGCCCTTTTGCGGGTAATGACGCTGGACAACGTCCAGCGATAGAAGTGTGGCTTGAGGGTACTTCTCGTGAAGTGCTAGTATTAACGCATGCCCAAGGAAGCCTTCACCGCCAATAACCGCGTATGTATCCCGTCGGCCTGCCATGATGTTCAAGTCGAACGATGGAAGCAGACGCGCGCTGTCGCCGGTCTACTGAATCGCAGAGGGAGAGCAGGCACGAGTCGGAAGATGACAGTGTATATAGAGGTACACTAGTTGGTGGAGAGGAACAGGTTCCCGGAAGTATCAGTCGTGTCCGGAGAAGCTCATCAGGGGATTCGATCGCCTTGCAGCCGGGCACGTGCCTTGAGCATGGGCTACTGTGAGTGTAATACAGCGCGACGAATACGTATAATTTGAGCAAGTCAATCTTAGCGAGGTCTCACTGAAGGAGCTGGGTAGAGTATGGAACGACTTGGATTAAAACAGATGATAAGAATGTAAGATGAATGTCTAGATGGCTACATGACGACTGCTAGGATCGGACTTGAATGCTAGAAATGCTCTCTATGTAAATGCTGATCTGGATGGGTATATAGAATGTTGACATCTTAAATATGAGTATAGGAGGAATGTGACAATAAACGTCATGGAGTGATCTAGTCCAGTACCATGGCGTTCTTGGACATGGACCGGATCTTCCTGCCGTATTTGTACAAGAGGAAGGGAGCAGGCAGAAAGACAAGGGCCAGACCACCGAGGAGTGAAGAAGCTCCTGGTACGCCTAGCCTGTTGAACATTTGAGAGGCGAACAGAGGGAAGCCGGCTCCAAATGCAGATCGGACGACGGTGTTGATAGCTAAGGCCGACGCAGCCGATGCTAGGTAGGAGTCACTGTAAAGTATGGGCATCAGTACCATGTTAGGCTATTTCGCAAAGGAAGCAGGCTCACATGAGATAATTGAAGATCGATAGGAACATGAACAAGATCGCGAAGCCCATGAGAGCAACCGCAATGAGAGGAGACGCAGGGTTGATTGATGGATAGTATGTCCAGCCGACTATGTGATGAAAAGACAATACCAAGTCAGCGACTTTGTGTAAGTTCGGTCGTTGAGAACACCGCTTACCCCAGAAGAAGGAGATTGCGAAAGCAGGTGCAGCAACCATGAGGGGCTTGAGTCGCTCCTCAGGAGGCACCATCTTCGGCTTCATGGCGTGATGCTTGCGCATGTACACCTTGTTGAAGTACAATGCATACACAACCACAGCAATGGAGCCGCCGATGGGTAAACCCAGGAAAGCCAGCCCGCCCTCTATGGCATTCCATCCGTGGTATTCTTGGAAGACTAGAATGCACATTAGCATCGTGCCATGTGTTGTGGTCGGAACAGACTTACTGATAGGAATAGCTTCGAAGAGGAGGTACACGATTCCATATACAAAAGCAAGGTATAGAGTGAGCACCATCAACATGGGTTCCTGGAAGAACATGATGAAGGGCTGCAGAAAGAGGGAAAAGATAAATCAATATCAGCTTTGCTTGCTTTTCAAAGCGAGGTCTTGGTATTGAAGCAAACGAACTTTCAAAATGGTGGAGTCCAGCGTTTCTTTGAGAGTGACTTTGTGGTCAGGATGTTCTTGAGCTGCGTGCCATCGGTCGTCGCCGGTTTCCTTTCGTAGCCGTTTGGCTTCCTTGTAGAGCAGGTATGGCACGTAGGTTTCCGGCACGACCAAAATGATGATGGCGAGACAGACACCGGCAAAGATCGCGAGGATCCAGAAAATCCACTGTAGTATGAGAAGTGTCAAAGACCTGGTAACTTGATGGCGAAGTCATGTGCACTCACTCTCCAATCAGTGCCAGTCACCTGCAAAGCACCTGACACAATGGGTGCCACTGCGGGACCAGCAAAAGGGGCCAAACTGAAGATAGCAAGGGCGATACCTCTTCGGTCGGCATCCCATAAATCCGCGATGACCTGTTTTCCCCAGCTTTCAGCGATCAAGTCGTTTAAACTTGTGGTATTGGCCAACTCACACCACCAGAGTTTGTGAGGGGCGACGCTGCGAAGCAACCACCCAGAAACCGGAAAGCTAGTAGTGCACCGATATTTGGAGACAATGCACATCCGACTTGGAAACATGTATACGGGAAAAATGCGACGATAAAAACCAGTTTTCGTCCAAAGCGCTCCGAAAGGGGCCTGTAATTCGGAAAATAGGTGAGCCGACTATCGGAAGTGGTTGGTTCTGAGATGTAACGTACCCCCAAAGAAGTGGACCAACACAGTATCCTGCGACGAAGAGCGCAATAGTGAGAACACCGACTTCTTGCGAGACGCCAAAGTAAGTGATAATGCTGGGAAGTAGCTGAGATGGCCCCGAAGATGCGAATGTTGCATTCAGCACGAAGAGTCCCATCAGACCAGTGATGAACCATCGATATGTTGTGTTCCAGGTGTGTGGATTTAGATGCTCTCTGCCTTCCAATTTAACCAGGAATTTTTCGTTGAACTCCCGTTCAGCGGCACTGACAGACTTGTTCTGTGGACGCCGTCCCCCTTCTTCGCCCTCCGCGACTACTTCCACATTGTCACGTTCAGCTTTCCGACCTTTCTCGAGATCGTTTTCCTTGGAGCCTGATTGACCATTCTCCGGCTGCGAGTCGCCTTCACGCGCGTCATCGCCATCGGTGCCCAGTGTACGAGAGCTGCTTCCGCTGGAATGTCTTGTAGGCTGAGTAATAGCAGCAGCGTTGGCAGCTGCTTCATCTTCGTTCGCTGCTTCGTTGATGGGATCCGGTGTCGTTGCGCTTCTCCCAGAGATACGTGATAACGTTCTTCGTGGTAGACTCCCACCCGCGGCCTGGGAAGGCGATCGTTCTTTGTAGCCCGCCCATTCATGACGTTTGGGAACAGCATAAATGGGTGAGGGTGAGATGAAAAGAGCAGGAGAGTCCCGTGAATCGTATGTATCTGGTTCGCCGGCAGGAGACGCCCCAGAAGCCAGTTGTTGACCGTTCACACCTCTGCTCTGGCTGCGAGATCGAGCACGCTGAGCAGCGATGAATTCGGCCGAATGCGACCTTGCGAGACCTTCGAAAGGCATGTCGACGCGCTTTTGCTCTTTTCTTCGTTGGATGGAGACGAAGCAAAGGCAAGCCCTTACCTAGTAGAATTGGACGGATGAAGTTGAGTCTGTTGCGCTCTTTATGCTCGTTCTAACGAGAATACTGTAATGTCTGATTCGTAGAATGATGAGGTAGTCAGCAGGAGCACGTGGGTAGTACTGGATTTGAATATTGCGCTGACCTGCAGATTCAGAGCAGCACCCAATACGGCGGTGTAAGAGCGTAAATGCGCCTTTCTCCTTGCTCGCCTTTTGCTGAATGATGCCCGTAAAAAATGTGTGCGCTATAAATTGCTGCTGCTGCTGGATTTGTTCTAATTTCGATGACGGTGTTCTGACAAATTCCTGCTGGCCCCACCGGTGCCGATTGGTGGCGACTTCGGCAGAGGGTGGATCCCTCCGTTGTTGAGGAACGCCTGCTTGAGAAATAGATGATTCGCTAACACAGAAATCGACATGCAGAGTGGTCAGGTATTAGGCAGCCAGTCACCACCAAGGAAGGTCCAAAAAGCTATAAAGGAACCCGATAGAATCTGAACTCGCCATCAAGACAGACACTCTTTCCGATCATTCCCTGGTGCCTGAAGGGTACCGGTAGCCTACCTATCCTGTGCAACGGCGGCCCAGACTGAAATTATATAGCGTTGGAACAGCTCAACGTGAATAGAGAACATGGTAGCCATAAGACATGCGAAGCGAGATTGCGGCGATGCTGCATCACCAGCGACAGCCCTCCACGTTCGACAATACGTAGAGCTTAATATCAATGTTATCATTTCAATGTTCAGGTATCCTCACAACGTGTCGTTTCTGGTCGTAAAGAAGTGTACCACGTATCATGTATACGCTGAATTGTGGAGGGGAATGAGACTGCTTCTAGTGAATCCTTAGTGACGTAGACACAGCTGCAGGCAACCAGGACTTCATGCGTATCCATTGGCCTGTTGAGGAGCATACGGTTGTTGGTGCGGCACCTGTGAGTGCTGACCTGGATATGGTTGACTTTGAGCTTGGCCGGGCTGCGGCATGCTTGTGTACTGCGTAGGCTGACCATGCTGGGCTTGAGGCGGTGAAGTAGCTCGTGGGTCGCTAGAAGGCGGCAGTCCAATGGTTTGAGGGTAGCCAGCTGGTGCGCCGTACGATGAGGTCCGCTGCTGAGGTTGAGGCGAGCTATATGTTTGTCCTGGCTGTCCATACTGCGGTGCTCCAGCAGGAGGAGCTCCAGGAGCGGGAGTGCCACTGGTAGTCGGAGGGTATGCTCCTGGCAAAGTGCCTGACTGTGGTCCGAGGTATGACCCAGCCGGCTGCCCTTGCGCGAACGCCGTCTGAGGGGGCTGACCCGTGGGGACTTGTCCGGGATACCTGCGAAAGACGGGCTCTCAGCACACCTTCCTCACTATTGAGAAAAAGCATACATACTGGCTCTGTGGTGCTGCTTGTTGCTGATACGCGTACGCAGGCTGCTGAGCCCCGTAGGCAGGTTGAGGCGGCGCATACGGCGTCTGAGCCTGACTCGTTCGTTGATAGCTCTCCTCCAACATGGTGTCGTAGGCCGTCTTGGCGATCTTGAACTTGTCATGTAGTCCAGTAAGATCTTTCTGCTTCTGGTTATACTTGTCCAAAAGCTTGACAATCTTTGGTCGGAGTAGTATACATTGATGGTATAGTTCCTGTGACAGAACCTGTATTAGCAATTTGGAGCATTGTACGGAATCTGTGATATCCTCACCATCAGGTCATCGTCATCGCTTATTGTGCTGCCTTGAGCATCTGCAGCGCTCAACATAGCCAGCAATCGATCAATGTTTCCGGCCTGCGCGAAAACCTGCGCCTCCATCTCAGCTTCTCTAGCTATGCTTTCTGGCGTTGGGTCGGGAATGATTTCCTGGATCGAAGGAAACAAGTTCAGCTGCATGCACATGCATAAGGTTGCGTAGTAGTAGACTCACAATGTATGTCAAGGGAAAGATGCCAACTCTGCCGTCCAGTTCGCCTTTCCACCATCCTTCATAAGCTGAGTTGATGACGCGTATCACATCTCCTTTCCGGAACGCTAGCTCTCCCTCTTCTTGCGGTTCGAAATCATACAGTGCTTTGACACGTGAAGGGCCTTGTGCAGGTGATGCTGACGGAGCCGGCGGGGCGGATGCTGTAGCTTGATGCGGATCGGCATGTATTTCAGGCAAAGCTTTGCCATCGGCTTGAGTGAAGAAATTGGTGCCAGAGGTTCCAGCTTGAGGTTGTTGATATCCAGCATACGTAGAGGTGGAGGTTTGACCGTACGAGGTTGAAGGGTAGCTAGATTTACTTTGCTGATTCCGCGCTAAAGCTTCCGACTCGGCTATCGCACGCTGTATGTCTTCTTCTTCTTGCTTGAGGACCGAAACCGGCACAGCTGCAGGCTCGCTCGCAGGGTCGTCAAAGCGGTCTATACGAACACGTGCACAGAGCATGTCATCAGCGCGAGTGTCCAACGAGATAGGCAAAGGGTAAACGCACATGTCTTTTTCAACTGATCATAGGTCTCTTCGACTATACCCAGACTCTCATCCTTCTTGAATTGCTTCGACCACTTTTGAAGTAGCTGCATCACACGCTTCTTGACCTTGTCATGCGTTGTCTGTGGCGACAGGGTCAGAATGGCGGATCTGCGACACATTCGACACGTCGACAATACAGCCTACCCTATCCTGCACTAAACGACTAAGTGTCTGAGTAAAGGCACGACTTGAGATCTCCCTATGTAAGTCAACCTTGCAGTTCATGACCAGCGAATCCGCAAGCTGTAGGGATGCGACTTAGTCACGGTCAACGGAAGGAATACCATAAGCTGCAGCTCACAGTCAAAGAATAGAGTTGTACGTTGGCATTACGGTGTTGAAGTCGCTTCTGTATCGCTGTGATGCAATTCCGAGCACTATGGTCGAGTGACAAGGCGATCGAGGCGTAGGACAATACATTGCGAAGCAAGCCTCAGCTCTGGAATCTGCCGTTCGTAGGAGTAGACCTATTCGTCTACTCACCCAGTTGCACCATCATCGTTGACCTTGTCCCAGACTGTGTGGATGAGTGGTACTTCGGTCAGCTAGGCGCCGTCACACAATAGACCGCAGCCCGCCTGTCAGCTTACCGGTAGCAAGAACGCCCCAGTCTTCACTTGTTCTGTGAATCCCGATACTGGTGAGTCGTAGATACAGCTTAGACGCATTCTAAACGTTGCTCACTGATTCTCATCGGTCGCTTTGGCTAGCATGGTAACAAGGGTATGGTATGCCGGATCAGCTCTCAGAGGCACCGGAAGGGTATACATCGCCTGATTGCACTCACCGACTATATCATCGTACGGATTGGCTGCAGTACGGAACATAATGGCAGCTCTGAGATGAACCAGGTGTATGGCGCTAAGCCAGAAGATAGCAAGTGGAAAGGTGTGGAGGTGACTACCTCGATCACCCTTCGCTTCGGCGGTGCACGGTCAAGCGGACATTGCTCGCTTTCCCAGTTCTAGCTGGATACTGTGATATCTGGAAGTCTAAGTTGATGATAAGGAGGCAGATACGTGCTGACCTCCTTTGTGGTATTGCGTCAGTATGCCAATGCTCATACCATTTTGTCGCCACATCTGCAAAGCGTCAATGACGCGTATACTAGACTTGGACAGGCAGCGCCGTCGCCTGGGAGCGAAGGCTTCACTGTTCACCGGGAGAGGTTGCTTTGGGTATCATCGTGCATTGCTACGACGTGTACATCCTACCACCCTTGATGTTGTGGCCGGCGGCAAGCAACGACATTATGCTGGTGGCCACAATGCAAAGCGGCAAGCAAAGCCGGTATGGAAAGCCTATGTAGGACCGCGCACGACATTCTCAACTAAGGAGGAGAGCTTGACAGGACCTGTGGCATTAGCAGTCCTTTCTCACGGCCTCTGCTTGCGTTTTCCGAAGTCGATCGGGTTGGCCTTCTGCACGCTAGACCAGGCTTGTGTTAGCGAAGCTGGTCCAGCGTTTCAACTTACTATCAACCGTTCTTTCGTATCTGGACTCGACAATCAGTTCATGCTTCCGCATGCCCTCGTGAAGCGGCGCGAGAGGAGTCCGAGTGCAGAGTCCAATAATTCAACCGCCTCGAACAAGCGAAGCAATAGCGGGAGCAGCAGTCAGCTAAACACCACCAGCAACACACCTCCGACGACCGTACAGTCGCACCATACCCCTAGTACTGCAAGTAGCAGGATGGCTGCCATGGATATCAACCCCGGAAGCAACGACGGCTCAAGTAGTGCCTCGACCGAACCTTTGATGTCTGAAAATGGTGAAGCATCATCATCATCAACTACCACAGGCACAGCTATACCCGCCAGGCACTCTCCTCCAGCAGATGGTCAAGTACAGCTGCAGCTAGTACTTGACCCTGCAAAGAAGCCTCTAGCCGAAGGTGACACCTGGTTCGTCGTTGACAGACGCTGGTTCAGACGCTGGCAGGCAGCTTGCGGCTCGTCAAAAGGTGACGACAGCGACAGCAAAGACCTTCAAGATGTTACAATGGAAGAAGTTGGACCCATCGATAACTCCCAAATTGCCAATCCTACTACTGGACGGCTGCTCAGACCTGTTGTCGAAGGGCAAGATGTCGTGTTCTTACCCGGCGAGTCGTGGCACTTGCTTGAAGCATGGTGAGTACTGGATGACCGAGCCAAATTCACGCGCCGGAAAAGCGTACGCATGGTCTTAAAGCCAACCAGATACTGAGTACGCCTTGTCTCATTGTCCGCGTAGGTACGGAACCACCGGACTGCCTGTTCAGCGAGACGTCATCAAGCTCAAAGATGGTATCCTACTCGATTTGGCGCCTCCGCTCGTAACAATCTGTAGTGTAGTTCCAGCCAATTCCGCTCAGCTCCCCACACCTGCAAAACAACTTCAAACCTCATCAGCCTGGACTATAAAGCATCTGAAGGAGCGAATGGCCGAAGCACTCGGGTGTGACGCGCAAGCCGTCTCTCGCATCTGGCTGTTAGAAGACAGTACGGATAGCTCACAGACCATCCTCAATGCCACGGTGACGCCAGACAAGCTGGAGCATGCCTCGCTAGAGCCTGCAGGGGATGATGAGGTCATCCGCTATTCATCAATCAGTGAAGACGCCACTCTAGCACTCGAAGTTGCGAATGAAGACGGAACCTGGATAGTCTCAAATCATTCTACGGAAACCAGCAAAGCACCTGCTCAAACCAAGAAATCTTCCTTCTTCAGCGGACCGAGCTTCCTAGACAACATCACTCACAAAACGCAAGCCAAGCGAGCCGCTCTCACGACAAGCAGTCTCAATCACCAGGATAATCAGCCGGTTGCTTCTACTTCAAACCTTTCCGCGCAGCCAATGAGGATGACTAGGAGTCAGACAGGTTCCTCGGGAAGCAAGAAAGGCCTGGTTGGACTGACAAATCTGGGCAACACATGTTTCGTAGGTAACCATGACGGAGGGTTTCATGAAAAGCATCAGCTTATTCTGCTTTTCACAGATGAACAGTGCCTTACAATGCTTGAGCAACACCCCAGCTTTACAAGAATACTTTCACAGTAAGCCTCATTACATAGCTGCCTTACAGACTGTCCGTTGATTTTGTATACTCCCCAGGCGGATTTTGGCAATCGGAACTCAATCCCAGCAATCCTCTTGGCATGAAAGGCGAGGTAGCAAAAGCATATGGGCAATTGATGGACCGGATATGGAACGGCTCACAAGCTGTCACCACTCCTCGCGAATTCAAGCAGACTCTATCCAAGTTTGCACCTGCTTTCTCAGGCTGGCAACAACACGATAGTCAAGAACTTATCGCTTTCCTACTAGATGGTTTACACGAAGACCTGAACAGAATCAAGAAGAAACCATACGAAGAGGTTCCAGACTGGAATGGTGGCACTGAGAAGGATGAACTTGAACTAGCGAATTTATCATGGGAAATCTACAAGAGACGCAATGATTCAGTGATTGTGGATCTATTCCAAGGTCAATTGAGGAATCGTTTGATCTGTCCAGAATGCGGCAAGGTAAGTCTGACCAAGATCGTATGCTTCCCTATGCTTGCGCTGACTGCCTTATCCAGATTGCTATCAAGTTCGATCCCTTTATGTACCTCAGTCTAGCCATTCCGCAAACGAAAAAGTGGAGCGGGGATGTACATCTCGTGCCTCTTGACCCACAAAAGCCAGAAATCAAAGTTACTCTCGAGCTACCGGCCAATGCAAGTATGAAAAAGCTCAAGCAGGCAGTCGGCGATCTAACGGGCTATGATCCGAAGAAGGTAAGTCACCTAGACTTGTCTTTAGAGGAATGGAAGTAAATATGATGCTGATACGATGACCCCAAGCTCTTCGTTGCCGAAGAGTACAGCCATAAATTTTGGAAAGTCTGGTCCGACAGCGAAACAGTCGGAAAAGTGCAATCCAGGGATGTCCTTGTACTTTCTGAATTACCGTACGAGATTGAACAACCTACCTATCGCCCGACAAACAGCAAGACCCCAGAAGAAGAAGGCAAATTCTTCGTTACTGTGCTATGTAGCAAGGGTGCAAATTCTACTCATACCTATTCGTCGAAAAATCTATTCGGAGTGCCGTTCATACTAGCCTTGACAGAGGAAGAGGCATGCAACATCGATATTATTGAGCAGAAGATCTGTGAAAGACTCGAAAGTTGGCAAGGTGTAGGCAAGAAAATCTGGTCCGCCGCTGGTGCTGCCTCGATATCTCCATCCAAGCCTTCAGGGCGACCTGTAATAGCAGATGATGAAGAGGAAGAACAAGCGCCGGTGGGTGGCAAGGATACAGACATGGAGGAAGTTTCTATTTCGCAAGAGGAACCTTCATCTGCTCATGCTCGAACACCCAGCAGCAAGGCTATATCTTTCCTGGTAGCCAAGAGGCCTTTCACTGGCTATGACAATAAACCCTTTACTGATTCATCAAGTAGCGACCGATGCACGCTGAGAGAAAGACTTGCCAACATGCTGGCTGCACAGAAGCCAGTAGCTCATCATACCTCTCTTCCAGGTAGCTTTAGTCAAGAGGTGCAAGACGACTTGTACGGCGATGCCGAAGAAGAGGACAATACTGCAAAGCCAGCTGAGGGCACCGAAGCCGAAACATCAATCGCACCTCAACCCATCATCCGAACAGGAGAGACCATCCTCGTAGAGTGGAACCCAAGGTTTGCAACGGAAGCCTTCGGAAGTGAGATCGACAAATCAAGAGGTGACAGTACCGAGCGTTTCGCCAAAGAAGAGCGAGTCATAGATCCTGTCATTACCGAACGGCGCAAGCTGGGCAACTCGAAAGCCCAAAAGCAAGAGATGACAATCGAAAACTTGTTGGATGAATTTGTGAAAGAAGAGAAGTTGAGCGAAGATAATATGTGGTATTGCTCTTCGTGCAAGAAACATCAAGAAGCACCTAAGAAATTCGATCTTTGGAAAATGCCAGACGTACTTGTCATTCACCTTAAACGGTTCAGCAACGAAAGAGCTTTCAGAGATAAGATCGATACTTTTATTGATTTCCCTGTCAATGGACTGGATCTTACCGATAGAGTCGAAGGCAAGAAAGTGGCTGCGAAATTGGCAGCTAAGGGAGATGCTGCGGAGCTCATCGAGGAGACTGGTACCAACGACAGTTTGGTGTATGACCTCTTTGCCGTGGACAACCATTATGGCGGACGTAAGTGATGGTCCAACGTCTCTGCTTTGTTGCGGGGATATCTGACGCTTTTGGCATGTGTGTGAATAGTGGGAGGCGGTCACTATACTGCATTTGCGAAGAACATTGTGGACGGCAAATGGTACAACTTTGATGATGTGAGAGCTCTCTCTCTCTCTCTCTGTAAGACCTTGCGAAAGCCGCACTTACTCATTTTCTTTTTTGGCCACAGTCTCGAGTATCACCTGTGTCGAACCCAGATGATGTAAAGACACCAGCAGCTTACTTGCTCTTCTATGTTCGAAGAACAAGCAAACCCATTGGCGGCAAGACGCATGAGATCCTAGCTTCGAAGACTGTTACACCTGCATTGTCCGCGGCTGGATCGAGACCTACTTCACCGCCGCCATACGATAGAAATGGTGCCGACTCTGCTATGAACGACGCTGGTGAGACCCAGCTCTAATAATACTTTTTCCTTGGCCTCGGTGAGCTGACCTATTGAACTATGTCTACCAGGCAACGACGATACCGATGATCTGTACAGCAGCCAGTACAACAGTGCAACAATGCCTTCTCCCGCTTTGAGCGGCAGCGATGACGAACTAGACCGAGCAAACTCTACATCTGTTGGAATCCGAAACTGGCAAAATGGTACTGCCTTTGGCAGTGCTTCAGGCAGACCAAGCTCTGCATTAGGATGGGATTTCGCAAGATCAACAAATGAGCATCAACAGCACGGTGAAGATGCTACGATGTCTAGTGGATTACCATCACCTAGTAGAAGAACTGGATCACCTTCTCCTGCTGTCGTTGAGATTAGGGTTGATGAAGGAGATGTTGCGGAAGCTGCTACTGGAGTTGATATGAGTACTTCGTCGCATATGGATGAGCTGGAGTGAAAGGAACGAAATGCATGAGTGAGGGGCAGTATGAATTATAGTAAGCTGCCAGAAGGGATGGCAAAAAGGAAAGAAGGGGTTTGGGAAGGGAAAGGTGACTTTTCCGTCCTGTGTATACCTGTTTGTTCCCAGCCATGCAAGCATCTAGCGAAAGCATGATATGTTGTACGAATAGTTACATAGCCAGTCAAGCCAATGAGGGCAGGAACTTGCCTATTGCAATACCTGAACACTGTAGAAGCTGCACTACCTAGAATAGTCATATATGTCTATCGCCTGCTTGCCGGTACCTTCTCCAGCTACAAAGTCTTTGCCGCTTTATCCGTGGAAATGGATGCGCATTGGGCATGGCAGCGAGGGAAAAGAGTGACAGTCAAAGCTGAAGAATGGGCGATGACACACCAGAGGGGGAGGAGGTGATATCGAGTGCTGGTGTGCAGTGTGCTATGAACGACTAGTATCGCTCATGTTGATGCCTATGCATGTGGCGATACGATGCCGCCTTCACCTCCAACTTCGAACTCCCCATGGCGCGAATCTCGCTTGCCGGCAATTCGAGTTGTCGAAGAGCGAGAAGAAGCAGGACAAGACAACGATGGAGATCATGCAAGCATAGCGAAGATGACAGCAATCAGTGTTGATCCGAGCATGGTCGTATCCGGCAGCAGCAACCACGATGAAGACCGAGAAGACAGCATGCACTACCTGTCGGATGAGGATGGTGGTCTTCACAATGGCGGTGGTGGTGGAGTAAATGGCAGCAGCGGCAGGAAGCATCTGCGAGGAGAGTCTCACGAGGACGGAGAGAGCAAGGAAGAGAGAGACAAGAAGAGAAGAGCCTTCAAAGCATGTGAGCATGGAGTCACTGCCTGTCATCGCCATCCACTGACTCCCTACTGCCATCTATTGCCGTACCGACCGACACAGGCGCACACTGCGTGAGTGAGGGATCCCTCCACAAACAGGCGGCTATCGAGGGCGTATAGCCTATCATTACATGGAGCCCCAGCTGACATAACGTATATCCTCATCATGATGGACATTGGTAATAACTCCTCCAGCGTCAACGGAAAGCAAAGTGCGATTTGGGTGAGTCTTTCGTTTAATTCTGTTGCTCTCGCTTTACCGGCTATCTAACAATGCAACACTGTAATATTGTTACTATTCAACAGGCGATCTCAACAATCCTCACGGTGTGCAGATAATGGCTTGGCTCAACCGATATCTAATAGCTCTGTCTTACTGATGCTTACGGGTTTTGGCTTTTCTTTCCTTCTCTCTCTTCTGTTCATGCACCCCCCTCATTTCGGCTGTCGACCTTCTCACTCTGCGATAAATAGACCCACCCTGTGCAAGATGCAAGAGAGAAGGGATTCCTTGCACATTCCTACCATCTAGAAGAGGTGGTCGGGTACCCGTGAGTCTTCTTCTCCCGACCATCTAATCATGTGTGTGTTGTCTCGTCTCGCTTGCTAATCTGGATTGCCGCCCTTCCCGGTTACAAATCTATCGCTCGACACGGAACATCAGTTCGCAGCTCGCAAATCGACTCTAGAACCTAAAGAGCAAGATAATACATCACCTGAGAGAAAAAATAGTAATATCAGTCCTGCCCTCACTTCGAGTGCAAGCAACCTTCCTCCAGCATCCTCATCTACTGCTACTACCGGTACTGCAAGTCAACGACCATCAAAGTCGGCTTCTCAAATACCTTCCTCGCAATCTACGCAACAGAAGCCATACAACAACAGTAGCACACAACAACAAGGTCAGACGCATACTGTAAACTCTGCAACTACCTCATCTTCCACCTCAAGGCCGGTCTTTCCAAAACGCGAAAGCTCAATTCCATTACCTACGTATGGGAATCATCCCTTCTCATCAGCTGCCAACACCAACACGAATGGAAACCCAAATCTAGTCGGCAGCACCAATCATCAGTTCAGTACTGAGAGCAATGATCTCTCTATTGATCCTGGATTAACTTCTTTCGACCCCACTAGACCGGGTGGTCTTTCTACTATCCATCACTCTAGTATAAGTGCTCCGCACGGTCAAACTGGATTTGGACCTATTGACTTTTCGACTATCATGCCTTCGAGTGTCATGCCTAATCAACAGCAACAGCAACAGCAGTCGCAGGGACAGGGACAACCTCCGCAAAGGCATCCATCCCAGCAACAGCAACAGCAGCAACAACAACAACAACAACGAAATCAGCAACAGCAACAAAATCAACAAGGTCAACATAGACAGCAGAGTCAGCAATCTCAGCAACAACCGCAGTCTGCAAATCCGGTAAGCCTAACCTTTCTGTTCAGGCGGTAGTACTTTTTTCTTAGAAACTAAAGATTTGTTGTTCTTCATGCTTTATTCAGTACCATCAGTCTTCCCGAGATGGCGATCAAACCTACTTTACAGTACCGTATCATATGTCCAGTATCTCACCTCCATCCACAAACTGGCAGCAGCATCAGCAACATCAACAGCAGCGTGTGCAAGACAGTCGTAATAGACGCTCTGATCTCGATGCTACGCTCTTCAATCCTGGTCCGTCTATATTGCAACAGGCTCAATCGCAGCTTTCACAGCCACAGCAGCAATCTCAACAACAACAACAGCAGCAGCAGCAGCAGCTTACTGGAGGACAACACCAAGGATCGCAGCATCATGGAGGAAGCGTAAGCAGGCGGATGTCTTCATCAGCGACGACAACCAGTGCTCAAAACCAAGCTCAATTGGGTGGGACTGGAACTGCCAGCCTTTCGAATTTGATGGGTGGTCCACCATCAAATACGCCAGGCTCTCAAACATCAGGCAATCTATCAGCTGCTGGAACTGTCCCTGCGACTGGAAATACAATAGTATCACCAAGTGGCGAATCCCAATCGTCTTACGATTCTGCACAGAGAGGTCGTTCGAAGAGACATGGTGGATCAGGAACAGGTGGTGGAGATGGAGATAGAATCGCAGACCCTGAGATTTTAGCTGCTGCAAAGCTGAGAAATCCTGTTGATGCTCTTGATTTATTGATACAAGCTGCCGATACTAGAGGTAAAGGCGATGGAAAAGGAAGTATGCAAAGCCCAGAAGGAGGAGATGGTCATCATCACCATCACCACCATCATGGCCATCATCATCACCATCACGATGGAGGAGACTCAAGTATGAGAGTAGACGCGGATCGCTCAGGTGTCCTTGTCCAAGATTATGATGATATGCAATCTGGAAGTGCTACTCCGCCACCTTTTACTCTATCTGACTTCCCACTCGTCAAAAGAGGAATAGTGACCACTATCGAATTAATCTACTTCGTTAACTTATTCTTCGCCAAAATACATCATATTTTCCCCATTGTACCCCATCATCGCATACCAACTACAGAAGCTTCACTTACGGCTTTTGCGAGAGGTCAGTCGTGGTACTCCCAATCAAATCCTATCTTTTGCGCAAGGTGCTAATATCTGTTACCTTTTTCAGACGAGCTTCATCTTACTACCGTCTTTGTGCTCATCGCAAGTAGACTCGACCAAGGCGGCAAAAGAGGCTTCGAGATACACGACAAATCGTGGGAATACATGAGAGAGCTGATCAACGATCTAGTATTCGGAAAAGACGCAACAGTAGGAGCTGTAGAAGCGCTATTACTCCTATCTGAGAACCCACCTCGACAACTTGCTGGTTCCGGCTCCTCGAAAGACGATTATGCGGAGGAGAACAGGATGTCATGGATGATCGTTGGAAATGCCGTCAGATTGGGATGTAAGCTGCCTTGTGGATCAGCAATCATTCGTGACACGAGCTGACGCTGTTCGTCTGGGATGCTGTAGATATGCTCGCGCTAGATCAAACTACTATTTATCCTGTCCTACCGAAGGCGCCTGATACGCCCGAGGGCAAAGCTGCCATTGAGAAGCTCGACCGAGAACGTATAGCGTGGACATACTGGTAAGTTTATTCGGCTGAACTTCTCCGATATGGCTAATAAGATATTCCGCAGCTATATCTTCGATAGACAAATATCGATTCGAACAGGCAAAGCTTTCTGGTCACGTGGTCCTGGATTGTGTTTCACTGGTTCCTCAGCAGATAGTTTCCCGTCGATGAGACCTATTGCTGGCGTACAAGACGATTGGGCTAGTGTTATTCAGGCATATGTCGAAATTACGCAGACCATGACCAGTGCACATGACATATTGGTAAGTTTAGCCTATATCTTCTTCCGCGAGGGCCCATTGCTTACAAGACCGCCCTCAACCCGCAGTATCCAAGTAGAGACAGAACAATTGCGTTGGTCAGAGTTGGGGAGTACTACAAGTATATTGACGAATTTAGTGAGTGTTCCACTCGCTCAGATCATTCCTTTTTTGGATACTTTGCTAACCGCCCATGTCCAATAGCCCGCACACTGGTATGCAAGCTCATCCAAGCACAACGTAGCAACATGATGATTGACTTTTATTTCGTCGCAGAACGCTTTCCGATTTACTTGGGAAGGCAAGAAGTGGGACACTTTCCCTTTGACGGAATGCGTGTGGATCACTTTCGTAAGTGTACGAAGAATCTTGCGTACAAATCCTGTCGGCTAAAAATCTATGCTTCTACAGCATTATCTTCGTCTCTATATATACGCTTTCGCGTTCCAAGCGCACGTACAGCGTGCTACGGATGCAAGTGAAGAAACGGACATTGCCGTCCCATCGAGCACTATGTTCCCGCGTGGACCGATGGGTTCGCCTGATGCAAAGTTCATACTGGAAGCTATCGACGCAGCGGCAGATCTGCTGAGGATCTGCACGGATAGATTGCATCCTCAAGGAGTACTACAATTCCTGCCGTGGCGGTACTTCCTGTACTTCGCCTACGCTGGTGTTTTTTTACTCAAAGCAGTCTTCATCAAGGCTGTCGCACCTCTGGTAGGCCGCTAGTCTATCAAGCAATCATGTTACTATTGCTGAACCTTGACCCACATAGGATCGACGCACCATTGTTCGGCTGCTCAAGCGTCTGATCGTTTGCCTTGCCTGCTCCAGCAAAGATGTGAGTCCGCTTCTCCGAAAGGAGGTAGCACTCGGCTGATTCTTGTCAATAAGGAACACCACCATGCTGTAAGATACGCAAGACTGCTGAACAGCTTACTGAAAACATTTTCACGAGGAAGAGATGGCGTTGGTACGGGTGCACCCACCCCTTCGCGACGATCGCCCTCGCCAGTGCCGCAGATCACCAACGGGGAAGAATGGCCGTTGAGTCGAGCAACGTCTCCTCAAACACAGGCTGCGCCAACGCCAAATATAAGAACGCAATTCTTCACAACCAATACGCCCAGCAGTAATCTTATGTTCCCAAACAATAATTCTGCCTCGGTCTACGATAGCTCTACATTCCTAGGTGGTCAAGGTCCATCTCTAGCTGCTAGCCAGTTACTTTCAGACTCCTTCCCAGCCAACACAGCACAAGAAGAAGCGACTGCCGCAGATCTCCTATCAGACTTCAACCTCGATTTCGGCTTCTCTTCGGGAGGAGCAGGAGAACAGACTGCGCCATTTGATGCTTATAGCAATCTTCTCGACGACACGACGATGAACTTTTGGGCAGCGTTGTCGAACTCACAAGGCGATTGGCCTAATTATGGGGCCAATATGCAACTGTGAGGAGGCGACTTCACGAAAACAAAGCCTCAATCGCAATTCAGCACGTTTGCCAATTAGTGTTGCGAGCTCTGATGACTGAAAAGGGGCAAGAAGAATCTGGCTTTAAGTCTCAGGCAGGTCGGACCTTGTTCGCCAGAAGGTCGGACCTGCCTCGAGACTTGAGCATGCATGACACAGAAAGACACAGACGTGGAGAGCGTAAGCTCCAAGTGCTACAAAATTCGACGAATACCCAGTCGGCTTCCAAATAATTCCTTCCCCCGACAAGTGTCATAATCTTGGAGTACTTCGGTCAGAGTGAAGTGGCCGTAGCATGATGTAGTATTCACATATTGATAAGTTATAACTTGATGTATCATACAATAAGATAAAAGGCCCGACAACAAGGCTCAGTCCTTGATGAATGACTAAATCTTGATTCCCGTCGCTCGTATGCGGGCACTCGGTTCTGCCTATTTTGCTCTTCGCTTTCTCATTATCCCGGCATTATCGAACGTTTACTTGAGAGCAGCTTGCAGGCCCTCGAAGATCTTCAAGATTCCTAACGCGCCGGGATCTGGAATATCGGCCTTCATGAGGTCGTCTTGGTTGACGTAAGTAGCACGTCCAGCTTTAGCTACCATCTTGCGAGTGTCATCGGTAGCTTTTTGAGCTTCAGCAACGGCCTTGTCGAGGTCTTGCGAAGAAGCGAAGCTCTCAACGAAAGCTTGCAATGGGTCCATCAGAGTTCTGCTTGGCTTTCTGGCCAATGTATACCCTTGTAGGGACTTGAAGGCGCGTGAAACAGCTTCGGCCCAAAGAGCTTTCGAATCCGTCTTTGCATTTTGAGATTTGGCGACGGCGGAGATGTGTCCTGCCAGTGAGGTCATGAAGAGGAAGAAGATAGCTCCTGATGTGCCATCACCTTCTTTTTCGATCTTTTGTAAGCAAAGGAAGGTATATATCAGGGTGGCATCCTGTGATCGCATAAATTCAGGCAACCTGCTTACGACTGTACCGATATCGACCATAGCGCTTGTAACATCGCTCTTGTCAACCTTGCCAGCTTTGAAGGCATCCAAGACACCTTGAGCCATAGCCTTGAAGCAGAGACCGCAATCACCGTCTCCGGCGATGGTGTCGAATTTGGTAATTTCAGGTTCGGCAGCAATGACATTTTCGCATGCTGATGAGACCGCCTTCTCGAAAAGAGCGAAGTCGGCGGCTATCGAGCAAATGAACGTAAAGAGCGCATGAGCCTCGCGGAAGTAGGGCTATTATTGGGCAAAGACTCACGGGCAACGGGCGATGATGCATTCTTGATTGGTTTAGGGGCAGTGGTGTCCTTTGTATCAGGAGCAGCACCAGGTTCGGTTGTGGTCATGTATGTCCATCCAGGAGCAGACGCAGGAGAGTCGATCAATTGCAGAATGCGCTCTGGTGAGTATTTGTCTCCTTGTCTTGGGAGGAGGAGGCATGTAAGGGAGAATCCTGGCAAGTTGAGTGAGGTCTACGAAACCGATTCGAGAAATCAGCTTTCTTTGGATATTCAGGTTGAAAATATACGGCTGACGCACCATGACTGATCCAACTGTTACTCGACGAACTGTAATCTTGTTCTTGGTGAGTTCCTCAACTGCGTCATTTGCGATTGAGAACATCTCGAGGTTGGAAATACCACCACTATGTACCGACACAACAAAGTGAACGAGTCAGCGTGAGAACATCGAGTGAAGGAAAATGATGAATGACACTGAAGAAGGACTTCTTACAGGTTATTAACGAGAAGGATGACTTCATCCTTTCCATCGTGTTTGAAAGGTACGTAAGCACGGTCTTCATCGCTGGTATCGGTAATGAGACCCAACATTCTCTTGATGAGATCTTTTGATGTAGGCAATTTGATCTTCTCAATACCAGCTTCGTTATGAATACCCATTCCGAGTTCAATCTCGGACTCTCCCAAGTGTGCTTCTGAGATTGCAGTTCCTGGAATCTGCAGATTCAAAATCGAGGATAATAATACGTTAGACTTGTTCTAGGCTTCTGTATACGAATTCGGAGGTATGATATGGATTTACATGGCAGTGCTCTAGACCGACACCGATGGTACCGACTCGAGTATTGACGAATTCAGACATGTCATAGACTGCATCGATGTCCGCTCCCTCATCTGCAAGGGCTGATGCACACTTGTAGACTAGTACGGTACCGGCGAGACCTCTTCGTCCGACTAGAGCACCTTGCTTGCGTCCTACAGCTACATCGTCACCGACCTAATGTATCAGACATAGTGAGCATTCTATACTTAAAACATAAAACAGCAAGAACAAAACGAGACTTACAACTGTCATCTTGACTGGATGGTCGGGGTTTGTGACGGCAGATTGTTCCTTTGCTAGACCCTATATACAAAAGCATAACAGCATACCGGTTAGCCAAAGCTTCCGAATACGTAGTAAACCCGGGCGAAGAGGTCTGTCAGGAAGCGAAGTAATTTACGAAAAGCAAGACATCACCGGTATATCTCATGATGACGATGAGAGTACCCTTTTTGTTGTTGACCAATTCAAGACCTTTACGGACTTGGGCTATAGTAAGTAGGTGGTACCGGTAGTTGCGAAATAGCGGGTAAAGTGGAAAATGTGGAGAATATATGATCGGTTCAGTATGCAATCATAATGAAGATAGTGCATCCACATACCGACATTCGGACTTGCGAACACATTGCCTGCTACTGCAGCTGTGAGCAGACCATCTCCTACGAATCCAGCGTGAGCGGGCTGAATTGAGAAAGTAATGTCAGGTAAGATTCTCCCCGGCTTAAAACACGAGCCGGCATCTATCTTACTTCATGGCCTGAACCACCGCCTGAGATCTGCATAGTGGACAGAGCGAGTCAGCTAAGAGGCAACATTCATGCCTGCTGAAAGCTCTACCCACCAAAGCTACACGGTCTTGCGGGACGTTGGCAGCATATACCACACGATGAGTTGCATCTACTTTGATCTTGGAGTTAACACGAGCGAGTCCGGCCAAGCTCTCATTGGCGAGGTTTCGAGGGTCATTGACGATGTGCTTGCTCTGTGACATGGTGGATTAGAATGGATAATATGCACTGTGTTGGTGTGTGTACAAGCAAGCAAGATGCAGGAAGCTTGATGTTAGTCTTCATGTATAGCCGCCTCTCCGCCGTTGCCGCGTGCGTGCGTCCGTGGTTTCGGTTAGCGAGCCGGGTGGCGCTTGGATGGAACGGTAACGGAAGAACTGGAGTACAACCTGTACATACACAAGCGAGGCTTTTTCTTATACGCATACTATCGTACCCGTGTGGCTTCTGGCCGCTTCAGATTGTACTACTCTCCTCCTTGAAATTCTATAGAGCTTGAAACCATAACAGCCAACTGTTCAGAAGGGAAGATTATCCGAACAGCATATGTACACGAGGTGCACGCACCAGATTAAATTGTCGAGAAGCAGACCACCAGGAGCGCTGCACAGGAGGAGCAACATTCATTGGCATCCTTTTCGCTAGTGAACTTCCATGACTATTCCGTATTATCGGTAGGATAATACAGAGCATAATGTTCATAGTAGGAAGATAGGCCACACAGCAGCCGGCAGGTATGAGCAATTCGAAAGATAGTTCCGGTGGAACCAAGCCACAGACCGTATTCAATGTTTGGAGTTTCCTGTAGAGATGCGGAAGTCTCTGCAGTTCTAGCAGCTTTACTTGTTAGAATAGCAGTCGCGACTGCCATACTTCCTTGAGCAAGCACGTGAGGCCTCTTCACACCGAGCGAAGAAGGGACATCAGCGTGTATTGGACACATAGCAGGGAAGCCTTGCCTGTCTAACAGCGTTCATAGCCCCGTCATAGAATAGACGCGTCTTGTTGTGCTCTTGTCATTGTGCTTATAGCGGCGGCATCACATTCGTCGTCGATGTTCGCGCAGCTGAAAAGGCTCTGAGAACATGAGAGCATCACTCGTTACAGCTAGGAACAACTTCAATCAATTCTTTCCGAAAAAAAGGCCGGCTTTTCATCATTGTTGTCAGCTTCTATGCTGGCAGGATGGCGGAGATGCCATAATAGCTCGCTCTTTCCTGCCGTCGCTCGTCTGAGTCGCAGTAGCAGTTGCTATCATGGATATTCGACATCATCATCAAGCTCTTCGAACGGTCTGCGACAGTTGATGCGTAAAGTCGCACAGCCAGTAGCTGTCATTACTGCGAACTTGAATCACGCCGAGAAGCTGAATGAGCCTGGTATGTTTGTAGTCATTTACATGTTGGAGTCATGCTGAGCTTCATTTTGTATCCATCATCGTCGTGGATAACTTGCAGATCATGGTGCAACGATATCCTCATTCGTCTCGATAGCTCTACATCCTACACCTCTCGTAGCATTCGCACTACGTCTTCCATCTCGTCTAGCTACTTTCCTCAATGCTCATCAAGCTTCTTCATCTTCTTCTTCGTCTTCTTCACCTGCTGCCGATCATCATGCTCCTGCAACCTTCAAGATCCATCTACTGTCAGAAGAGCAGGAAGACGTAGCAAGAGCATTCGCAAGACAATTACCATTACCTAATAAAGCAATGCCGTCAAGTAGCTCACCTGCGTCAGCTTTACAAGAACCATTCCCAGCTGAGCTCTTCAAGAAATTAGAAGCAACTTCTCTAGGATCACTTGAGTGTTTACTAGCTGGTGATTTACCTCTTCTTGAGCCTCTCTTCCAATCTGCACATACTATAGATGCATTCGATAAAGAAAATCAATTTCAACAAGCGAAAGATTCGAAAATTGGTCAAGCTACTTCGCAGCTTTTCATTGCTAAAGTAGTTAATGTTAATGAGGGAGACACAACAAGACATCCTTTGCTGTACTATCATCAGAAGTATTGTGTGCTCGACATGGAGTGACATGAAGCAGAAAGTAAATATCAGTCTGGTGACTACGGTACGGCACGCTTCACGCTGCCATGCAATACTGTGGTTTGGGCCGAAACTCGATTTCTCGCCTGATTGCTCGTCTGTCCTTCGCTATGACTATGGCTACAGTGGAACAGGGACAAATCCAAAAATACCTTTTCAATTCAGTACTAATACTCGTACCAAGAAGACTAATACTGCGCTTGCTGATTTAGTAGATAAATCGCTAAATCTTGATATTCTGTATTGGAGAAACAGACACAAAGTCAGTTAGACACTTTCAATTTCAACACTCCTAGATAAGTAGAAGACTAAAGGAGGACTCACGACCATCAACCTTGCACAAGACCTTCTTAGGTTTCCTATCACCTCGATCGACAAGCTTACAATGTAAAGGTTTATCGTTATGAGCGAACCAATAGAACGCATTTCTATCACTTGCAGTTTGAGCTTCAGCTGCTATTTTACTTAATGGAGGTCCTTCACGTTGACAGTAAACATATAAAGGTTGCGAATTGACTACTGAAGCTATTTCGATGTCTAGTGGATCGTGTTTGTTTGGGTGATATGGGAGAGAATTTGAGCCGTTTGGCATATCGGGTAATCCGAATGATGAGAGACGACTGGATGCTCTCGATGGTGCGTAGAAGGATGACCTCCTGCTACTGACTCCTACGCCTCCGCTTCCACCTCCTACACTTAGGCGAGAAGATGGACGCAGTGCAGAAGTAGAAGCCGCCAACGAACGTTGCGGTGCTTGTGGCGTTGAGTGTTCAGAAGTTCCTGGACCCAACGATTTCCGTCCTGTCGATGCCGGCGGTCGTGCATACATAGCAGACACTCTTGCAGCTCTAGATCGCAAGGCAGGTTCAGGGGTCATAATTTCGCTCCTGCTTTCCTTATACATGTCAGGCAATTTAGGGGGAGGTGGTATGTTAAGCATTTTCAGATCTGTAGGCTCGACATCTCCTAGCGAGAGACGTGGTATACGAGATTGTCGCCTTCCTCCTCCCGTTGACGAGGTAACAGAAAATCCGGATTGAGAAGGTGTAGGTGAAAATGCTCGTTGCATGAGTGAAGTACCAGCTTCTTCGGAGTCGTCTGCTGCTCCGCCAAAGTACAAAGTCTCTAACTCATCACCTCTTCCAGGTGAACCGTAATACTTCCTCGTTTCGTTGCGCTCCACTGAAGAGCCCGGTGCGGGGATTCTGCTATTTGTTGATGCTGGTCTGGGACGAGTGGCGGATGCCGAAGTATTCGAAGTAGCACTAAAAGCAGGAGAAGCAGGTCGGAAAGTCGAAGATGGATTTGTGAATATGCGTGATTGCGGTCTACTGCTTGAACTACTGAGCGTGCTCGGAATATGAGAGTATCTTGCTGACGGATTACGCGCTGATCCGGGTGCAGGCATTGATTTGCGACCTCTCGTGGCTCCTGTGCTACTGGCTGGCATTGAGCTGCCCAAATCTGCAGGCTGAGGCGGCCGAGTACTGACGCTCCAAAGTGGTTTATTGTTTGGAATTGCCGAACTGCCCATCGCTGTAGATGATCTCGGTGGTGGCATGGGTGACCGTGCTCTTTCACTTGTTGTCGAAGAGATATATGAAGGCTTCGGTAGCCCGTCTGGTGTGCTGTATGCAGTAGCAGCGCCAGTGGGCAGACGAGATAATCGACGATTCTGGCGGTCTACAGTTGCTGCCGGTGACGATACTGTCCGTGGCATCGGCGGAGCACTTTGCGCTGGTGCTGCATAATGACCAAGGGCAACCTTTTGTTTTGGTAAGGGCGTCCTGTGCGTCTCGGGCGATACTGACGCTCGAGAGCTGGAAGTCGTAGAAGAGCTTTGAGTAGGCAATGATGGAGGGGATGGTTCATCCGTTTTAGAGCGATGGAGCCGATTCGCAAGTCTTCTGAACGGGGTGATAGAGCGTGAATGTGTAGGTGACTCTGCTGTATCGGGTAATTTACTGTCACTGGGCCTACGAGACGGTGAAGGAGATAGCCAGTCACCGACTTTATTTCGTGCCGTGGTCACTGAGCTTCTCGACGGGGTGGATGATGAACTTCTTCTGCTGCTTGAAGAAGCGGATGACGATGTTATGCTGTCCGCTGCAGCTTGTTGCTCTGAACGGGTCGCTTTTGCACTGAGGTCACTAAGCAGCTCTTGTACGCCTTGCATCTCTTTCTCGGTACGCGACAGTCTTTCCTGCAAATTCCGCCAGCGTAGCTTCATGTCTGCGTGCGAACGGAGAATCTCGCCGTTCAGTGAACGCTTCTGCTGTGATATGCCACTGTCGATAACTTTCAGCACCTTCTCGCATGACGGGATGTAGTATTTCGTTTTTTGATGAAGCGACTTGTGGAGTGTCAAGAAGGTATTGAGTTGCTTCTGTAGTTCTTCCTTGCCTGGGTTCGAATTCGTGCGACAGCTTTTGTACAGTTCCTACAGAAGTGGCAAACCGTCAACTCAGTCCGAGTGGGCTGCAAGTCGGATTAGTGCAGGATCCTTACATGCACGAAAAGGTTGCACTGCGCAAATATCTTCTCCAGACTCTGCATCATATCCTCCGCTTGTTTCGAAACCGTCCGGTAGACTATCAGGTACTTGTCTTCCACAAGCTCTTCACGCATATCTTCCGCTTCCTTCTGTAATTTGTGCCATGTCGCAAGGGTCTCATCCCACTTGTGCCGCAGTAGTCCTGCTGGCGTGGTCTTAGTGTATGATGTTATGCGAGCTTGCAATGCATCGACTTCTTTGCTTGTTATTTCTAGCTGATCTTCCAGCTTGAGGAGAGCAGCGTCGACTTCGGTAGTCTGACCACCTTCTGCAGAGGCATCTGCGCTGCTAGCAGAGAGGTGACGGAGTTCCTAGAGACCAATAAGGCGTTCAGCGACTGTCAGCTAATCATTTGTACATGAGTCGCCCGTCGCTCTGCGGATTCCGTTGTGTGCCACAGAACATGCACATGACTGATGCAGGAGACACACCTGAATCTCGAATATGAGCGTAGACACAGCTTCAAGCGCGTATGCTAGCTCTGTGATACTTGATGTGAGTGCTAAGCCTTCCAGCTCTGGGTCCGCTGCCGCGCCTGGCGAGCTGGCTTCTTGTGCTTGTCTCTCATGCTCTTCAGCGTCTGCTTGTTGTGGTCCGCCCAACACGTTGCTGTCCACCATCGCATCCGGAGCAGCTACACTATTGACACCAGTCTTGTCGTGGTCCATTTTCTCGTCTCCTCCTAAATACTGCAACTCTTTCTACTCGCTCTTGATGATGCGCTTTTGTGGACGAGCTGGGCGCGCTGCATCTGAAAGTCGCGACGAAGTTCAGAGCTTTGAGGCATGAGATGCACTAGGCGAACATGAAGACATATGGTCCAGCTCCTGCCAAGATCTTGTGAGAAATGCAATAGGCAGTTTGATTGAAGTTGGGATAGCAAGCGAGGTGGTCGCAAGCGAAGAAGAAAGGCCATCGAGCCTGCACTGCGTTACAAAGAGCGAGGAGAAATTGTCTGCTGGACATGTACTCATGGGGTCAAGATGGCTTTAAGAGGACTGTGTGACCGACTGAAACATTAAAGGTCTTCTGCTGTCATCATCTTTAAGTGCAAAGCCAGGCTACGCGTGTGCAGAAATGTCGAAGAAGACCACTTCCCGAAAACATCCTCACAGGTCTTCGTTGAATGCCCTCGCCTCGGAGGGAGACACTTCCGATGCCCAATGTATCATTCTGTGCTTTCTCTTACGTCAGTCCTGTTCTTATGGGTCTACTTGTCTCGGTGGGCTTGCCGGTCCACATTGGAATCCGATGCAATGGAAGCGACTTCAGGCACTGAACAACCCAAGAACATGGAAGACCATGGTTCGCCGAGACGTATCACATGTTCTTTTGCATCTTCTAACAGTACGCTCATAGGTTCATAACAGGCAAAATGGCCATCGGTGGAGGACTTCAAAGTTCCCTACCCGCACACGGTCTAGACGAAAGCGAACTCAATGAAGCTACGACATCTGCAAATGAGCAAATTGAAGACCTGCCCAATGAAGCTGCAGATATCGTTGTTGTCGACGAAGAAGGCTTTCGCATGTCCTTAAGCGAAGCTCGTCATCGCCAAGAGTCCAGTCAAGATGCACTCGAATTGCCTAACCACTTATCACTTGGTCGCGAGAACTCTGCTTCTTCGTCACAAACAACCCTTACACCTGAAGGTTCGGACAATAAGAGCAAGACAGGCAAGGAACAGACGAGAAGCGCTTCATCCGGGTCGGTGCACGATGTAGAGAGACAACTTGAAGCAGTTGAAGATGTACTTGAAGATGGTCAGGAAGCGAAGTTAGATTTCTCCAAGCTAGGTAAGTATCGAATCGAGGCCACGGCTGTATTGTTTGAACCGCTGCACGCGCTGACTGTTCTCGTGCTGTCCCGCACATAGATCTGGTTACCCGTCAAGCTTTCCTTCTAAAGTGCACAAAGGCATTATTGACATACGGCGCACCATCACACCGCATCGAGGCAGATATGGACTTTGCTGCAGCAATTCTCGGCGTTCCAGCCCAATTTGTGCATACACCCAATGCTGTCGTCGTTAACTTTGGAATGGCCGGCTCGCACTTGAGCGAGTCCGTCTTTGTCAAGCACGCCAATGGCGGACTCGATCTCGGCAACGTAAGCTCTAGCCATTAAACATACAAGTGCAGGGACAGTTCTGATATCTTTCATGTTACCAGCTGCACCAAATAAATGTTATATGGTGTCAACTCGAGAATGGTACCCTGACTGTCAAGGAAGCAGCGCAGAAGCTGGAAGAAATGATGGAGTCTGATCCAGTCTTCCCAACCTGGCAACGGTAGGTCTATCCCATAGCTGACATTTGGACCGAGAGGTCAAGCTAAAACTGACATACTTCCTCCCCATTCTGGCAGAGTCATCGTATCGATGTTCCTATCGGGTCTCATCTGCCCTCTCGGCTTCAGTGGGGGCTTTGCGGACGCACTGCTTGCTGCGACCTTCGCAGGTGTACTGACCTTCCTTCGACTTTATCTGGCGGCATCTAATCAACGTTTCGGCGACATTTTCGAGTGGGCCGTCTTTCTGACTCGCAGCGGCAGAAACCTAGCTCAACAGATCTCATTTGTCTAGGATTGTCGTTGCCGCTGGTATCAGCTTCGTTGCCAAAGGCTTATCGCGCGTCGGTCACATCTGTAAGCCATCCGTCGCATGCTGTGAGCAACAACAGCCGCTGACCTGTACTGGAGTCTGCTATGAATCAAGTCTCTCCTCTGGATTGGTTACCATTCTTCCTGGGTTTGTCATACTCAGTGGCTCTTTAGAGTTGGCAGGCAAGAACTTCGTTGGTGGAGCAACTCGACTCGGTACGTCCCTATGTCCATCAAGGACTGTTGCATTGCTTGCTTACTTTTGGTGAATAGTGTACGCTATCATATATTCACTATTCCTTGGCTGTGAGTGACTGCGTCCAAGCTGCCCATCGCGACCATCCTGATCAGCGAGCTATGTTCTCAGTTGCTATCGGTGTTGGGTCGGACCTCTACGGCGTGTTGGATCGTAGCTCGAGATATATGCTAGATGCGGCTTCAGACTCTGTCACTTTCACGGGAACGATCACCAATGGGACCGATCCTTTCTTCAGTGGACAGTAAGCGCGCGATGTCTTCTTCGATATGGCTGTTTGAATGGTCTCCTGACCTCTCTTTTGCTCGTCAGATTCCCCGTCACCAACGGCACCAACAGTAATAGCTACCTCAATTCTATAAACAGCGGCCAAGTGTACTGCATCCGAGCAGATACCGATGGCTGGTATGCTCGACCATTGACCAACAAGTGGTATTACTTCATCCTTGTCCCTTCTTTCGCTTTCTTCCTTGCGCTCGCCAACCTTCAGCCTGTCAAACGGAAGGAGATGATAGCTACTGTCTTCATCGCTTGTGCTGGATGGGTGACAAACTTCTTCGCCGGCCAATACATTCACAATCGAGTAAGGCTTGTTTACTACTTCAAAGAGCGCGAGCGAAATCTGCTAACACTGTTTTCTCCCTCCAGTCCGACATTGTTTCGTCCATCGGTGCTCTGACTGTAGGCGTCTTAAGCAACGTGTATGCTCGCTTGTCGCGATCGTCGTCTTTCGTAGTTGCCATTGTCGGCGTCCTGTATCTTGTGCCAGTGAGTCTCTGCCACTTAAGCATGGCTTTGACTAAAGCGCGTTGACTGTGGGAATAGTCTGGTGTAGCTGCGGCGGGAGGTCTCGTCATCTCGGGTCGTGGCTCCTCCTCGGATGGCTCGGTGTATCAACACAGTCTTGGTATTGGTCTTCTCATGGTGGAAGTCGCCCTCGGGGTGAGTGCCATATACTCTACTGCTATATTTGTCATGATTGACCGCCCTTATGCATCTTATAGATCACCGGCGGACTGTTCTTCTCTTCGTTCTTGGCCCACATCTTCAATTCCAAGAGATCCAAATTGAACGACCATCTACGTGCTTTCAGCTTCTGAGTTTTATCAAGGATTTCCGGTACCTCTTGGATGTGTTGTTGTATCAATATACATATATATTCTCGATGGACAAAACGTAATATGATCTCTTGTGAGCACTTTGGCGTTGCGATTCCGTAGACCGGCCGTTGACGGTAATGGGGACCCTGTACTGTTGTCTTTGTTGACTAATCGAGAATCCAGGTTTTTGCTTGTTGGCTGGCGCCTAGTATTGGATGAAGGAGCACGGTGGAAAGCCAGAATGCTAACCGTTTTCGCCTTTTCTCAAGAAAGCTGACCCGGAATTTGGCTAACGGAGACGATTCTTTCAGTTCCGTCGCCGCTTGACTATTTCATTGGACGAGCCTAGCCTTACCTAGTGACTTTGGCGGCAGGGTTTCAACGAGGTGCGAGAAACGAGGGTATGCAGCAGCCAGTTCGTCTCGAAGCTGGCAGAATGCAGAGTAGCGCTTCATACTTCGAAGAGTGGATCCCTGTCAATCTACTTAGAATCGGACAGCGCAAGAACAGGTCTCTTGTTTCTCGTACATACATCGCGAGTCACTACCTGACATTCATATGCGACGAAGCCTCCGAAAGAACTGCCGACTGTATGGAAGGCAGGTATGCGGACCTGACTGGTGAGTCAGCTGGGAAAGGCTCCAATGGTAGGAAGAAGCTGAACACTCACTTCTCTAGCGAATGAAGCACTGTCTTGGTCAGAATTGTCTCTCACGTGTATGCCGCCGATTAAGGACGATCTACGCGTGCCCGTTGACGAGATCGAAAGAGGCCGACCTGGGTTGAACGTCTCGGGCTGGTTTGGGATGCGAGTCAGCGACAGTATTGTGACTAGAAGTTTAAATCCTCACATCACTGTCGAAGTCCAGCGACTGCACTGTTTCAGAGCTGATCCGCCTGAGCAGCCTGTGCGAACTTGCTGTCCCGCTCCGTGATCGGGTGGAAGAAGCAACAGGATGAGCCGGTGAGAAGGCAGCAGCAGCATCATCTGTGCGCTGATCTTGCAGCGCATCTTCATGTAGCGTCGGTGGTATTCTCCTCTCATCGAATGAGTTCCGTCGCTGTGAAGACTGCGAGGGTGCACGAGCTCGAGAATTTGCATGATAAGCGGACGGCTGGCTTGAAAGAGGATGTCCCGGAGTATGCCGTGCTGCTGAAGGTTTACTCGGAGAGAACTGTATGCTGCGCATAGCTTCAGCAATGTCCTCTGGCTCTCCCTCGCCATCTTGCATGTTTCCATGTATCTCCGCCACTTGGTGGTGGAGCAAGACTACTCGCGTAAAGATTGGATGTTGTCCTCTCTTCTTCACACCAACCCGACAACTCTGATATAACAAGCACGTACCAGCTACTGGCATGATTTGAGGCACCGCCCATACTTGAATACTGCTCTGAGCGTCTTCGTTGCGCTTCATCTGGACCGGCCTTCTTCGCTACGTTGTTCGCTCTAAAAGCACTATTGCACGTGCCATCCTCCCTCAGTCGCGCTTTTCATGGGCTTTTTTCGCGCTTCTGCGGAATTCAACAGATACTAGGGCACATCAAACCACATCTGAGCATGCCATCATTTCACAATGTCAATCCTCGCGTTCCTCCGGGAGAATCTTCAGGTAAGAACATGCTCCCCTTTGAAAGCGGAGTCGTACTCAAGATTGCTGACTGGAAATAAAGCAGCAGTAGCTAGTGGACCGGCTTTACAGCACAGCAGTCAATCTAGTATTCCTAGCAAGTCTCGTATGATACACTGGTCTGCTATTCCAGGTCCCATCGCAGACGGCTTTCGAAGGCAACGGGAAAAACAGGCTCTCAAGTTACAGAATCAACCTTCTGTTCCGGAGCCACTGCACTCATCCCAAACAACTTCCAGTCCTCAACAATCGATGCCCACATATCCGTCTGCTCCGATGGGTCAACCTGTACGCCTTCGCCCTCTGGTGCCGGTCGCTAACCCAGCCTTTCAAGAAGACTATGTCCCGGAAGACTATGTCCCAGATGATTATCATCAGAATCCGACTCCTTCAGGCTTGCGACCGTTCAATCCTAGTGCAATATCTCTGAGACCAGTTTTTCCTGATCACGACTTCGTTGATCCCGCCGCCTTTCGTGGCGACGATCATTGGGATCAGCCTGTGCAGTCAGCATGGCCGACAAGGGAAGATCCCATTCCCGGCGGGCTTTCTTTACCTGATAGCTCGCCCATACCGTCAATTGCCAATCTAAGGCCGGTGACCTGGCCGCCTCTCCAGCCCTTATCACCTTTAAACCCCGCATCTTCAGGGTACCAAGGATCTTCGGCAGGCTATCCAGGCAAGGTCTACGATGAAAATGGAGAGGATAATCGACCTCCTCCTAATGGACAGCCAGGTAGGTACAAGCAAGACCGTCAAGAGCCTGACTCTCCTCCCCGTGCAAAGTCGCGCTCGTATAAAGACATTCCGCTAGGCTCCCGCACACTAAAGAGACGACGTTCGAGCACTAGTGCCTTGACAAGAAAGAGGAATAAGTCCTTCCATGAGGAATATGTCGATTCCGCCAAGAAGGGAGGAAAGTTACCTACCGATATCGACTCCTTCGCCTTCCAAGATAAGAACGATGGAGAAGGTGAACACTGGTCCACAATCAATTTCTTCAAGAAGCAGAAGAGGGATCCCTCCCACAAGCAGGATGACGGTACAGACGATCAGGACGGTAGACTCCCGTCTATCTACACAGAGTTCCAGCCCAAATTCAAGCCTAAAGTCGACAAAAAGATGGTGATAACTACTTCGAAAAGTTTTAAGCTACCTATACCCGCTTTCAATGCTCTCAGCAAGAATGCAGCTGCTGGTGGATCATCAGCCTCGAATGAGATGGCTAGAACGTCAACAAAAAGGCGCACTCTCTTCCAGCCTCCTCCGGTGAACTCGACTAAAACGCAAGGACAAGCGAAAATTATCGAGATCTTCGACGATGAAGAGAAACGAAAGATGAAGACTGAAGCTTTGAAAGGCCTGGAAAGTAGCTCTCTTGGTCTCACTCAGCGTGCTAAAACAGCATTCAAGGACGAGCCGACAGATTCCAAAGAAGCAGGAGTGAGCCCGCTATTTCCTTCGGACGTTGTGATCTGTACTCTAACTAAGCTTTCGTTCCAGGAATACAGGAGCTCGCTTTACAAAGATTCAAAGCTGGGTGATGACGTGGAAGCGACTAGCTGTCGTCCCTTTTCAAATTTGGAGCATTTCCGTCCCGAAGAAGACAAGTCCTGGACTTCGTCACCACCGCGAGAGACGTCTCCGTCTCACGCTACAATATTTGCTGTCCGAGACGCCGCCGCGACCGTTCAATTACTCGACGACACTCACGCACCCGCAGAAGGTACATCGGCCAATGCTACGGCACAGTCCCTACACCCATTGGCCCAGAAGTGGACATTCAAGAAGTTCTTCGGTCGCTAGATTTATCTACCTGACGCGGATCCCTCTACAATTGCGCAATGGATTCCAGTCTGTCATTTAGCGCTTTTCTGACACTTCGCGTTCAGCAGAACACCAAGGAGACGTCTCCGATCGTTCCGGATTAATCATCATAACAACAAGAAATACCTGTACAATACTTCAATGCACATCGAGGTTTTCAAGATCCTTCCGATCACTGTAGCTTAATGCCGGCCGCCAATGCGGGCCTTTTCATAATTAGACAGAAACCACTGTACACTATCATTCAATGCTGTGCATGCAAATACAAGATTCAGCTGCCATGTTCTGCTTCCAAAGCAAAATTGCGCTGACCTTCTTCGAACGGAGTAAACTGAAAGTTTGGTATTTGCGCTGTCAGCTTGGAATTTGAAGCTGTCTTTCGATATTGCCCGTCGGCTTTCGAAGGGTCCATCTGTGAAAATACAGGTAAGTTACAAATAGAGTTGGGGAACCCAATGGGGCTTACTTGGAAATCCCCATGGAAGTCCATCGCGTTTACAATTGCGTCCGCCACTTGCTTTATTGAGACTTCTGATTCCGCTCCTGTCGAGAGAATTATGGGATCTATCTCGTCGTACTCGTGCAGCATCCATACTAAAGCTGAAGTCAGCACATTGTACTATAGCTGTGTCGGGCAAGACATACTGAACAACTTCGCCAGATCTTTCGAGTAGATAAATTGACGTAGTGGCTTGCCCGACCCGCCTACAATGAAAGGAGTACCATTCTCTGTCAAGCCCGACGAGAACACACTTAGCTATGCTTTTATACAACCGTAATCAAAGTGCTAATACTCACTTTTCGCCAGGTAACATCGGTGTATCAACGCAGGTATCACATGCGCGTGCAGCAGATCGTAGTTGCTGAGGATGGAAGATATTCTTTTCAGGGATGCTTTAAGCCGCAGTCTCTGGGTCAGATATACGTACTCCCCTTCTCCGAAGATATTTGTCGGTATTGCTGCTGTGAATTGACAGCCGTATTGCTCATTGTACGCGCTAGTAGAAAGAACAGCAATCAATGAAGCGGTTCTTAAGTGGGTAGCAACAGCTGAGCACCGCTACTCACTGGTTCTGGGTATCAACTAGGCGCTTCGCATAAGCATACCCATAATTACTTGAATGCGGTGGACCATTATGAATCATAGTTTCGTCTATCGGATACGAGACTTTGTCTGGGAATACACAGGTCGACAGGCAGGATATGCACTTCTTGACCTGTAGGAAGCGAGAATTTAGATTCTGTTTGGCATGTCACCTGCGGATGTATCACTATGGGCTCACTCCGGCTTCATAAGCGCAATGAAGAACATTGTCGTTTATCAGAAGATTGTCGCGTAAATAGGTGAGCTTGCATTGCATGTTGCCGAAGAGTCCTCCGACGAAAGCGGCGAGATGGATGACGTGCGTAGGCTTATACTTGTTGAAGATTGCTTTTGTCTGTGCCATATCTCTGTAGTATACGTGTCCGTAGTTGCCAGCGACCGGCGTGTCCAGATAATCAATAAATTGTCGAAGTAGGTGATCGCGCTTCCTGTATGCGTGGAAGTCGCACATTGCAGCTCACCTGAGGTCGCCATCCTTGCTGGACAGGAATATCCATTCCTCATCTTCACTCTGCTTGCCGTATCTGCTTCCTACAGGCTCGTTTGCTATCACCCATTGAAGAGCGCGTCCCACCAGGCCAGTTCCGCCGGTGACCAGGCAGACTACACCGCTCGAGCTCGACGTGCCATTGGTGTGCGAAAGGCGAGGCGCAGTATGTTGCAAGGTTGCCATATGAGAGCCGAGCAACGATGGATTAGCCTATGGGCGCAGCGAGACCTGGCTTTCGTTATTTGACTTTCAGAGCACGCGTTTCTCGACGCCACCGGCATCAAGGTGATCTTCGAAGTCTGAAATTCTCATGGCTTGACTTCCGCCTATTCGATACGCCTCAATGTGTACATTGCGCCCAACCCTGGGTATCTTCAATCCCTTATCGTTACAACGACAGCAAGGCTCCAGCCTGGTAAAGATCAAGCGCTTGTAGAAGCATTTTGTCCGTGCTCTGAACGCTCCTCAATTACCGATATTCCACCATCATCCAATCTGTTCAAGGGTGTTGGTGCCCGCCGCAATGAAGATTGTCTTGAAGATACAGTCTGTCGGTTACTTAGACTATTCGCTCTCCTCAAGGAGGCTTCCTCGTCCGACTCCTCGACGATAGCATGGAGATCGCGTTCGATACCACCAACTTCCGGCGAGATGAAAGCAGGCTCTTCTTCCTCCTCCTCAAGATATAGCCCCGTTGAACTGATAGGAGAATTAGGGTTCCAATATGAGCGCTCCTTGTGCCGCAATGCCAACTCCTCCCTAGCTTGTACCAGACTACCTCGAGGCGTTAGAGGAGGATGTTTCTCCCACTCCAGCCTTTCCAGCTCTTCTTCATCAACCTCCTGTACCACAGCTGGCGATTCTACAGAAGCTCCAGACCGATTTCGAGCATGCAATAGATATCGATGCTCTTGCTCACTGTGGTGTCCAAGTGCTGAGAAGGGTCGGTCCACATTGACGGTAGATTGGCTCGACTCGGCTGTTCCTCCAGGCGAAAATATTGAGCTTGCTGTTGAATCGATCGACACTTTCTTCTTGCGACGGGTAGGTATGCTCGATACACGAAGTTCCCTGCCCGCGTCGTCCACTTCGATAGAGTCTGATACTCGCGCTGAAGCAGCTCGAGCCGGAAGATGAACATTGAAGCTTAGGTCTACCGCATAGCATATATGTCAGCTGTGCAGTATGGGCTGCGTCACAAGAGGTGTTTACTCGAAGGTGGTCTCTCCTGCATTTCAGGGATATCAACTTGATCAGGCTGAAAAGTGACTGTAGATCTTCTTTTCCGTTTGGTGCGCGAAAATGGATTGCTAATACTTCGGCTCTCTTCGTAAGCATTCACGTCAGTCCTGGGTCTTCTCCATCTGTTCGAGGAGGAACACAGGAGAACAAGCTCGATGATTCTTTCCCTCAGATTCCCCGTCCAGCCTTCGGACTGTTGGTACTGTTGATATTCGGATGGCCAGCTGGTCGATACTACAGTATAAGAGTCTCCAGGCGTAGTCGGTCGTGCAGCGTGATTCGCGCTGTTGTTGGCCTGTTGTGACAGGTAAAGGTACGCCGATCCGGCTACTAGTGCTAGTAAGCACTTCCAAACCGCCCAGCAGACGTTGCTGACATAGACATATTGAACTTTAAATAAAGCTAAACCGCACTTGTACTGAGCAGGTTCGAGACTCACAAGAGGTTGAAGACCACACTGAAAGTGCTGAGAGTCCCATCTGGTCGGAAGTATGCAGGATCACGCTCAAAGGTTGCATTTGACGAGACAGACGATGAACTCGACGTGAAGGAGAACAGCAAAGCCAAAGATACGAATGCCCTAGGAACGAGTGTAACAATGGTAGGCCAATCTGTGCATGACTGCGGATCAGTAGGACTCTGTGCGCACCGGGAACGGATACGTACTCTGCATGAAAAGGTGCGCCATCTCGAGGAAACCTTGCCGATGTGATGGAGGTATGGAGCCAATGCCGGTGAATGAGCTGAGTCGTAACCGCCACCTGCTCTTACGGACAAGGTCAGACGCCAAGCGCTCATCAAGGCCGAAAATGCTCGTAGAGAACTCACAAGGAACAGAAGATGTCATATGAGCGAGTACAGCTAAGGTGAAATGTCGGTGATGATAGAAATACATTGATAATAGGCGGATTGCCTGCAACATATTTCGGATAAGCAGACTGAAACCATCAAATACTAACGACTCCCAGCAAACTCACGATTCTTCCAAACCTTGTGATATGAATAATACAGATCATGTATCAGGAAGACGACCAAGAACCAAGTGAGTGTCGATAAGGCATAGAAAGCCAATGCAATCCACCAGGGATTGCTGCGTGGTGTTGCTGCTAAGTGCCCGGCAACCGCATCTCCCTCCGCCATAGGATGAGTTGCAATCTGCGCGAGGGCAAAGACAACGTTAAAGTCAAGAAAGAGTGTGAACGGAATGTGCATATAGATCAACAGGGGATAAAGAGTGTATATGATCCTAGCTGATCGATTTGTATATGCGAGCATTCCCAAAGGTAGATCGGGTTGGAATAGTAATGGCATTAATGGTGAAAGCTGAGGTGTTGACACTTGACGACTATGTGTACGTCTTGAATCTCTGCCTGGTGCACTACTTGATCGTTCGAAACGTATCGAGAATCCGCTTCGAGGACGGTCTTGCCTCGCCCAAGGCGTATGTCGGATAGGAGAGATTGTAGCTGTGTGATCTTCCGGCGTTGATTTTGCATGTTGGACTTGCTGGTGTGGTTGTATCATGTCCATTTCCGGCCGTGGCATTACTTCGATATCTCCCTTAGCCACCTGTTCACTTGATGCAGACGCTGACGATGAAGACCCCCGTGAACCTTCGATAGCAGTACCTCCGGAGGTAGTACGCAGATGCTTGCGACTATGACTTGGTACACGGGATGCACTTCCAACAAGTGTGCTTGTATTGGAAGATGAACCTCCTGAATCCCAGAGCTGAAGTTGCGCAATGCTTGACGTCGGCATGTCTCCTCTCGCCTTGACGAACGTACCGCCTTTTGGTGTAAGTGGACTATTTGAAGTGTCTTGAGAACGGGAGCTTGTGTCTAGAGTGTCAATGCCGAGCATGCTAAGTGATGGAGTAGCTGTGTTTGGCCGAGGATGATCGTGCGTTTCGTGTATATGGGCTTGACCGCGTTTGAAAGAGGAAGGGTGCGTATCCATCGTCATGGCAGAGTGCCTGCGGTGTGAGCGTGGGCTCTCTGGAGGACGATGTGCACTGGATAGATTGCTTCGTGGTTCTCCTCCGTGTTTGCTGTCGAACGGTAGATCGGTCAATGCTGGTGATCCTCCTGAGTCGGCATCTGAGACAGCGTCTGGAGGTGTAGTCTGGCTGTATACAGCATTCGGGCAAGTCGCTGATTGATTTTCCCCTATAGCTGATGCATAGTCCGATATCGACGCGCTTGTAGATGCCATTGCTGCGACTGTTGAGTTGGAAGTAGTAGCCAGAGCCGGTCCCGTTGAAGCTCCAACAAATCGCAAGCTGGAAGCCGTGAGCGACTTCAGTCCATAAGCGATGTTCAGCTAGTGATGGACTGGCTGAAGATAAAGCAGAGGAGTACTGACAGCTTAGCTAAGTCATTGTATCTATGCTGACAAGTCGTGCTTTTGTTACAGGACTCGCGTCTGTTTGACGATGAACTAAGCGAGCCTGCACAGGACCGCATCCACTGGTTGACCGAGGGCTTTGCCTTGCTCTGCTCTCTTCTGGTGGACAATGACTACAAGGCCAACGGTACTGTAAGCAGGAGTGAGAATTGTAACGACATACTGACTGGGCTTGACTTTTCATCGCTCGCACATCGCTTGCTGCGTACAGAATAGCCTTCGAGAGAACGAGTCCGGGCGGTATGCGGCGATGACGGCACGAGACGTTGCGGTACGGACGCATGACCAAATAGTGAGCAGGGACTGGATTCTGCGTACGGGTAAGTGTGCTTGCGTGGTCCTCGAGCTGGAATTCGCTGAGCTTCATCTTCGATTCCTCTAAACATCAAGCTGAATCGCATCCGCCTCTGGGCAGTGTAAAGCCGGAGAATACGGCCGTGGGTCAGGCGGTCGTTATCTGACAGCCAGCGAGAGCCTCCAACTAGTCCTCTGGAAGCGATAGACCAGAAACAACGAGATCGTAGACTGCATCTCTTGTACTTGCGGTAGTCGGCTCCAGTCGATCGCCTTTCGCCACACATTAGCAAACCGATAGAGCGGACCGAGGGCTATCGGTACACTCAGGTCAGCAGCTTCTCACTACCTACGAGGCGAGCACAGCTTGTACAAAGCTGGAACAACACTATGATACATATCCCGCGTATCAGCTCGACAACCGTGTACGGTATCACAAAATGGCCACGGCATATTCGCGGCGACACAGGTACCGGTACGGTATGAAAAGTGAAGGAAATTGCGAACTCGCGAAGGACGAGGCGGCTCCACGACACTCCACTAGGCAAAATCTTGATCCGACATCTCGAAATCTGGGGTAACTGAGCAGAAGCAGCCAAGGATCATGAAGGAAGTCAGGCTGAACCATTTGGCCATATTCCGCGCTGGTCATCGACCGCTTACTCCACGATATTCATGCCGTGCGCTATCATACCGTACCGGTACCAAAAAAAAACCTGAAAGACGTGCAAAGACGTCTGGGCCGAATATCTGGCCCCACTTTGGGATTCTCCTCAATTCCACATTAATCAATGAGAATTCCAAGAAACACCTTGTGGGAACCACATGTATGTATAAATAGCGCCGTAAAGGCGTTTGCTGTCGAAACGTACCGTTTGCCTTCCGTTTGTCCTTTTGTTCGTTTCACTTTCCTACCGTTCAACATCAATGAAAATGCGGCCTCGGTCTAACTAAGCTGCCGATTATGGAGCACCACGGGATTGGAGATGCCTGCTCAAAAGGGTTGTTACGCTCCTACGATACCAAAAGAGCCAACGACCGATATCCCATGCCAAGCATGCACTCTGTGAACACAGGCTTCCATTTGTTCCAGGCTTGCGTCATGCCTTCTTTCTTTACTTGACCACGGTACCGTATCAGCCGTAACGGAATTCCTGCTGATCATTTGGCTCAGATTTAAGCTTCTCTAGCATTCTCCGGCTCAAGGGTGCCCCGAGTCAATCTCCTGTTTTCACTTTTTCATATCATAGAAATTTGATTACGAAGGAGGCTCCGCTTGAACTGGTTTTACCGATATCGAGGGGCACCCATATCTCTTTCTTTGAGCAGCTAACCTCTTTCTTTCCTCCTGTCTTAACCAACCTTTTCCAGTCGTTTGAGGCAGATCCCAGCCTTAGTTCCCTATTTGACCAGTAGACCTGAACCTTCTCGAGATGTCGGCTGATCACGACGAAGAGAAATTCGGAACGCCCGCCGACAAGGCGAAAGCTGAGCAATTGGAAGCATCAGCTGGAAAGGTCAACGATGTTCCACCCTACGATAGACCTGCCCATTGGGTAGACATCGACCCTGCGGCCGAGAACAAGCTTCGAAGGAAGATTGACATTCGAGTAGTGCCTTTGTGCACGGTTCTGTATCTGTAAGTCTCGCTCGTGCCAATGTTGCGATTTACCCCGACATCTCACAGTGCTTGTACTGAAAGCTTTCTATGTATCTTCGGGCACCCGTGATCCCTCCAGCCTCAACTTCATCGACAGAGCAGCTGTAAGTGTGCACGCATTGACCTCTCATCCGTGATCATCCCTCACGTGGGTGATTTCATCTTCATTGAACAGATCGGCAATGCTCGTGTAGCTGGCTTTGAACAAGACACTGGTCTTTCTGGAAATCAATTCTACTACTGGCATGTCATTGGTTTCGCCTAACCGGAGCTAAACCATCATGCTAATCCGTGCCTCACCTTGTTTTTCTTCTACAGTCTCACCATCTTCTACGTCTTTTACATCCTCGTAGAAGTCCCTTCAAATGAAGTGTTCAGGCGTATGGGAAGCATGTGGCTCGCCTTCCTCGTCATTGCATTCGGTATTGTCACCATCGCCACTGCCTTCATCACCAATCTAGCCGGTGTAATTGTTACTCGAATCTTCCTCGGTCTGGCAGAGGGTGGTCGTTAGTATTGATTCCTTTAGTGCCAAGCAAGAGTCTCATGACTGATTCAATCCCTTGCTCTTCAGTTCTTCCGGGCATTGCATACCTTCTATCCCGCTACTATCGCAGACAAGAACTTATCGCACGTATCGGTTTCTTCTTGGCACTTGCGCCTTCTCTATCTGGTGCTTTCGGAGGACTTCTTGCTACGGCGTTCCTAAAGGTCGCTGACCATGGGAAAATAGAATCATGGCGAAAAATTTTCTTCTACGAGTAAGAAGCTTTTCTGAACCTCGTCGCTATTAACTAACGTGCTTCCATCCTTCCGCAGGGGTATCATTACTACCGCCTTTGGTATTGCTGCTGTATTCCTCCTTCCCACCTGGCCAGAAAAGACCAAGATGTTCAATGAGGAAGAACGCAAGATCGCAATCGCTCGCATTCGCAACGAGAACGCTGACGGTTTGGACGAGAGTCAGACACAAACTTTCTGGGTCAGTTTCAAGAAGGCATTCACCATTCACTCTACACTCTGCATCATTGGCTACAGCTGCATCAACGTCTCCGTTCAAGGCTTGGCGACTTTTATGCCCACTGTCATCAGAACCCTCGGACGCTACAGCGCTATCGAGATCCAGCTTAGAACCGTCCCTCCTTTTGCTGTCTCGGCTGTTTGGTCCGTCTTAATCTCGTACCTATCCTGGAAGATCCAAAAGCGAGGCATTTGGATCATGATCTCCATCCCGATGGGTATCTTGGTACGTGTCTCCAGCATCCTTTCTGCCGGTCACGCAGATACTGACGAGCTTCGATTCTCTAGGGCTACATCTTCTTCGTTGCATCCATGGATCCAAAACTCCGATATGCTGGATGCTTCCTTTGCTTCATGGGCGTCGTGCCTCTTGGTCCCTTCTTCCTCTCATGGGGTCTTAACAATGTTCCAGGACCAAAGTCCCGAGCTATCACGGCCGCTCTAATCCCTGGATTGGGAACACTTGGTTCCGTCGTATCAACTTGGTGTTATACGACCAATTTCGCTCCTCGATACCTACCTGGAAACGCCATCAATCTAGTCACCACCACCGCCGTTTTCTGCATTGGCGCCTTCCTTACTTGGTATGTTCGATGGGAGAACAAGAGACGTGACAGAGGAGAGCTAGACCATGTACTAGATGGCTTAACTCCTGAGCAAGTACAAGGTCTCGGACACAAGCACCCTCACTTCCGCTTCGTCGATTAAAACCCTTCTCTAAACAACGAGTTTGAAGCTGGTGGCAAAGTCTTCAAGGAAAATACACAGTAGCCTTGGATGATATCTCTTAGCACGCTATACGTTTCGCATGCTCCACATGTAATGCTCAGGCCTTGATCTTTTGGTCTGAGAGGGATCTGCTGTATAATAGGGTTGTCTCGGTGGCATATCATGCAGCTGCACTGGACAGGTCTTGGCCTGGTCACGTGACTTTCAATCAAGGTACGGTACAGAATCACTAATTGGAGATCCACGTAGAGGAGGAGCTACGTACAGGATTCAGAGAAACTGTCATCTGCCATCGTCCGCATGAGTAGTGTAACGTCTACGGTACGGTGTAGACTTGCAGCGTTTGAGGACACTGCGGTATATCAGTGCCCGTGATGACTTCACGGTGAGTCTGGGCAAGTGCTACGAAGTCATCGCATAGAGGGTCAGGCTGAATCGTTAACCATATCGACACCATCTCACACGAACCTGGACAGTCCAGAAGAATCATGTCCCAATCTTCTTAAAAGGTTTGAAAGGGAAAACACGTCTCGGGCTATTAATAGCCTCAATAGATCTGGGTTCGCCTGTCTGCTCTACAGCGGGAAAACGTGGCCCCGGTGCCAAGGCCATCCAAACTCGCCGCAGTGCAACCACGGAGCCCCCGAATTGGCCCAATCTATCGATGACCGGTAAAATGGTGAAGCCCCATGCCCATGTCAAAGCTATCGAAGCCTGTCGCATCCCGTCCTTACCGTAGATCCAGGCCCGGCTGATGGTTCTGCACGCGCTGATTTCCAGCTGATCCCTTACGCAAGCAGACCGGTCGATTGTGGCGAGACTAGCTTCCGCTTGAACCTTTCTAGACGAGAAGCTTCATGCAAGTGGGGTTCTCCAACCCACCTCTTCATCATTCTTCTTTTCAAGGAGCTCCTCGTCTTTCTCTTCTTCTCTCCACACACACATTTGACAGACCAGCTCTCTTCCTTCCCTCAAGACCTACACTTGCAGGATGTCGGCCATGCATGATGAAGAGAAGTTCGACCCGTCCGTAGACAAGGCAAAAGCCGAACAGATTGAAGCTTCTGCTGGGCAGATCAACCATAAAGCACCCTTCGACAGACCTGCCCACTGGGTAGACATCGATCCTGCCGCAGAAGCCAAACTTCGCAGAAAAATCGACATTCGCTTAGTTCCTCTATGTACACTTCTGTACTTGTGAGTATTGCGCTGTTGCCATACAATGTTCTTGCGTACGATGCTGACTTCAATTTCTCTCCCCTCCTTCCAGACTAAATTACATTGACCGAGCAGCTGTAGGTTTTCTAGCGCCCTTTACCCCGCCTTTTGTTGCCGCCAAGAGCCATCTCCCTTTGCATCCGCTCATTACTTACGCGTGCGCATCCCATTCGTAGATTGGAAATGCTCGTGTTGCAGGCTTCGAGAGGGATACCGGTCTCAAAGGGAATGAATTCTACTACAGGTTCGTCACCATTCCATTTTCAAGTTTCTTCAACAGTGCTGACCCTCCTATGCCTTTACTCCAGTCTTACCATCTTCTACATCTTCTACATTCTGGTAGAAATCCCATCCAATGAGGTCTTCAGACGCGTTGGTAGTATGTGGCTAGCCGCACTGGTCATTGTATTCGGCGTCGTCTCTATCGCCACCGCATTCGTTCACAATCTCGCTGGTGTCATCGTCACCCGTATCTTCCTCGGACTGTCCGAGGGTGGTCGTAAGTCCTTCAACACTCGCCGCTGCTTCCACATTTGAAGCTTACAGTTCCGTCTCCTGCCTGCAGTTCTGCCCGGAATCGCTTACCTCCTCTCACGATACTACCGAAGACAAGAGCTCATCGCAAGAATCGGATTCTTCTTGGCTCTGTCTCCCTCACTATCTGGTGCTTTCGGTGGCCTCCTTGCTACAGCGTTCCTAAAGGTACCCGACCACGGTGCCATCGAGTCATGGCGAAAAATCTTCTTCTACGAGTACGTGATACCTGCTGTCTTAATTGCAGCTGTGTCCTTTACTGATTGCTATATACAATCGCAGGGGTGTTATCACTACCGCCGCCGGTATCGCTGCGATCTTCCTGCTACCAACATGGCCAGAGAAGACGAAGATGTTCAATGAGGAGGAACGCCGCATCGCCATCGCCCGGCTCCACAATGAACAGAGCGATGGTCTTGACGAGACCGAGGCTCAGTCTTTCTGGGTCAGCTTCAAGAAGGCATTCACTGTTCACTCTACGCTCTGCATTATCGGATACAGCTGCATCAACGTCTCCGTCGCCGGTCTATCCACTTTCATGCCCACTGTCATCAGAACGCTTGGCCGCTATACTCCCATTGAGATTCAGCTTAGAACCGTACCTCCTTTCGTTGTCGCCGCTGCCTGGTCCGTTATCATTTCATACATCTCCTGGAAGATTCAGAAGCGAGGTATTTGGATTATGATTTCCGTTCCCATGGCCATGCTGGTAAGTCCGCTTTGTTGCTTGGTCGAATACATTGACAACTTGCTGACAATGGTAACAATTTCAATCACGTAGGGCTACATCTTCTTCATTGCCAGCAACAACCCCCAGCTCCGTTATGCTGGTTGCTTCCTGTGCTTCACTGGTGTCGTTCCTCTCGGTCCCTTCTTCCTCTCATGGGGTCTCAACAATGTTCCAGGACCAAAATCCCGAGCAATTACAGCCGCGCTCATTCCCGGCTTAGGAACAATCGGTTCCATCGTCTCAACGTGGACATACACGAGCAACTTCGCACCCCGCTATCTACCAGGAAATGCTATCAACTTGGCCACTACTTCCCTCGTTTTCTGCATCGGAGCCTTCCTCACGTGGTACGTCAAATGGGAGAACAAGAGACGCGACAGAGGAGACCTAGACTACAGACTGGATGGCTTGACCGAGCAAGAAGCACAAAAGCTCGGCCACAAGCATCCTCACTTCCGTTATGTCGATTAATTCAGGATTTGTCGGCTTTCGAACTGGTTAGCAGCAGAGGCTGGCGCGCTGCCGGCGCCTTATGTTGGGATGGCTACAAAGCTTGTGTGTTTTATAGGGAATGATATGTTCAAACAAGTGTAATAGTGCAGCAGAAATGAAGAAAAGATGGTTCACAGACCCCGTGTCTCTTTGGTCTTTTAAGACATTCATAGCGGTGAAACTTGATCACGTGACTTGCAGAGCACCAAAGCGCCTCTGACTGACTGCATCTATAACGGGACAGCTGGGTGTCCAGCTACAGATCTAGTCAGTCAAAAAGAGGCGCCTTATCATGTTTATACAGCAATGGACATGCAAAGCTATTTACCCCTGCATCATGTCAACTTGTCCATCTGACTTTCGCCAAAGCCCGCCAACGCCTCTGACAGACCGGGCAAGAGGCACACGGCTGCAGCGGATACACTGGGTGACAAGGTCAACGTATACACGAGTGCACGTTTGATAGCTGGCACAATGGGAGTGTACAATTGCCCCACAGGATCACACACTGCGTGCAAAGAATTCGGCGGTAGAATGGTGGCCACACAGGCTGGCAGAACCAGAACCAGTACTTTCACCTCACCACCTTGCTGTCTCCCATCAGACCAATTTGACCAGACAAGCTTCATCCACCCTGATTCCATTATAGCATTCGTGGTGAACGAGGGCGCATAGCTGTTGCGTCCTCGCTCTAGCTACATAGACAGTCGCGTCGCCATGGTCCGCTCACCTGCAGCAGCCAGTCGCAAGAGACGGATAGAGAGCTCGAGTGAAGAGCTTGAAGAGGTTGCATCGAGGAGTCCACGCAAGTCGAAGCTGCGGAAAGTATCAGTCCCATCACCAGACAGCAGTGGGCAAGGCCTGCTTGGTGCTCCTGCTGCCGAAGAGGAGCAGCCTGCTCTGGAGAATGATGGAAGTGGTGCTTCTACAAGCAGCAGCAACGCCAGTCAGGAAGGCAACGAGGGAGAGGACGAGGAAGATGCAGAGTATCAGGAGAAGCTGCAGATATGGGAGATGTTCGCAGACGAGTATCACGATAGTGAGTATGCATTACTGCTCTTCGACAGCATTCACAGCCTGGTTGCAAGCCTTTTGCAAAGCATATAGCAAGCAGGCGAGCGGACTCTCTGCATCAGGAAAGCTGACCATGCAACTATTGTATCACAGTCGTGAGAGAACTGCCTCGAGAGTTGCAGCGTAGCTTTCAACTCATGCTCGAACACGATGAGCAAATGCGAGGTGAGCCCGTCCTTGTCACTCTTTCCTCGCCATCTTCACAGCTAGCTGCGTAGACAGTCAACACGTTGCAGACTGAGGCGAGCGGAACGAGCGGCTTTCCCAGTCCAACATCGACACATCGCAAGCAACATACTGACATGCTTCGGTGGTCATCTTGCGAACACACAGCACATCAGCAAGCACTCCAAACAGCTACCAAGGAATACCTACATCTTGCAAAGTCCGACGCTTACCAGGACGCGATGATCAAGGCTCAATTGGCGCGGAAGATGGCTGCTAATCTAGGCAAACCAGATGTTAATACACAAACACCATCATTCAGTCAGATGTCGCATGCTCCTGTTGCAGTGCCAGCTGTCCTTATTCCTCCTTCTGCTGCTGGGACCGTCATGCTCGAGAATGGTGGCGTTGATAATAACGGAGAACAGGCTTCGAATGCTTCAGAGGAGGAATTACAAAGTACTCTTGTTCGTTCGGCATCTCCTACAAAGACAAGAGAGCCTTCTCCTGCTCCAAATACAGCGGTAGACTCTGGCAACGCAGAGGAAGATCCAGCAGATCATATGCGCAAGTTGCTGGGTGATATTGTCAATCACAGCCGAGCTGCTATCAAAGCTGGTGATGACAAGGTCGCTTTGGCCGTCTCAGCTTATAGTTGGGTATGTATTCTCGACTATATATTTAAATCGCTGTAATGCGGATTATAATGCTGATAAGCCCTCTCAACTTGTCACAGGTCGACCGCCATTTAAATCGCCTAGATGCAGATCTAGCAAAGCAAGAAGAAGCACTCTCATTAGGTCTTCGGCCAGGTACTCAACCGTCAACAGATGCACGCGAAGCACAAGAACATGCCTACGAGAACACAGAAACTGCACACTTGCAAGATGCTGCCGGCCTAGCTGGAGGTGGAAAAGGTGCTCTACCATATGATTCTCATATACACCGCAAATCAAGTCCGAATCGTAAGAAGAAGGGCAAATCGAATTCTGCTTCAGTGGCTCCTAGTAGTGAATTACCTGTTGCTTTGACATCGGAAGGCAGCGATGTAAGACATCTTTCTCGCAATGGACGCGAAACATGTTTACTGACAATATGCTTTTCCCTTTGCAACAGGAGAAATACTGCTACTGCCAGCAAGGTTCGGCCGACACTATGATAGGATGCGACAACCCTTCATGTCGATACCAATGGGTATGTCTTGTGCATTGAAAGCCACTACTTGAAATTTAGCTGATCACATCTCTTTTGCGTTCGCTTAGTTCCACCTTCACTGCTTGGGCCTGACAGTCCCACCAGATGTAGAACCGTGGTATTGCCCAGAATGCGCGCCGTCTATGCAGAAGAAGCAAACGAAGAAGAAGAAACCAGCAAGGCGGTAGAGCATTTCACACATTTCTGATTGGGGTATTCAACAATTACCTGTTTACCCCTCCACTATTCTTCGAGGACTAATCCTCAGTCTATTCGCAAAATCTATCCACCATCGAGCAAAATTAAAACATCGTTTCTATACTCTAAAACTCCAAAGTTACCATTTTCCCACCTTTACGTCAGGCATCTATGAATACATCAATTCTTTTCTTTTCTTTCAGGCAGTATATAATTGACCACCAACCAAGGGCTCCACCAAGTATTATGTTGTTGATAAGCCCTACCTCGTACTCCTTATCCTTCTCATTCCTGTTCTCCTTCGCAAATCAAAATCTACTATTCTACGTATTTACATCACGTTACGTGACAACCGCCTTCTTCGTGCAGTCCAGTAATTACAGCTTTGTACAAAAGTAGCCAGTACCATGCGGTGTTGTTTGTAATCATGCACTGCAACGCCTATTTGAAATACAATCAACATTACTGTTACATGCACTTTTGCTGATGAAGCATGTCTGTACAAGCTTACCAATCTGTCTTCGCATCCTTTTTCCCCTATTCTCGCCACCAGCTTATCCAGCAATTGCAGCTCTTTCTTCTGACTTTCTCTGCTTGTTCTCATTCTCCATTACAGACTTGAATAGATTGTTAGTATTGCTAGACGTAGTATTCAATGAGTGCCCCCAATTCGAATCAGCCGCCATCTGCAGGCAACAACGACGAGCAGCAGCATCAAGAAGCAGACTATGCAGGCGAAGAAGGGCCACAGGAAATCTTTCTCGACGACGATGACATTGCAGAGCTACAGGCAGCAATGGATGAGGATGGCGACTTCCCAATGGATGAAGGAAACGATGATGACGATGTAGAAGAAGTCGAAGAAGCTCCTCCCAGCGACGGAGAAGCTGGTGAAGACGGTCAAATGGACGAAGCTATCCCAGATCAATCCAAGTTCCACTTCACAGCGCATGAAAAAGCAGTATTCACCGTATCTGCACACCCTATTTCACCTGTTCTAGTAGTGACAGGTGGTGAAGACGATAATGCATACCTGTGGAGAACAGATACAGGCGAAGAGATTGCTAAATTGACAGGTCATACGGATTCAGTTATTGCTACCGCTTGGAGTAGCGATGGCGAAATGGTAGCTACTGGTGGAATGGATGGACTCGTTAGAGTGTGGAGAAGAGTCAAAGCAAATAACTCTCAGTGGGAATGGGCAAGATGGGAGTTCTTGACTGTTCTTGAAGGAATGGACGAAGTCACGGTAAGTGGCGAGATGCTACATCTACGAGAGAAGAACTCCCTCGAGCATAGCTAATTGATTTCTTCAATATTTGTTCAACCAGTGGATTGACTGGCACCCGAAGGGAGCTGTCTTGGTATGCGGCACGCAAGACGGAACAGTCTGGATGTGGCAATGTATGTTCTTGCATTCGCTGCATGCAAATTGACCATGTACTGACACTACGACCACTTTTCCTCTCGACCACACAGTACCATCAGGACGCAATATGGCAGTCTTCTCAGGACACACATTAGGCGTCACATGCGGTCGTTTCCTGCCCGACGGGAAGCACCTAATAACCGGATCAGAAGATGGTTCCTTCATAATTTGGGACCCGAAAACATCATCACCGGTACATAAGCTTTCCTCCACAGACGGACGATTCAGGTTAGAAGATGGCATCACATGTTTAGCTTCTAACGGAACTGGAAGTGCTGCCATTGTAGGAGGTGCAGATGGTGGCTTGAGAATTGTTAACTTGACGAATGGTCAGATGTTATCGAGTTTAGAAGGCCATGGGACGGAAGAAGGAAGCTCTGTGGAAGCTGTCGCTTGGTCTCCTGGTACTCCTGGCTCGGTTGGTCTATGGATATCCGTGGGAACAGACAAGAAGGTTAGAGTATTCGAAGCGAGTAACGGCTCAGTGCGGTGGACAGGCGAGCATGAGGTGGGGCAAATCTTTATCCTATCTTCTCCTAGCATGTAAGAGCTATGCTGACAGATCTTTGCTTCTCTTCACCAACAGGACGCCGTCTCTTCATTAGCATTACATCCACCTCAAACACACCTTCTAACGACATGCAGTGTAGACAGGACGCTCAAGACGTGGGATTTACGCACAGGAAAGCTAGTCAAGCAATTGACAGGACATGAAGATACGATACATACAGTCGCTGTTTCGGTAGATGGCAAACTGCTCATTTCAGGGTCAGACGATGGAACGGCTAGAGTATTCGAGGCATGAAAAGCCCTACCTAGAACTTCGTATAATCTTTGTCCATCATAGAATTGCGAGCCGCAGGTCACGTGCAAGGCTTTGTCGCAATGGTAACACTGAAATGTCGGACAAGCGGAATAAGTCCATCATAGAACATCACAGGCTCAAACAACCGAATGACAGATTGCCGTGGCTTGTAATGCGCGTCAACAGAGAGAGGATGCCGGTCAAGATTGAGCTGTAAGGTGAGGTGCGTAGTCCGTTCAAAAGCTAAAGTTGGTATTGCCAGCAAGGAAAGTCAGACCTCAAGTATCGCACTACAAGACATCGCTAACAATATACAACCGAAGGACAAGCTAATGATATCCTCGATGAGGACGCAAAGCTGTGCTAGGGATATGTAGTATGTCTTGCAGTGTGATTGATTCGAAGACCTGAATAGCCCAAGCTTGACAAGGAAGACGTTATAAAGTGTATGGAACGACTGCGATGCAAGCAGTGTCCATAGAGAAGAGCGAATGGTAGTGTGTAGATAGATAGTCTGGATGTTGAAGCTGTTTATGCGCCGAAACCGTATCTGTGATGGTAGGAATGAGACAAGATAAACAAAGTCAGCGTGACTGATCGGCGGGCGGAGAAAAGACAAGAAGGATAGATGAGAAGGGAGACAACATACAGAGTTCGGCCTTGTCTCTTCAAAGCGTACACGACATCGAGTGAAGTGACAGTCTTTCTCTTTGCGTGCTCGGTGTAAGTGACAGAGTCACGGATGACGTCTGGTGAAGGTGGTATGCACAAGAATCAGTAAACACGACGACAAGATGAAGCAGGAATACAGAATGAATGGCGACCCACTCTCCAAGAAGATCTTGAGAACACCACGGGTCTCCTCGTAGATCAGGCCAGAGATACGCTTGACACCACCACGACGAGCGAGACGTCTGATTGCTGGCTTTGTGATTCCTGTTATGATCGAGGTAGACAACGGCAAGCAGGGTCAGCTTATGATTACCTTGAAGGAGAGAAGCAGCAAGTCGAAGCATGATGACCGACCCTGGATGTTGTCTCTCAGGATCTTGCGGTGTCGCTTGGCACCTCCCTTTCCTAGACCTTTACCGCCTGTTGTTGCGAGTGGTGGGTATGTCAGTCAGCATTATTCCATGCTTCCACGCATAACACAAGGGTGACCCTACCTTTGCCTCTTCCAGACATGATTGATAGATGGGATGAGAAGGTCGAGGGGATGAAATCTGCAGAGTGACGGTCGTCGATGTGGAGCGGAAGAGAGAGACACTCGGAGGAAAGCATCTGCATTTATACTATACACCTTGTTTACAGCGGACACCAGCAGTTGATCGAGAAAATGGTGGCAAATCCGGGCATGCATGGATGCATATCGCAGAGAGCCAAACAACAGAATTTGCAGGATACATCTTCGCATTCCATGATTCACACATGCGTCATGATCCTACGCCCATTCACCTTCCAGCGCGCGCAGCCCTGGGACGTCCTCTGCTTTTTGGAACAGATCCAATTCACCAAAGACCTCTTCGAAGATAGCTTCTTCATCGTCCTTCTTGCTACCATCTTTCTTCTTTTCCTCATTCAATTCCTTGCTTTCTTCCTCGGAAGGCTTCTCTACTTCCTTCTTCACAGCCTCGCTTTCTTTGTGTCGCCCACTGATGAAGAGAAGCTCTTGTCCTGGGTAGTCCAATAGCTCTATCGGATTAGCTGAGATGAAGCGCGTGGTGAAGAGACCTCGCAATTCAGGAGGATACTCTCTCGCTTTACTACTGCTGGATCCCGCTGCTCGTGGATTTGTATTCGGAGCATCGGGGTTCTTAACTGAAGACGATATGTAATGCACGTCGACGGGTGTCATGCCAGTGTGTATCATGAGATGTGTCCGTAAGAAAGAACACGTGACGAAAAGTAGATCATCGTCATCAGCTCTCGCCCACATCTATGATAGAGTCGGATACTCATACTATGGGATGTTACTCACCTTGAACAGCAAAACTACCTCTAGGAACAATCTTCAATTCCTCCTGTACATCTCCAAAATCTTTTTCTTCAGGTACAGCGATCGCATAAGCGAAATAAACCGGAAAATCCCTAGGTAAGTCTTCATCTGCTTTTTCTAATGGTTTGACGTTGTTCGCATCTTTATCTTCGTCTGGTTCGGGTGAACGAAAGATATAGTAGCCTTGGGCTGCACATCTGGAGGCTGGCTGATGGCGAGTACCTCGGGTCTGTGGACGATACGTATTTACAAGTCACGTCAGAATCCATGTAAAAGCAATGGATTTTGACCGGATGTCGTCTTTAGAGCACGTCGTTTCCTGCTTGTATAGATGGTATAAGTGCGGGAAACCTACCTTCGTCTCATAAGTACTAGGCCCAAGAGCCTCCTTCAGTTCCTTCAAGTCGTCACCTACAGCGGTAATTCTGCCCCACTCGACTTCATGAGCACCCTCATCTCGACTGGCAGGTAAGTGTTTCCTTCCAAAAGTAAGTAATCGGTATGGAGTTCCACTTGTTTTCTTCTTGTCGCTATCGGATGTATGTGGTAGGAGAAGCATGTGACACTTAGAGACATCATCTAGATTCTCTGGATCTTCAACTTCGACTGTGATAGTTTCCAGGAAGGGTGATAAGAATATGTAGGGAAGTTGACAGAAAGGAAGCTCAGCGTCAGTCTGTTCACATTGTCTCAATGACATCGGCGGTCGGACAGCAGGATCCATCTTGCCGGTAAGCTTCTACCGGCAAGATGGATCGCTGCTGTCGACCGCCAAAAGAGGGAGATATTTGAGAAAGGCAGCAAATCTTACCCTTTGGTTTATACCAAAAGTACACAGTTCCTTTCTCCAAAGTACCTCTACTAGGTTTCTTAGTCTCTTGATTCTCCATAATTCTTCTTCCATCAGCTTTAGCTTTCTCACTTGCTTGATCAATCCCATCTGCTCCGCCTTCAATCTTAGCTTTCTCAGCTGCTTCTTGTTTCTGTCGTTTATTTGCTCGTGTACCGTCTTTCTTGTCATCTGCACTTATCGTCTCGTCTTTGCTCGGTGAGGAACGCTTCTCCCCCGTTTTTGTATCTATCACTCCATCGCCTGTCTCCTCTAAGGTCTGCTGCTTTGGAGCTGCATCGTCGTCATTGCCTTTCGAGGCACGTGTAGACGAGCGGGTGGAGCGTTTGGGTGGCATAGATTGTGTAATAATGCTTGAGTATGGTAAGGCGTTCCGGCAAGAGCGTAGGAGATGAGGCAATGTGTCGGAAAGCTCGAAAAGAAAGAAGATCGTCATCACTGGAGATGGTGGCAAATACAGAGCACGTGCCTGCGTGAATCTCCGTCATGAACCATCACAGCCATCGTGCTCAGCTTTCAGACCCTGCTGCCGTACCACACTCTTACCAGTATCAAAGCAAACGCGGACAGGTAGATACTTCTAAAGCTTGCATTTCATCAGATTTGAGAGCAGTCATTGGAACGAAGGGGGAAGAGCTAGCGGCTATCTAAGAGATACAATCTGAATGCAGGAGAAAAAGTAAATGAAACGTAAACGTCTACTTGTGTTGGTCGCAATGCGTATCTGAGCTATCATTAATCATTATTACGAATGTTCACCGAAACTTATCAGCCCCGAAACGTATGAAAGCCTTTCTTAATGGGAGAATAGTGGAGGTGTAGCGCCCAAGAGGGGATTGTATTGTGCGATAAGAATTCGACTAACTGAGATGGAAACCACTTCCACCCTCGTCGATAGCTTTCATGAGCTGTCTTTCCATGATTTCTTTGCTAGAATAGTTAGGACTGTATGAGAAGGAAGAGAAACAATCCGTCAGTCAGGTACAAGTCTAAAGCCAGAGAATAATCAAAACAGAGTGAACTCACAGCTTGAGATACGAGACACAAGTCATTACAGATGGAAGTACAGAGTCGGGATCTGCGCCATCTTCCGGGATCTTCCTGACGACGGTAAGAGGAGGATTGAGTCCTGCAAAACCTCCGATAGGTAGTCGACTTGCACCCGTCATGAACGAAAGTACTTTTCTCCTGTGAACAGGATCGAGTTCCGACATGAACGAGATGAAGTTGGTAATGCTGGATGAAGCCAGGGTATAACCGTGATCGGCCTTGATGTGTTCGCTGATTGTGGTAAAAGACCAATCTTCTTCTGCATCTCCGAAAAGCTTGACTAGTTCATCTGGAGTGAAACTGTGCAGGTGACTGACAGGGAAGACTTGATTGAAGCCTTCTTTAAACATGGCTACCGCAGACTTGGTTCCCTTTGTCAAGGTCCATTCTATCACCGAGTCAAGGTATTCAGACAAGTTCTCCATCGTGACGTGCATATCCTTGCCGTCTTCTTTGAGCTCGATGTCATAGCCAGGCAACGTGAAGTCCAGGGCCAGATCCTCGATCTTGGCATCATCAACTGCGATACTCTTGATCTGTTCTTGCTGTTCAGCCTCGGAAAGGGTGGAATTCGCTCGAATGTCCTCGGCAACGGTGAGGTATTTCTGCAAGTGCTCGAGCGATTGAGCCAGATGTGCATCGACAGCCCGAATGCTGATAGTTGTCAGCGGGACAGGCTGGCCAAGGACAAGCTTCATGAAAAGCTTGTTGAAGGGGAAGTCTATGATTCTCGAGTCCATTTGAGCTTTGGCAACTAATGTACCTAGAGTCTTGAAGAGCAAGTTGTACTTGTCAACTGCCTCGGTCTCCTGCTTGCCGAGATCAACGGGTGCCGGAAAGAGTCCTCTTGAATTGGACACAAACTCCGAATCCGCGGGACTGTCTCCTTCCCTCCATATGCCTAGTTTCTTCCGCCTGTATTCCTTCGAGACCAAAGAGTAGAACTCCAGTGTAGGGCCTAGACCTGTTCCGACCTCATCAAAGTACTCGACTTCCAACATAGCTTTACTAGAGCCATAAAGCTCGAAAACCTTGAAGGCGCTCTCGAAAAGCTTCTGTCGTGAGATGCGTACCTTCTGCCGGGTGATGCGTCCCAGGAAGCTTAGGTTCTCGTCTCTCCGAGAATTAGTATCGGGTCTTGTTGTTTGCAGCCAGCGCTGCATCAGACGAGCGTAGCCGAAGGAAGTAGACTGTAGGAAGTTGTATCGTGTTTCGAAGGGGAAAAGGAAGGGGAAGATCTGAGGAAGCTGTACAGCCCAATCTGGGAGACAGTCTGAAGCAACAATCATAGGCTCTTCGAGCTGTCTATTCAGCTTGGCTGTAAGCTTGTTGTTGACGAAGACATTGCTAGGAACGATAGATGAATCGAGGTGATTATAATCGATCTGCTTGTCCTTTAGTTCAGCGGAATCTGCGTTGATCCGATGCAATACTCCCAGAAGGCGAAGTATGCTTGCTTGCTTGAGATCCTGCTCCAGGTATTTAGGTAGTGCTGTCTCATACGATGGTGGCTCAGGCGTTCCTTCCAGATCTGCGGTGTATATACAAAGGTAAGCATGGGCTGAGAATGCTACAGGCTCGCAGGCTACTCACCACGGCTTGGTGGAGGACCAGGAACTTTCTTGAAAGTTACGCTGTATACGTTGTGCCAGATGCCGCGAGCTCCGGAGGTACTATTATTCCGCACTTCGTGTTGATAGCAGGCGCCGAAGATTGTAGTGTCCATGCTAACCGGTCTATCTCCCATGAAGAACTCGATGTGCCAGTCAGCCGGTGCTGCCCTGAGTGCTGCTGCATACGAGCGACTCGCTGCAGGCTGGCTTGCTGCCTGGCCACCCGGTTGCGACGAGGGAGTGCCCGCGCCGCTGCGTGTACTTGCCAGATTGCGAGTACTTGCCGTTGATGTCGAAGTCGCAGCGCCAGCTGTCGGTCGAGCAGGGACCGGCGTCTGGATGCGTGTTCCGTCCGGAGTGCTAGCGTTCACTCGAGAGCCGTCCGATGCGACTTCGAAGTTGACAGGTCGATCTTCGTTGGCAGAGGGATCGAGATCCAGGCCTTCTTCAAGAAGTTCATCGTCGTCGATGGCATCGTCGTCCTCGTCTTCGTCTTCGCAAGCAACGCTGTTCCCGTTCTCTACGTGTCTAAGGGCCAGACGGCTAGTCAGCTTCAGTACCCTTGCTTATGGAGTAAGCAATGCTTACCCGGCAACAGTTGATGACCCAGCCGCAACCGGCTCTATAGTATCTTGCTCAGCAGCTGAGTCATGCATGTTTGACGTGCTCGCTCGAGCGCTCAATCTTGTACTTCTCCGCCTTCCACTGCCTGCTCCTGCACTGGAGGTGTCACCGATCCGAGAGGGTCCTGCCAGGGAGGAAGGCGCGCTCGCTGATAGGGCATTTGCGAGGTTAGGCATGGAAGCCTCAAAGTCCGATGGCGGCATGCCTGTAGCCGCTGCAAAAGCTGCTAGAACGCCGGACAGCCTGCTTGATGCACTGCCAGGAGAAGCTAGTGGACTGCCCCGAGACCTTTCTTCGGCTGCCATAGCGCTTGCAACTCGAGGCCGTAGGTAGTCATTCAGTGCTTGGAATGTTGCGATTGCATGTATCGATACTATGACGTTGGCAAGGGATTTTGGCATGTCTGCCTGGTCCGAAGCCACGAGGCGGATCTTCAGTTGTCGGGCTAACATTGTTGCGGGATTGTGACGAGAGTCTGTGAGGCAGTCTGTCAGCATAAAACAACTGCTTTGAAACTCGAGATGACTCACCTCCTCCGGAAGGAAGAGCTGTGAGGACGTCGGACTCTTCTGCCTTAGCCAGCGCTTCTTGTAATCGCTTCACTAGATGACTGAGGGCAGAATTCGCATTATCACTCCCAGACAGGAAGGTATCCATTATCATACGTCGGCGCTCATCGTTCGTAACTGGGCGCCAACCATCAGCCAGCGAGCTTCGTTACTTTTGCTCGAGATGTGCTTACAAGCGTTGCCGTTACCGCTGGTAGCGAACTCGAGAAGGCCTCCGATAAGACCGCTTTCTTGGATCTCAAAGCTTGACATTATGTTACCAGATGTGAGCAGCGCCGCCAAGCTCGTAAGAGCAGTTTTGGCTTTATCTTTCGCGGCGAGCGTATCCTTATCAACTCCTTCCGACGAAACATCCTTAAGCTTCTTGACCAGCGCGCGGAGCTTGTTCAATTCGGCATCAGCTTTTAGCGATCCATCCATGGCGGATGAGTCTTTCAGCATTTTCTTCAGATGTTGAGCTCGGAGGGTGATAGCATCCTTCTGCAGGCCTTCCATTGTGGCATTAGCGCGAGCAGCAGCGGAGACGCTGCCGCCAGCAGCCAGTGCTATGCGTGTTCCTAGATCGCCGGCATCGCCGCCGTCGTCTGACGGAGTCATCATGCCGAATTGGGGCGTGGTGTCGCCAGGTGTGGTAGCGGCCGAGGAGCTCTTGGCCGACTTGCCCTTCTTCGATCTGACTCTGACTACAATGAACGGCTGCCTTGCCATTTGCTCGAGTTCATGCATGACACCCTCCCTTCTGAAGAAATACTGGTAGGTGTCCGGAACCTTCGATAGAAGTAGCTCTGTCATTTGCAATGCATCTAGGACAAGTGCTGGCTGGTCTTTGCTTGAAAAGCATGAAGCTAGGAAAGAAGCCATTGGTACGATCTGTTCGACAGAGACGCACACAACGTCAGCTTACGAGTTCAGAAGATGAAAGGAAGGGCACTCACGGTAAGAACAGTGGGCAGGTACTCCTTATCGCAGAAGTATACAATCTTGAGCATAATCTGGAATGTTTTGGACCGTACTTGCACACCTATACTTGCAACATAAACGTCTAGCAGGATAGGTAGTAATGTGCCAAAGAAGCGCTTGATGTGAGCACGACGAGCTTCATTTTCCGGCGTGGGAGAGGGCTGGAAGACTTCCAATCTCCGTTCCTGATTGCCTTCCTTATTCTTGAGCATATTGGCGAGCAAAGAGGTGGAGCCGCCGAGAGCGCCCCGCGGCCCAACGTCCCAGCCTGAAGTCGTGGGCACTGATGTGCTGACTGTCGTCAAACCATCTTCTAGTGCTGGCGTAATCTCTTCAGTCTTTACCGCGACGCTTGCGTCACGCTGTGCGGTAGGAGTAGACCGCCCACTACGTGTTGCTCGCTGGGCCAGTCGTGAAGAAGACTCAGCGGGGGCTGATGTAGATAGAAGAGAAGTATCGGGTGTAGCTTCTTCTTTCTTGACCCTTGATGGTTTAGAACGATGCATGTGAGCTTTGGGATCAAAGATGCCATCTTTAGGTAAAGCCGGTAAGATCTCGTTGATCAGCGATAAAGTCTCCTGAACTACCTCTTTCGATCGATGAACTAGGTTGTTCAGCACAAGCATATCGTCATCTTCCAGGTGTTTCTTGATACCTTGTAAGCCCTCCGCTTCTGAAGGCGGTGAGATGCCTGTCAGGAGATTGTACAGAGTTGACACAATGTCCGCTTCCACAAGGGCAATTGCAATTTCGGGACTCGATTTGGCTGCAGTTGACAGAAGCTTGAGAATCTTGGGGTGAGTGGAGGGGTCTACAGCTGCTACGTTCGGGTTCTGACCGGGAACCAGCAGAGCGGCTACCGCAGTGAGGAGGTCACTGGTTAACAGAATTTCCAGTTTGTCGGGGTGATGTCTGAAGGATTCGACCACGCCTGTAATGGCCAGGCACGCTTGTTCGACCAGTCTCGAGTCAGAGTAGGATAGGACGTTCTTGAGAATAGGCATGACCTCCTTGACGTAGTCGAAGCTGTCCACAGAGAGGCGCTGGCAACATCTTGCAGCGGCAGTGACAGCGTTTCTCTGTACGTGTATCGAGAAAAAGTCAAGGTAGGTAAGAAGAGCAGCCAGGCCGCCTTCGCGAACGATAGCAGCAGGCATCTCCTCCGATAGCTTTTCGAGCGTCTGCGCGAGCACGTCGTTAGCAAGCGCACTTCAGTGAGCAAGAGCAATAACACTTACAGCAATGGTCTGCTCGGCCAGGTCGATGACGGTAATGTTAAGTAGCTTCTCGCATAACACCGAAACTGCTCCATTGGCGACGACGTTACCGGCCGCTGCAGGCATAGCCTCGATAAGATTGGCTAAGCACCGGCATGCCAGAACTTGCATCTCATCTTCAGATCCTCCTTCTCCCGTATCAGCTGCGTCGGCAGCAGCAGCAATAGCTTCAGCCATTGCATACTCGTCGTCTTCGTCAAGTCCTTCTAGACCAGCAGCGGCGGCATGTGCGGAACCCCGTAGGCATTTGACCAACTCCTTCACAAATGCATCTACGCTAAAGTAGCCAGCTAGTGTGTCTTCAGTGGACATCGACAAGATTTCCGAGAGTTCTTGTAGCGCAACCATCTTGACAGACATGTCTTTGCTTCTTACATTCTGGAGCAGGCCACGCAATCTTCCAGACATATTGCCCATGAAGCCCGAAGGATAGCCTCGCAGGGAAGCTGCGAATGACCCAAAGTCGTCATCTGCAGCGGCAGCAGCTGCAAGGGCTGCTCTTGCTGCGGCAGACATCGAAGAACCTCCTAAGCTGCCCCATGCATCTCCACTTGATGCGCCGCCTGCAGCACCACCGCTTCCTGATCCTGAAGAAGATGAAGCTGGGTTTGCAGCTCCGGATGTTGTGCTTGCAGCATGCGGTGCGATAGGATTGCCATCGGCATCGAAGGTCAACGGTGCTTCAAAATCATCATCGAGCATGTCGCCTTCTCCACCGTGAAGATCATCATCTTCGTCGATATCATCCCCATTATCATCGTCCTCATCGAAGGGATCACCGCCGGCAAGAGTATTTAGATGGGAAGTTTCGTCTTGCTCGTCGTCATCATGGTGCATGTCCATTGTGGCACCTCCGATAAGCTGCATGCTATCATCATGCTCATCCTCTTCTTCATCGTCGTCATCATCATCATCTGAATCATCATCATCCATATCGTCATCTTGTCTGGCCATTTCTTCATGTGCGTCTACAATTCCCAATAAAGCATCTTCATCTAGACTATCTTGCTCACGCTGTCTTCGAGAAGCTGCACTTGAAGACGCAACGCTGGAAGAAGCAGAAGAATTCTGAGTGTTTGCATGTGCAGCTCTTCCTGAGTTGTTTGCTGCGTTTGCGGCTGCGGCTGCAACGTTGGCTGCTGCTTTAGCTCGCAAGGAGTTATTGCCGGATCTTGCGCCAGATCCGCCACTACCCGATGCACCACCTCTGCCTCTCCTTGGCATGCTAGACCGAGAACGACTGGTGGTGGTAGACGGCTTCTTCGTGGGAGTACTCGTAGTGGATGCTGGGGTTGCTTGGCTCGAATTGGCTGGATTGAGCTTTGAAGTCGAAGTTGATGCTGATCCTCGCGGACGAAGGTTGTAGCTCTGAGCTGGAGTTTCTGGTGCAGTCGAGGCAGAAGAAGTGAGACTCGTGCGTCCTCGTTTGGAGATGCTTCGTTCAGAAGTATTCGTAGCGTCCTGCTCGTCCGACGTACGTGACGGCGAGACTGCTTTGCGTTTGCCGAGTGACTTCGCGGATGGTTCGCTTGCGTTACTGACTTGCTTGATGACTTGTTCGTCGACAGCGGGGGCGTTTGGTGCAGTAGCAGACGAAGATGAAGATGATCCTGTGGTTGAAGTAGCGCTGACTGTCTGCTTGCTTGATCTGTGTGTACTCGAAAGCAGGTGGTCAGTCAGCATTCGCGTAAATGGGACGGACTGCACCATCACATCATAGCCGACTCACCTTGTACGAGACCTTGAAGGTCGAGAAGAGTCAGAGCCAGAGGCTTCTTCAGCAGCAACAGTACTGATAGTGTTCTTCGCTCCTCCTCTACTGCTTCGTCTTGTCTGTCGGGTACTGCTGCTTGTATCAGCGACAGTCGCTATTGCTGCTTCGGCTTGATCTTCGCCAGGGACGACTCCACCAACGACGGCTGAATTGCTGCCAGTTCTTGTTCTTCGTGACTGGCGTTTGTTGATAGTGTTGTCTTGTCCAGTAGACGACGAGGTCGATAGTGATGGGTTGGATAAGGCGGCTGCTGGTGCTGATGCTCGGATGACGGAGCTGTCGTCCTGGCTATCCATGTAACAGAGCTCAGAGTGTCAACTGGACTGCTGCGACGACTCGATAAGCCATTCAACTGCGATGGGATTGGGGTTGGATGTGTTCGGGAGAGGTGTCGTGTGATGGAGGTAGATAGAGGTCTTGACTGCTTGATGTGTGTGTTGGGTGGTGATGAATCGAGGCGAGTGTGGATATCGCAAAGAACAAAGACACGCCAAAGGGAAGGCTGAGTGGCAATGGACATACTGAAATATGTACTTTCTGAAGCTCTCTACGACATTTCATTTCACTCATATTCTACTGTCACAGCTGATGCGATACTGCTAAACCGACCACTAAATAGAAGACTGTACAACGAGCAAGCTGTAGTGACACCCCGCAACGCCACAAGGGTACCTCTGCAACTTAAGAGAACTGCTTCACTGCCAGCACACTGTACATTATTGGATGATGAAGCGGACACATTACTTCGTGTGTGCTTTGTGACGCCGCTCTAATCCAAAAAGGCCGTGAAATTACTTGGGAAGAGGTTGCCACCAGACCGGCGTGCCCTGTCGGGGTCAAGCAACTCTCCCTTCCACCATCCGTCATCATCAGTCTCTGCATGCGGTTAGGTGAGAGCACTTCGTCAGTCATGTACTACTCCTCATGGGCAAGGTAATGCAATCAGCTCACCGTAAACACCAATCACATCGTCCTTCTGGAAACTGAATTCTTCAGCAGAAGCTGCATCATACTTGTATATCGCTTTGACATAGAACAGGATGGGTTGACCCGCTTCCGTATATTGACCTGTCGGAGGAATGTGATGAGTTGGTGGTGCTTGCAAAGGTTGCTGAGAAGGATGCGAAACAGCTTGTTGCTGAGCAGGAGGAGCCTGTTGGTATTGCTGCTGAGCAGGCGGGGCAGGTTGTGAATAGCCGTAAGGAGGCTGCTGTTGCTGAATAGGCGGCGGCTGGGAGTAGCTTGGCTGCTGCTGCTGTTGTTGCACAGGTGGATGCTGAGTGTATTGCGAAGGTGCACCTCTATAGCTCTGCGAAGTCGCCATTTGCTGAGTTTGAGGAGGGATCTGCTGCTGCTGTGCATAGCCTACACTTTGTGACCTGTTGATGTTCTGGCTCAGCGGACGCTGCTGTTGTGCTCCAGCTGCTCCAGAAGGTGGTGCATAAGGTGAAGGAGGGGCGTGTTGGGATTGCTGCGTTTGGTAAGAACCATATCCCTGCGGTGTCTGCGCAATTTGTGCAGGAGCTGGTGAATAGCCGCCGTAAGATGGACTCATTGCAGGCTGAGACGGAGAAGCTGTCATATTCTGCCTGTTCTGAGCTTGGCGGTAGATAGATGCTCCATGACGGTATCCAGCAGATTGCTGGCTAGGAGGCAGACTAGCTTGATAAGGGGAGGTTGGGGGATGCGCGCCAGCTTGTGATGGAGGTCTGGGCGAGACTGTCTGCTGCCTTTGATAGCGCTCCGCCATTTGATCTCGAGTTACAGATCCACTAGCGTCAAGACTGATACCAATGGGGGTTGTAGGGCGGCCTTGTTGCTGTGCGGGCGGAACACCAGGACCACTGTATGACTGAGATGGTGCGGGTCCCGGTCCAGCCGGCGGCTGCTGTGACATTCGATGAGGATCGTAAGCTGATGGAGGACGCTGCTGGGGTTGACCGTAGCCTGGCGCCGGTGCTGCTGACCCGGCTCCTTGATAAGCTGGTTGGTGTGATGCTCCGTAGCCTGGTTGAGGAGCCGGACTTGGCGATCTCATTCCTTGCTGGTATTGTTGATGTGCTTGGCCATTGTAGCCAGGAGCTGGACTGGCTCTGCCAGGTTGAGCACCTACACCTGCATATCCGCCTGGCGCTCCGGAAGGTGACATGAGACCTGCACCTGGGCTTGCAGGTCTGCTATGGCTACCAGGCGCTTTGGGGACAGACATAGACTGTCTTCGCTCGCCCGGGAAGGACTGACCGTATGTTTGTGCTGCAGACGCGGTGTCGAGACCTCCAGCGTTCGGCTGGGAAGGAGGTCTCATCATCGCAGCAGCTGGACTTGGGGCTCGGGCAATATGTTGCGGGGGAGGCTGTGGAGAAGCAGGTCTCGAGCGAGCTTGCTGATTGTACATAGCTCCAGGCTGAGATTGAGACTGAGTCATTGATACTGGCCGAGAGTAAGAGTTCATGTTCGGATTGGATCGAGCATTTGCTGCAGAAGCATATGGAGAGTGGCTGCGCAGTGGTGCTTGTCCAGTCTGAGCAGGTTGGGTGTATGGAGAATGACTGCGAGGAGGCTGCTGTTGATTTGCAGAGCGTGCTGCCATACCCGGCAAGCCGACCGCTCCTGGAGGAATTCCACCTGGAACACCGGGCGAAGTCGGTGGAAGAACATCCACGGCACTGCTTGGATTCCGAAGTTTCGCCAAAGCAGCCAGCAAAGGATCTTCCTCCTTCTTCTCCTTATCAGCTGACGGTGCGATAGGCCCGGCTGGCGATCCAGTCGAAGGTGGCGGCAGTATGCCAGATGTAGATTGTCTCAAAGCTCTTTCCTCGGCTGACCCAGGAGCGGGTGGCTCATAAGGTTTTGCTGTCCTTGGTGATGCTGAAGCGTATGGGTAGAAAGGCGACGGTGCCGCTCTGTCACTGGCGGTCTTGAAAGCACCAGCAGATATGCGTTTCTGAGAGGCTTGGTATTGCAGCTTTTCAGCTGTTGTCATATCACCGGACTTTTCTTCCGAGGGGCCAGCCCTAGACGATGGTCGACTTCTCGCAGCTGACGAAGCAGAAAAGGCAGCCGGCGGTACCGGAGGCTGAGCTTCCGACTTTGCAGGTACTGAGGGTTCCGTTTCTCTCTTCGTAGGCGAAGCGAGAGGTGCAGTGCTAGATTGAGCAGGAGGAGCTTGAGGTGTCTTGTCCGAAGAAGCGCCAATAGCAGAAGCTGATTTCTGTGGAGTCTGATTCGGCGGCGCTCCTGAATGAGCAGGCGTGACAGCAGCTGGACTTGGCTGAACCGAAGTTGGTGCGGGCGTTCCGGCAACACTTCGTCTCTGTTGACCTTGCTGAGGGTAGATCAAAGCTTGCAATCGCTCCAAGCTATCAAAAGCAGCAATTTCGATCTTGGCAGAGGATCGTGCAAAGTTAGCAGGATGCGTAGCTGGTGCGGCTTCACCCTTGTCCCCGTCAGAGAAATCAACGAAATGAGGAGAGTCTGCCAGTAGCTCGGTGTCAGCGCTGCTAACTGCAAGCGCGCGTAATTTGCCCTACCTTGGATCAAGTTTGCGCCTCCATCTCTTTGCACGTAAGTCTGTATCTCTCTGCCGACATCGCATAGTTCTATCGTCTGCCGCACATTCTCGCACGACTGAAAGGCGCATCAGCCATTGCGCCGACTAGCAGAGGACGCAAGAAGGCTCACTTCGTCGTCCTTAACGCACAAAAGACTCAAAGCATTAACGTAGCTCCACAAAGCGTTTCGGGTGAAGTCTATACGTTCTTCCTCCAGATCTTGGCATAACTGCAGGTGGACTAGTCAGTAGGATTAGCTTAAGCTGATTGAGATCCCATACTCACATCGCACCACGTCTTCCAGTCCGTCACCCATCTCGTGTTTGTATCTTTCAGGGCTTTCAGATAGTTCTTATACTCGCTCTCATTCACTTGCACCGTTTGTTGTGCTTTGTCGAGTTTCGCTGTCACTTTGTCCATGTCTTTCCCTTGTGTCAGACTCAGTCGAGCCGAAAAGCTGTTGATGAGGATGCAGTCGCTCTTGTACTTCTCCAGAGCCTGAACAGCATGCCCTTGCAAGATTAGCTATGTCAAATCACGGGGAAGAACTGGTGTATTGACGCCACCTTTTGAGCTAGAACCTCTTGGCTTTGCTTGTTCTTCCAGCTCTTCTCGATGAGGTACTGAGCCTGTTAACAAATGGTGTCAGACTACCGCGATACCACCCTGCAATGCTATTCCTCACATTCTTCCGCCGCGTGTCTCTGTTGACTTCGAACTCCTTGACGCGTGACTCTAGAGAACTGCGTATGACGCTGTTATAGATTAGAAGGGGAGACCAGGTGAGACCGCACATTTCAATCTTGAGCTGCTAGAACACAATAACAGGCGTGCGAGAGAGTGCTCACGTTGCTAGTTCATTATGACATCGTCCTGTTTGATCAAGTTCGTACTGCAATCGCTTGAGTACGGCGGCGAAGTCACTGCGGGGCGTTTACATAGTAATTGGTATCAGCTTGTGCAGGCTCACAGCAAGCGCATAGCTGGTACGACATACCCCGTCTCGTCTCGTCCAAGTGGCTGCCTTGCGAGCTTAGCCAGTCTCCGTGCGTAGTCTTCTTCTATCGCCGCTCTGTATTCACGCCACCGTTCGACACACCATGACGAGATGGTTTGCCTTGTCAGCACCAACACCACTGTAAGGGTAATAAGCAGCAGGTCATATAGATTCACCTCTCCTTGAAGAACGACTTGAAGTCATCCACCATCTTGCCTGCAGCTTTCATCCTTGCCATCAATGCATCATACGCCCCTTCCTGTCCAGAGCTGCCTTCTGCTGCTTGCCCGTGACTCCAGAAGTTGTTGCAGAAGTCCATAGTAGGATCACTGCTGATGTTGTTATTCGCATTACTGCTGCTCCCTCCGTATCCATTCGCCTCTTGCGGATCTGCCTCACTCGTCGCTCTGCTTCTCGACCGCGACTGTGACCGTGACCGTCTTCCCTGCGAGTTGGACGAGGTCGGCCTCGAGCTGCTGCCCATGATGGAGACCATTCCGCGGTGTCTCTCCTCTATTCGTCTTAACCACTGTTCTCTCCAAGATCCGCTCACTGTCGTTGTGTGCAAAAGAGGTGACAGCTTGATTGCATGCCTTGTTGTTCGGTGGCAAAACGTGACCCGTCGAAGTTCAAGTCACAGAAAATTGGAACAATGGGATGATATCGCATAAAACTACGGAAAGTGACATTAACAGATGCCAGATCTACGTTGCTGTAGCATGAAGCTCTCTCTCGACTTTACAAGCAAAGGGAAAAGAAAAGCAGGCAGACTGGTGTGTATGCATACGACCTTGTTGGGCACGCAACGCGCGTTTACTTGGATTGTAGCTGCTGCAAATTTAAAGTGTTAGTCGACTCTCATATTAAAGAGCTTACCATGATTTCGCAGTAGCAGGCGGAGTCGCTCTGTCAGGCTATTCACCGTCCAGAGCTGTCCCAAGGTTAGATGTTTAATCGTCGCAATAGTAGCATGTCCAAACTATACACTGTACCTCTCATAGAGGTTTTTCCTTGTCCATCTTTCTCCGTCATTGTAGCGATGTAGTAGTTTACTTCCCTCGCTTCATCGAGAACGAGGTGCCCTTCTGGTTGTATCTGGGCGGAAGCCTTGATTCGCAATAAGTCTTGCTGATACTCCTGGCTGATGTACGGCAATGCAGTTTGTCTTTCTTGAGTAATGTCTCCCATTGCATAATTTTGTAGCCGGAAGCCACCATCTCATGCATCCGGACCGGTTTTTGGTCTCTTAGTGTGCTCTCCTGTCAGATATGAATATCAGCTTCGCATGCCTGAACCAAAGACGAAGACTGAACTTACCGTTCGATAAAGACTCAGCCACAGCGTCGCCAACTTGGCCATTTGTATCAGCAACGTCTTCTGCCTCTTCACGATTTCTCTTGCCAATGCTGTTGGTTCGTGTGACGGGCAACTCGGGAGCCACGGTCGTCGACATCTCCTTGTACGTATCTACTTTGCCTTGTTCCTCAGCTGCGAGGCTGTCCATTCCTTCGTATATACGTTCAGTGTCTTTGTCGACGGCCTCTACATTGACTGAAGTAGTCGAGGCAACGACATCTTCGTCTATGGAGGAAGGGAAGGAAGTTGCGTCAGACTAGCTGAACCGTGACTTAGACAGAAAGGGGCCCGAATACTTACGTCTTGCGGCCTCTGCTTCAGCTTCGACATCCTCCTCACGCTCGAATGTACCCTCTTCAAACTCTTCGATTTGCTCGGCAACTTCGTCCAGCGGGGCGTCTGGGTCTATGGCAAGTTGCGCGTCTGCCTCTTCAGACTCGCCATGCTCGCCAACTTCATCCTCATCGTAGTCTCGAATGGTTTCGGAGCCATCTCCCTCTCCATCAGGCTCACCAGCGGTATACTCGTCTTCCTCCTCTTCTCCTCCTCCCTCTTGACCTTGAACTTGACCTTCATCAGCTTCTTCTGCCTCGGCGACCTGTTGGGAGAACTCTGGATCTTCGTAATACTCATCAGAGGGCGGGTGGATCTCTTGACCAGGCGCGGCATCTTCTTCTTCAAGATCAAATGGCACATTATCAGTGTTCTCATGGTCTTGCTCTTCATCATCCGGGTACTCGATAGGCTCTTCTTCATCCTCATCCTGCGGTGCTTCCTGATCGTACGTGACCTGCGCCAGCTCGTCCGACTTCGCCTCTTCAGGCAAAGCCCCATCTTCAGCTTCAAGTCTAGCCTCTTCGGCTTCTGTCTCTGCGGTCTGTGCTTCTGCTGCAGTCCTGAAAGCGTCTTCCTCCGCTGCGCCTTCATCGAAATATTCAGGAATATCATCTGCGATCTCTTCATCTTCGGCTGTTTCATCGTAGATAGTGCCTGAATCGTACTCTGCAGGTTGGCCAAAGTCAGATTATACAGAATGACCACCAGTGATCGGAGAGCCACTCACCACTACCTGCATGCATACGGTACACATGCTCTGCTAGCTCATTAAACTTGTATACGAACGGCTTGCCTGCGAGTAGCGTAATTTGTAGTCGATCCAGCTCAGGTTGGCCCATTCCGACTCGTATCCTGTCAAAATCGTGCAAGGATAGTTGTTGAGTATAAACATTGTCCTGCGGGAAAGGAGAGCGTATAAGTAACAGGACATCAGGTACACAGAGTCTCACGAACTCACCTCTGATATCTGCATATCCAAAATGCCAAAATCCAAGATCAACTCATTGTCACCATCACCTCTGAATTGCGGAAAGGATTCATGGATCTTTGCAATCAGAGAATCTAGACTAGAGTAATATAGCTGTTGGTCTTCGTCTTCGGGGAATAGTACCTTCTCCCCATCACCGGATGGAACCGAAGACGGGCGAAAGAGAGAAAAGAAGTCGTTATTGTAAAGAAGGGATACGTGAGGAGCTGCAAGACCGCTAGATCCGTTCTTGAGCGAAGGCGGATCGCCTGAGAAGACTTCCACATGGGCAAGATAATCCTTCTGCAATGCTGGCCTGCGATAGCGGCTAGCATTGATCAGTGCCGATTGGTAGTCTCCCACAAGCACCGCAGACGTTGACGCTACCGGTTCATGAGGAGCTACGTAACGGCCTTGGTCGTCGTTCGCTTCATGACTGTCAATACAACATACAAGCGTCAGCGTTGACCCCGTATTGAACTCAGACGTCGCATGACTTACGCATCTGCATACTTATCTCCCTCACTACGTTCAGGCGCAGTCTCGCCTGCTGCGGGTACACCCGCAGGCTCAGAAGGCGCTCCTTTACCAACTCCGTCGTCTTGTCGCGCATTCGGCTGATCCTCGCGTTGGCTATTAGCATCATCCTGGATAGATTGTGGAACAATCAAAGAAGTGCCCATGGATTGTTCGAGGGTTTGCTGTCCGGACTCGGTAGCAGTATCGGCTTGTACGTTGCCTGTTTCACTGTCTATTATTCCATTACCGGGACCATCGACATCTTCAAGCTGTTCGGAAGCATCGATATCATGTGGGGGCGGTGCCTCTATTGGCGTTGGTGTGGTTCCTTCGGCTGCGTCACCGTGAGCAGCACCATCATCGAGCGGCACGACTTCCACACTGGCATCTACATCCTTCCAGTCTCTCTCAGCTTGCATATGTTCCTGCTCCTGCATCTCTGCAGTCATTTCTGCGTCGTCTGATGCAATAGCAGCTTTCATGTCTTCGATTGTGCCCTCCGCTTCAATATCGTGAACTTCCATCTCAGCGTCCCGGACAGTATTCATATCTTCTTGCTCGAATTCCATCTTATCAGACTGTCCTACACTGCCTGCTTGCGAGGCGAGCTCTGCTTGCATGGCGTGGTCGACGTCGTCCATAATGACCGGGTGCTGTAGAAGGACGCTCTTCTCCGCTGCTCTGCAAGTCTACCGTCTGTAACCACGATGAGGATAGAAAGTATGAAAGAACACTTGTATTGCGGAGTGTTGTTTGAAACAAGACGTAAACTGTGAATCCGGAATGCAAACTCTTGTTACTGAAACTGCCTTGGTCAGTGATGCTGTATTGATAGAGAGAATGGTCCGCTCTGCTCACCTTATTGCACTACCTCCTGAGTGAATCTGCGTGATCTTAAGCCACAGTCATGTACATCAATAGCCTAATTAGGTACCTTCTACGAGGAGTAGTTCGCTTCCGAGGTGAGTATAACGAAGAACCTGTGCAATTGCAAAGAAGGACGGCGAAACAAGTATCTGCGAGGCGATCGATTGCAAGGCTTACTAGAGGGAACTGCTTGAAAGCTGCAGAGGTGAAGCAAGGGACTAACATTGCAGGTAACTGCTTCTTTACAACAACAGGTTTACCGCAGGCGTCCGCAGATCTAGAAGATCCTGAATTGACCAGCTTCGCCACCGATAACAGCAGCATCCTGTGCAGCCGCTTCTTCTACAACAGCAGAGCTGAACTCGCCTCGTCCACCTAGCAGTCCCTTGAATAGCTCGTCTATCTGTTCCTTCTCCCAGCTGATCATGGGTATAGGCGCCATGAAATTCTGCAACTTCTCATGAACGTGATAGCGCAGCTTTCTGCCTTTGGAAGCTTTAGGATCAACGCCAGCAGCTTTCTTCCTGCTTACGTTGTTGAAATTCGCATATGAGCCCGGTCCGCCTGCTGCTCCTCCAATACCATGTCCAACATCGACCACATCCCGCAACAGAGCTTGGTAGAAATCGGTATCATCGAAGACTTCAGCTGAAGCGTCTTTTTCGCCGGCCACAGGTTCATGAGCTCCATCTCTTCCGACTACCTTGATGGCTTTACCGGAGGCTCCTCTTCGTATCCGCGAGCGTTCAACAAGACGTTCCATATCCTGAGACAAGATGGATTCTATTTGACGAAGGGTGTTCTGCGGTCCGAGAGCTTTGAACTTGTTCTGCGACCCTAGTGCGGAGGTTGCTGATGAGACCTTGTCTGACCATTTCGAGATCGTAGTGTGCTCATGTGAGTTCACTAGCTCTGCCATTTCGCTTGCGGCTTCTAAAGCATTGTCCAAGTATTCGGGAGACCCACGCTTTCTCTTCTTGCTTGTAGCACTGGATATCTGCAGCTTGTCATTCCTTTCATGCAATTGCGTTCGGATGCTGAAAAGGAGCTCGCTGAGTTCTTCAAGCGAATTCTTCGTTTGAGTATGAGAGTCTTCTGACTCAGCAGCATATGTACTCGACTGGCTTGGCTGCACATTCGACTCCAAATCAGTATGTCACTCGTCTACTCGAAAGGAGCGCGTGTCCTGCTTACCTCTGGCAATACATGCGCACAGGTGACACACTTCTGCAGCCGTATACGCGCTTCGAGCAGTGTATCCCAGAATGACTAGAGGTAATGAGGCGGATCAGGGTACATTTCTAACATTAGCAAGGCTCGTAGTTCGCTTACAAGTTGTTTGCGGACCTCGCGACCTTTCTCTATGTCAGCAGTCGAGGCTTTCTTCAGCTCTTGTAGCATGTCTCGGGAGTCTTTATCCAGATGAGAGTTGCTGTTCTGTGTAGCTGTGCTTCGTCTGGACTTGCCATGTGCACTTGTAGGCATATCTTCCTCATCCTCGCCTGACGGTATTTCCTCATCGTCTTCATCGTCTTGACTGTCCTCTGCATCTTCGTCGAAACCTGCTCTATCTTCGTCCTCCTCCTCTTCTCCTTCATCGTCTTCCTCCTCGTCATCATCGTCTCCAGACTCTCCTTCGACATCCCCTTCATCGTCTGACTGACCCAGGGAGTCTCCGTTTCCAAAAAGCTCTTTTCTACTTGATTTCGTGCCGGCATAGCGTGGACCAGCTTCTGTATCTAGGTTTTTACGCAGTTGACTTGTTCTGCAGGTCAAAGTCAAAGACGAGAATATGGTATTTAGCGGGAGTGTCTTAAACCGTGGGAAATATTTGAGCTATGTGCCATCCTTACCCAACTTGCAGATAGTCTGCTCGTCCAGCATCAAGATCACGACCAGCAGAAGTAGATGCGCCATAATCAACGTTTTCAGGGTCGAATTCTGTGTCCAAGCAAAAGCAGAAGCATCAGACAGGTCTGCAGTCCATTCTTGTGCAATTGCGTAGACTGACCGACTGGAGCATCGTCTCGAATCGAAGCCAGCTGCTCTGCCAGAGATAGACGGCCTGCGGGACATGGAATGAATGTTGAGTCCGTGTTCAGCCATCCGAGAACACGACAGCATACCTGACATTGTAGCTGCTGTTGAATATCGTGCGACAAGTGAGTATAATCAAAGCAGAGTGTCAGGAAAAAACCTGTGTCTGCTACCGAGGATGATCGAGAAAGGCAGCATTACATATAAGTCACCTCTCGCTTTTGGTAGGGATTATAGCCTACTACAATCATATCAAAGCTCTTCTGAGGCCTCATATGCAGCTGTCAACCTCAAACAGGCAATCTTTGCATTCGAAAATGCTTCTCGCCACTCATGCTATTCATGAACGTGACCTTTCTCAAGCTTGCCTTGCTTTTGTTCTTCCCGTCTATGTAGGGTTATTTTTCAACACAGTGAAAAGCTCGCAAGATTGTACATACCTCCTTACTGGATGATACCCCCATCTGCATGCTCTTGACGTTACTGGATAGGCTTGTCTGGGCATACCAGCGAGCCGTGTCTATTTCAAGATGAAGTATGGCCAGCAGTTCGCAGAAGCGCTTTCATCGACCAGCGAGGAATTTCAGCAGGCTTCCATAGATTGTGAGTCTTCAGATCCTAGGTAAAGTATTGAGCTAACAATCATGTTATCTCTACTTCAGACAAGCAACTCAAGAAGAGCATCAAGCGGATCGAGAAGGAGCTCCAGGCTTTGGGTCTCAACGCGGAGATCCTCAGAGAGCTGCTCAGTGGAAGCCCGCTGGAAGGTGAAGATGGCAATGATGATCATCATAGCAACCCTTCACGTTCGCAAAATGGTCAGCGCATAAATGGTGAATCGCATTCGCCGACACTCAAGAAAAGCGGCAGTGGTCGATCACTTGGCAAGTCTACCACAGCGCTTTCATCACCACAGAAGGCGAAACGCAAGACCAGGAGGCAAGCTAGAGCGCGTGCTGAGTATGAACTGGCTGGTAAGTTTAGTCGGAAGTCTGCCTGCCTGAAAAACAACTAGTCAATGCTAACAGCCGGATCGCTATTTTTGGCTTGCAGGAACCGTTGACAATCCTATACCTCGCATCAAGCTTGTCTTCAGCTCTGAATCCTCAGGAAGCGATTCATCGATAGATCAGTTTCATCATCACCAAGATGACCTATATACCCGCTTACTACGCGCTGACTCGGCTCAGATAGTTGAGCTAGACGATAGCGATGATCTGGACGTTCCAGCTGTACCAAAGCAGAAGCCTAGTCGCTCGCAAACAGACTCAACGCAGGAGGTCTCCTCTGAAGACCTGCAAAGCGCTACTAGCCAGAATGAAGATGAGGGTGAAGACGAAAAGGACCAACTTATAGGCAGGATGTACGGTCATGGCTTACTGCCTGCCGACAAGGTGACGCCGCCAGGATCGCCCGAGACCATTCGTGCGAGCTACATGAACGGGCACAATGGTTCTACGGCGTCCCACGGCGACAAAGATGAAGAAGACTCGGGCGCAGTGGTACATGGACCAGATGTGCTGCTGCGCAACCTAAGTCTAGACGACCGGGATGCCGCTGACGACGGTGATGCGGAAGGCGAAGGTGAATTACAGCTCAAGAGGCCAGCAAGCATCAAGAGTAGTACGTCTCTACGAAAAGCACGACACAAGAGTAGACCGCGTCGGCGCCGCCGAGAAATAGTCATCAATCTAGAATATGACAGCGAGTTCTTTGCGCTCCTGAATCAAGCACTGTCAGCTCTCACGGAGCTCATGACGGCTGAAAAGGCGTCTTTCATGGCTGCTGTCAAAGAGTTGGCAGCTATAGTAACAAAAACATCGTCACCTTCGAAAAATAAAAGTGACTTGTACGCTTGGAGAGAGGTCTTCTCGCTTTGGGTGGAGGCTGAAATTTTCGAAGGAGAACGAGAAATGGATAGGGGTGAAAGAGGACTACAGGAGATTGAGAGGAGATTGAAATGGTTCGTAGATCAAGTTGGAAGGCGTAAACTTACTAAGAAGATGAAAAGTAAAGACAGCCGGCGAGCTTTGGAGCGTTTCGTCAGTCTGAATCAGGAGCTGTTGCAGCTGAAACGGTGAGCTCTTGTCCTACCATCATTACTTTATAGAAGTGCAAGCTGATGCTCGAGTCTCACAGAATCGGTCTCGCAAACCAAGAAGCGGCTCGCAAGATTCTAAAGAAGCACGATAAGCGTCTCGGACTTTCCGCCTCTCAAGATTTCCCAGGTTTCGTAGCTCAGCACAAGCAAGTATTAAATGGAGCGGGTGATAATCGCGAAATGGCAGCATTCAAAGCGAACAGTGCCCTTTCACGACAATCTGCAATCGCACGAACAGCTTCTTCGAATGAGATGTCTTCACTCATCTTCGTGGGATTGACTACGCTTCCCCATGCTTTACTTACTATGTTTACGGACATATTGCTTCCTATCATACCTCAGATTGATGATTATAGCTGTATCATCTGTGGAGATATAGCTTGGAGACCTATCGCACTGGATTGCGGTCATAGATTCTGTGTGAGGTGTCTTGTCAAGATGCAAAAGAGAGGTCAGGATGCTTGTCCTGCCTGTCGTGCTCCAGTAGTGCTCAAAGCAAGTAAAGGTAAGCAAGGCCATACGGCACTTTCTCTTACGTCGCTTGGGAGCAGTCGCTGACGCATCGTTGCCCTGTTTCGCAGAAAACCTTGACAACGCTCTTATGGCATTCCAGAAGAACTGGTTCCCAAAGGAGATCAAACAGAAACAAAAGGATGATACAAAAGAAATCGAGAAGGAGTATGCTCAAGATCTGGAAATCAATGCCAAGTGTTTGATTATGTAGCAACGGGCAGGTGAAAGCAAACAAATGTACATAATATTCGGGTGTCATAGGTTTTCAAATACATTAGTTCATAATAGGTAATAGGGTGTCAATTTGTTGTGATATACCAAGTGTGTGATAGCTTCTTTTCCTACTGGAACGACACAGGAAGAAAAAACAGTAATAATCATAATAATAACACATTCATGCATCTAAGTCGAGCATATCATCAATTTTCGTTCTCTCTGTCCATCTATTCAATTCACCAGCCATAATTTCCAACGAACCATCGTCACCGTCCAAGAATCCCATGACACCATTCATAGTCAATGGTAATCTATGATCCGTAACTCTATCCTGCGCCGCATTGTACGTTCTTATCTTTTCACTTCTATCAGTACCACGAACTTGAGCTCTTCGTGCCGCTCTGTCGCTCGCTTGTTGTTTCTCAAGCTGTAATGCTAGCAGACGACCTCGTAGGACTTGATATGCTTTCGCTCGATTCTTATGCTGTGAACGTGTCTCTTGGATTGAAACGCTGATTCCGGTAGGTATATGTGTGAGCCGTACGGCTGATTCCGTACGATTGACGTGCTGAATGACGATAGGGTACTGTTAGAATTTTGAATTGATACTAATACTTACCTAAGGTGGACTCACCTGTCCGCCTGCACCTCCTGATCTCATGACTTCGACCTTGATATCTTTTTCGTCGTATAGCTTTTCAGCCGTTTGGTCGTGTTCGGAAAGCGAGGGCAGGACCTTTAACAATAACAATATCAGCTTGGAAACCTCCAGTCAATCAGAAGGGACGTAGTCCAGTTGAGCTCACCACGACAGCTGCCGTACTCGTATGTACCCTCCCCTGCGATTCCGTCGCCGGTACTCTCTGTACTCTATGAACTCCCGCTTCATGTCTCAACATTCCAAAAGCTCCCTCACCATCAATTTCCAAAATAACCTCTCTAAAAGCATCTGAACCACCAGCAGTAGAAGTAGAAGCTGAAACAGAAGAAGCACTAACAAGTTCACTTTTCCATTTCTTGCTTGATGCAAAACGTGAATACATTCTCATTAGATCTGCTGCGAAAATACTTGCTTCACTTCCTCCTACTCCTGATTTTATTTCCATCAAACAACCCAATGCGGTCGTTGGATCTGATGGTAATAAGGCGGATTGTAGTTTTGAAATAGCTTCGGAGAGTTGACTCTCTGTGGCTTCATAGTCTTGCATTGCTAATTCACGCATGTCGGGATCTTCGTCGTCATATATTACGTCTTCCAGACTTTGTCGGAGCTGCATTCAATACATACACGCAAAGAGTACATCGAGTGGGTGTCAGTACCATATCCCAATAAGTATCTCCAGAGCGGTACCCCCGGCACGTGAGTAGTGGGTGAGTGAGTGAAGAAGAAGAAAAAGCTCGTGCTCACATCAGTGGTAGCCTGCCATTCTTTCAAAGCCTCGCGCAGCGTCTCGATATGTTTCTTCTTCCTAGCAGTTTCAGCGTCATTATGGCTGTTGCTCTCTCCATTGGCATTATTGCTACTGTTGGACTCAGCAGCAGCTTTAGAGAGAGTCTGCCTTGCTAGCCTGACGAGCTTTTCGTCGAGTGGAACTGAACTTGATGGCAATGCGGTAGAAGCATATCTTACGGAATGACGGGATTGCTTGTGAGAGTATCTTATTGAACGTGATGCGGTACTTAACAAGAGCTGACTGGCTGGTCGGTGTATGCTCATCAAGAAGATAGATATGGCATACGCACGGATGGGAGAAAGAAAAAAGGCAATCGAGGAAGAAGAGCAACGGCTGACTTGTGTTCGAAAGGATGACACGCAACAATCTTATGCTTTCTACTCTCTCAATGGGAATTCAATAGTATTCGACCGCTTAAAGACACGCCCTTGACATGCTATGCCCTACCTCGGTCTGTACGCAGCTGGATCCAATTCCCACGGGCAGCTAGGTATAGCCTCTGAAGATGATGCGCATTCATTCACAAAGTGCAGCAATCTAGCATTAGAGATACATGATACAACCACACTCTCTATCAAGCTATGCGCAGGAGCGAATCATACTCTTTTATTCGTCGAACATGATGCTGTGAGGGAGTTATTCGTAGCTGGATCATCTAGACGAGGACAACTTGGCAAGATAACCGAAGAGAATAAGCTATCTTTCGAGCGGTTATCTGTTGAACAACTATTAGAAGAACTTCAATTGGACTCGACGGAGGATATATCAAGCAAGAAGAACTGGCAATTGAAAGATGTAGCTGCTGCTTGGGAGACTTCTTTCTTCCTACTGCTGCTGGAAAATAGTATCAATGATGAAGCCTCCTCCACTGAAACGACGACGACGATACTACTAGCGAGTGGATCTAATGATTTTGGTCAATTGGGTATTTCCAAGAGCTTGAATAACAGCAACAGTGAGCAGACTAGAAGTGTCCTTAGGATCGCAGGAGAAGGTAAAAAAATTACAAGCGTGCATTCTGGTCCAAGACATACTGCTGTCATTGATGATGATGGCAATATCTTGGTTTGGGGCGCGAGTCGACATGGTCAACTAGGATCTGGAGCTACAGAAGCTATTACATACTCTCCTGTCATTCTACCAGTCAAAGCTAGCGTCGGCAGTGACAAGCCGGCGATTGCTCTAGGTCATCAACATACTGCTATTATTATTCCGGGTAACGCAAAGGAACCTCCCGTATTGCTGCTCGGGAACAACAAGAAAGGCCAATTGGGTGGATCAGATCCCAAAATAAGGGAGAACGCATCTTTCCCTACTATCATTGAAGAAGAAGCCGAGCATGACGCAGAGAGAAGAAGAAGAGGCCCTCTGGAGGTCTTTGCGAATTGGAATGCGAGCTTCATACTGGACCGAGGTGCGAATAAGCTATATAGTTTCGGCAACAATGCTTCCGGTCAATTAGGTCGAGAGAGTCAAGCTTCTTTAGGAGAGATCGACGCTGTCAATTTCGCTATAGAAGCGACGACGAAGAGCGAGCAAGGAGGAGAGAGGAAGATTTTCCAAGTCGCTACTGGGTCAGAACATACCCTTGCTATCTTGGAGGATAGCGAGGGGCAAAGGAAAGTATATGGATGGGGATGGAATGAACATGGGAATCTCGGTCTGGGCGAGGGTGTACTGGAGGATGTCAGAAGACCTGCTGTGTTACACATACCGGAGGGAAGTCAGATACACAGCGTACATGCAGGGAATGGGACGTCGTGGATAGCAGTAATAGAAGACTAGTAGATCCTTCTATGATAGATGGTTGTAGAATTGATAAACCGGGAACAGTAGTCGTTTAGCATTTATGTATATATAAGCATCGGAGTAGCTTTTCTCATTCGAATTCCGGCAATCACCAATGAGCCAATGAGAGATAGTACCGATAGGGTAGCTAGCTAATGATAAGACTGAGCAAGTTAAGAGTACCAATCTGCATTTCCGAGCATGATATGGCTGTCTTTCCTGATTTCTCCGAAGCTGCTGCTGTGTCATTCATTCTTTCCTCCGAGGAAGGGAGATCGCGGGACTCCGCCCGAGTCTTTCTTTGGCCTGCCTTCTCCGCCCGCGGGCCCATCCCGAGTCTCTTCTTCTTTTCATGTTTCTTTCTTTCTTCATTGCAACACCACTGCACACTTCCGCATATCATATATATATACATATACAGCACAGCATCAAGGACACTGCAGCCTACAGTGTCGACGATGGCCTCCGACTCGAAGGAGAAGAAGGGCGACAAGCTCGACATGGAAGCTCCCACAGGTGACAAGCTGCGAGTCGTCTCGGACAAGAAAGGCGGTTCAGTAGCAGTTGCAGGAGGGGGTGAGTGCATGTCTACACATTATGTACCAGTACTGTTCCTTACTAATGTATACATACTCCTACCACTCCAGACGGCGGCCTGAGTGAGTTGTCGTTCCGCTATTCCACTTCGGAGATGCAGTGAACAATGACGCTGATCCGCATTGGCATTGGCATTGGCATTGATCACCCACACAGCACTCCGATACCAATCTGATCTTCCCAAGCTGCCTATTCCACCATTGGAGGACACCTGCAACAGATATCTGCGTGCTCTTGAGGGCTTACAGGTGTGTTACTGTTGTTCCCGCCGTCCATGACGTTCATCCGTCCCGGCTATCCTACGTGATCGGATCCGCCGAGCAGATACCCGGGTCTTCTGTCTGTCTTCAAACTCTCTTTCCCCGCCCCCCCCCCCCCCCCCCAAACTAACCATCTATTACTTTGTGTGTGTAATGTACAGACCAAGGAAGAACACGAACGTACAAAAAGAGTAGTAGCTGAATTCCTACAGAAAGATGGACCCGAACTCGATGCAAGATTACGTAAATATGCATCTCAGAGAGATTCATACATTGAAGCATTTTGGGATGCAGCTTATTTAGAAACAACAGATTCAGTAGTCTTGAACCTCAACCCTTTCTTTGTTTTAGAAGATGATCCTACTCCTTCGAGAGGTAATCAAATGGGTAGAGCTGTAGGTCTCATTATGGCTAGTTTGGGCTTTGTTCATGATTTGAGAACGGGCCAGTTGGAACCTGATAATATGAGGGGGGTGCCGTTGGATATGTATCAGTATTCGAGGTTGTTTGGTACAGCTCGTATACCTACTGCGTGAGTCTGTCCGCTCTTCCCTGCCCTCCAACACCTTTCCTTATCATTATATATATATATATATATATATATCCATTCCACTTGATGCTGACTATTAATTGTCACTCTCGTTTGTGATGTATAAAGCCACGGATGCAAAATGAAATCAGACCCTCAATCAAAGCATATAGTAGTTATGCGACGTGGTCAATTTTATTATTTCAACGTATTAGATGAAAAACATAGACCTGCTTTAACAGAAGCTGAATTATTAAAAAATTTAAATGCAATCTGTGCTGATGCAGATAAAACTGCTCCTCAACTTGTAGCTCAAGGTGCTGTTGGTGTGCTATCTACGGAAAATAGGAGATTGTGGCATCGTTTGAGGGAGGGATTGAGACGTGATGATGAGAATAGATCGTGCTGTGAGTTCATTCAATAACATATTCTTACAAAGCTATGTAGCTTGGCCACATCACAGGCGAAGATTTCCAAGCCACAGCTGAATACCCCTCTCTCTCTTTCTCTCTCTCTCTCGCTTTGTCTGTGGTCAACAGTGGACGTAGTAGATTCAGCCCTCTTTGTAGTATGCCTCGACGATTCAACTCCGAAAGATATCAATGAAACATGCTCAAATATGCTATGCGGTACATATGAGCTCGAGAGAGGCGTCCAAGTCGGTACATGCACCAATAGATGGTATGAGAAATTACAGATTATAGTAGCTGCGAATGGTACTGCCGGTATCAATTTTGAACATTCCGGTGTGGATGGTCATACGTGAGTTCTTTGCAGCGTAGCTTTATCATGTGAATTCCTAATGCAGCGAGTGAGAAAGGGCAGGTATGCTAACACACGGGCACTCCTTTTTTTTTTTTTCGTGAAACAGTGTACTTCGCTACGCTGGCGATATCTATACGGAACTCATTCTACGCTTCGCAAAAAGTATCAACAATAACGCAACTACGTTATTCAAAGCGAAACTATCACCTTATGCAACAGGAGCGGGAAAGAAAGCCAATGGCAATTCGAAGGAGAACGAGGGAGAAGAACATGAAGAATTAGATACCGAACCGAAGAAATTGGAATGGCACCTTACTCCTGAACTGAGAACTGGTATTAGATTCGCTGAAACTAGATTGTCGGATTTGATTTGCCAGAATGATATTGTTACGCTGGAATTCGATGTGAGTTTACCGTTTTGACAGTGCGACTTGCACTTTTCAAATGTCTCGTAATCAAGTTTGTGCTGATATCATGTCGTTCTCTTCACTTCTCCCATCCCTTACTGATTTTTTTCGTGTTCTCTTCAATGGCCAATTTCCAAAAATGCAGTCCTATGGAAAGTCTTTCATCACAAGACATGGTTACTCACCCGATGCCTTCGTACAAATGGCTTTCCAAGCAGCCTATTTCTCACTTTATGGACGCACAGAATGCACCTATGAGCCAGCAATGACAAAAGCATTCCTGCACGGACGTACAGAGTCAATTCGATCCGTCCAACCTGAATCAGTCGCCTTCGTACGTTCCTTCTGTTCCGACGACACTACACCTCGTGAAAAAATGGATGCTCTCAAGACAGCTTGCAAGAGACATACGGAACTCACGAGGGAATGTAGTAAAGGATTAGGTCAAGATCGTTTATTATATGCTTTAGCTGCTGTTGCTAAAGATCCTACGCTTGGAAATGAAGATCCGAATGATATGACTCCTATCAATGGTACCAAGAAGGTGGATAACAGCAGTGGAAGTAGTAGCGATGATGAAGATAATAGTCTTGCTCCTCTACCGGCTATCTTTAGAGACTCGGGATACGCAACTTTGAACCACTCCGTCCTATCGACTAGTAATTGCGGTAACCCCTGCTTGAGAATGTTCGGTTTCGGCGCTGTCGTACCGGATGGTTTCGGTATTGGATACATTATCAAGGTGAGAGTTTGAATCTGAATTCAGCAATTGTAGTGTGTTGAAGAAGGAAAAACAAAGCTGATGCGATGCTACTTTTTATTCCCGCTGCGAATCAACTAACAGGACGACGCTATATCAATCTGCGCCTCTAGCAAACATCTACAGACCCAGCGCTTCTTGGATACTCTTCGAGCTTATCTACTTGAGGTTCAGCGTATGCTAATCCAGCTTCATCGCGAAGCACATGCAAAGCCAAAGACTTTCGTGAGTCCCTATTTATCATCCTATACTATGTCCACTTTTGAGAAGAGCTGACTGTGTTTTTGGCGGACTTTTCCCCAATCGCTTGCTTATGCTTCGATGATGATGTGCATACAGTCCATCAAGGCAGCAAGTCATGATGACGATGAAGAAGACGCATTTGGAGGCTATGGCTTCTATACTAATTCTTTTGGTGCTATTGATAAACTGATTCAAGGACGTAGGAACAGAGGACGCAGCGTCGGTACTAAGATTGCGACTGCTGACTATTAGCACAGCTTGAAGAGGTCAACTGCGCGACAGAACTAGCAACGTATGCTTATACTGCCTACACAAGTATTTATGATAATAATGGTCAAGTATCTATATACCCTTCTCTGAACATATTTCATTTGTGTCGATTCTTGTGGATATATGTATCTGTAGATAGTGTGCATAGCTCGTTCGACGTTAAATGGCAAACTATGATGTATTATTCAGACTAGGATGATATCGCACTGTTTTACTTTCACTAAGACTACAAAAATCTGTCATGCGAGTCCCTATCACCAGTCTTCTCATGATTGTCGATTTCCAGCTTCTGGTACAGAGTGGTGGCAATCTCCATGCTCCCTCTCTCCGCCGCGGCCATCTAACCGACTTGGAACGTCATACTACCCGCTTTCTACTTCCCAGCAACTCAAAGCGATAGTGCAGCAGATTCAACATGGCCTCCACGCTCAAATGGATCATTTCAGATGTCGAATCCCTCCTTCCAAGCTGGTCTTATGGCTCTTCAGTGAATGACAAGGCTATACAGATTGGAGATTTGCCACCTGCTTCACCATTGCAGATACCTGATGGAAAGAGTGTTTTACTCTTTACGAGGTGAGTGACTCTCTTGCAGTACTCTTTCTGTAAGGTGTTTTGAACTTTCGCTGATAACTTGTTAACAGACATATGGGATGTCCTTTTTGCGAGAAAGGTATATACTATACTACCTTTCTGCGGCACTTCTCTCGGGACTACCGAACTGGACTTGAAGGGGTCTGGCTGTCTGTACGACTAACGTGCTGATACTGGTCTCTTGATACGTCCCGCAGAAATACGTCGACTGGTAGATCTAGCTAAGAAACCCGAAAACACCGCGATTACATTCATAATCATCACTCATTCCGTTTCGACATATCAACTATATGAGTTCATTGACAACGAACTAAAGCTAGATTCACTACCTTCTAATATCACTCTGTTTGGAGATGCTGAACGTAAAGTATACGCAGCCTTTGGACTGGGCGAATTGAGCTTGTTGAATGTTATCAATAGGGACATATTGAAACAAGTGATGGATCTGAAGAATAATGAGGGGATCGCTAACCGTCTTACTCGAGGGACGAGGTGAGTTAATGTTTCGACTGCCACAATCACCATTGCATTGATTGAATAGCGGGCGTTATGATACCGCAGATGGCAAACGAATGGAGCATATGCTATTGCTGATGGGAAGATCACCTACCAGCATGTCGGTAAAGACTCAAGCGACATGGCAGATCTAGATGCAGCCATCAGGAGTGTGCTGGCATGAAGAGATGGAAGAAATGAAACATTGTGATGAGGATGTTCTATCGTCTAACCCATATCCTACAAGGAGAATACCCCATGGTGGTGGTCATTTAATTCGCCACCATTCATTTTCACTCACTTATCAGCTGGCTCATAGGTTATGCCGCCAGCCGACTGGAATGGGATTCCATCAAATTGTCACCAGCGGGGTCTTCTCCTTCTGTTGTTGTATGCTCTGTGCCGTGTTGTGCCATTCCATATGACAGTACAAATGCTACATTCATCCATCCCCATCCAGCATGAGGCCAGCAGGCTGTTCTCTCTTCTGCCTGCCTGCCTGCACATGCGACCACGTTTTTCCCACTCTTTCCAACTCCGCCGACTGTTCCTTGACGCACGCACACACTTCACAGAGGCAGCTTACAGAGAGGTCACAGCAAGCACTTAAGATAAGAGTGTGCTAAGGTGTCATTCTAGGACGATACTGAACCTGCGATAGTGCAGTAGTGGATCAAGCTTCTCCGTCCTGTCTGCGATACAGCGTTGAGGGAGGACGCTCAAAGCCAAGCGAACAAGACACACTCACACAGGAAGCATAACTTGCGAATCAACAGTACAGCATGAAGATATCAGAGCGCATCAAGAACAAGGAGACCTCAGGTCAACCGTATTTCTCATTCGAGTACTTCCCTCCCAAGACTCGTGAGTGGTCGTGGTGTCTCTGTTCTCGATCTCCAAGCGGCGGGCGACAAAGCAAAGAAGCTGACATTAATCACCTGTTGACTGACTGCAGCCGAGGGAGTAGCCAATCTCTATGCTCGCATTGAGCGCATGAGAGAACTAGGTCCTACTTTTATCGATATCACCTGGGGTGCTGGCGGTACTCGGGCAGACACCACTGCTCAATTCGTCAAAGCCGCTCATGAGGAGTTTGGATTGGAGACTTGCATGCATCTGACTTGCACTGATATGCCTAGAGATCAGGTTGACAAAGCATTGGAGGTGTGTATCATCGCTTTCTCATTCCCTTACTCGTCAGACCTTTCCACCTACTTCTCTTTTTTTTTCTTTCACCTACTTTCCTCCCGATTGCCCCCGCTTACCGTTACTGACATACTTTGTGTGACTCTTTTCTTTGGAACGCAAGGACGCATACAATTCTGGCTGCCACAACATCCTAGCATTACGAGGTGATCCTCCCAAAGGACAGACCGAATGGGTAGCACCAGAGAATGGTTTCAAGCACGCAATAGATCTCGTCCGATTCATTCGAGAGAAGTACGGAGACCATTTTGATATCGCAATCGCAGGTTTCCCAGAAGGCCATCCAGATAGAAAATCAAAAGAGGAAGAGATGAAACATATGAAAGCAAAAGTTGATGCGGGTGCTACTTTTATTTTTACTCAAATGTTTTATGATTTCGATATGTTTAAAGAATGGGTCCATGATGTTAGAGCTGTTGGTATCAATATTCCTATCATTCCTGGTATTATGCCCATTCAAAATTATGCTCAATTCAAGAAGACCACCAAATGGTTTGGTACAGTTGTTCCTCAAGCTTGGGAAGATGCTCTGGCTCCTCATAAAGATGATGATGAAAAAGTTAGACAGATTGGAACCCAGCTTGTCTCGGCTTTATGTAGGAACATCCTGGATGGAGGGTTGGACATTCACGGTCTTCACTTCTATACTATGAATCTAGGTGAGTCATAGTCAATCTTTCATTCATCTGATACGTCGACCTTTGCTAATCGAACCTCTCTTCCGTTTTTCTCATATTCTACAGAAAAAGGAACGAGGATGATCCTCAAAGAGCTTGGCTTTGTGCCCGACAAGGAGCTAGTCAATCCTCTGCCATGGCGACCGGTGAGCTACACTTCATACTGCCTACTCTTCTATGCTGCACACGAAGCTGACAGTCCCTTTACAATGTGTAGTCCCTGACACACAAGCGACGCGCAGAAGGAACAAGACCTATCTTCTGGGCAAATCGAACAAAATCATACCTTGCTAGAACGGAAACTTGGGATGAGTTCCCGAACGGACGATGGGGTGATTCACGCTCTCCTGCTTTTGGTGAGGTCAGGCCTGGTATCGGATTAGGCATGAAGCAGACGGTGAGCACGGGGCATCCACCTGACACATTGTAACCCATTGGAATGCTGAGCCAACGTTTTTCGTCTATGCTAACAGAAAGAAGATGCCATGAAGCTATGGGATACTCCAGATTCAATTGAGCAAGTCCGCAAGTTATTCGCTGATTTCTGCAGAGGTCGTATATCTACTTTACCATGGTCAGAAGGCCCAGCTGCAGCAGAGACGACTTCAATTTCCGAACCTCTTGCAATCATGAATGAACGTGGCTACTTGACTATCAACTCGCAACCTGCTGTTGATGGTGAGAGAAGTAATCATCCTGTTCATGGATGGGGACCTAAGAATGGTTATGTCTACCAGAAGGTACGTGCAAACCACGAGCTTTGACGCAGGGCTAATCATTCGGATGTGAGCTAATCTGAGCTGTTTTTATCAGGCATATCTCGAATTCTTCGTTTCTCCCCCTCAAGCAGAAGAGTTGTTCACTGCATTCGAAAAGGAACCAGCAATCACCTATCACGCCATTACACGAGCCGGCGACCTTTTCTCAAACGTGACATCCGATTCACCCAATGCCGTCACATGGGGTGTATTCCCAGGTCGAGAACTAGTTCAACCTACAGTAGTAGACAAGGATAGTTTCCAAGCTTGGAAAGATGAAGCTTTCGAACTGGGCCAACAGTGGGCGAACCTATACCCATCGGGATCGAAAGCCAATCAAGTCCTCAATGAGATCTTTAACACTTATTACCTTGTTAACGTCGTTCATAATGATTATCGTGACCCTGATAGCCTCGCTATCTTCCGTCCTTTCATTGGTCAAGTGAACGGCACTTCTATTAATGGAACACCTGCCAAGAACGGCGAAGTCAACGCAAGCAATGGCGCCAATGGGACCAACGGACATTAGAAAACTTTCATCTCCTCGACTGCCACTCTTCAACTCAGTCAATTCTATTCGCAAATCTATATACCCTGCAACTGCCGCAAACCCCCAAAATGAAGGACCTCAACGGTCCGGATCTTCAACGATAATTCAGTAAAACTGTCCTCTCACTCTAATGGCTGGATCTTTGGTCTGCCCATACGCACCGAGATTTCAGCCATCGAAAATGCGAGCTAGTGCATCTGTACTAGATATCAATCAGTCTCAACACAATCAGTACCACAAAAAGCATTCAAAGCCTCTTTTTTCCTCGCAACCTAATAACTATCTTCTTTCAACAACGAGTCGGAACGAATTTCAACATACATTCTGTGTAGCTATAGACGGGGTCAACAAGAGCATTCTCATTTTACTATTTCTTTCTCTTCATTGCAATAATAAACTAGAAAGAGCCCTCAACGGGTATACAAATTCGCAGCTCGTGAATTCTGCTCAAGCGTTACGTCGTGAAGGAAACCCATTCGAGGCGTGCTATTGTCTCCACTTCTCCCTCATCAGTGACTGACTGAAATCGGGGCCTGGTGCCTTCGTATTTCACTCTTTTCTCCCGCGGCCTCCGGATGACAGCCGGATTCTGAGACAGCCTCAGATTGACGCAACAACACAGCCGTATTACAGAGCTGACGCCACTGGTGCAGTTGGAATAGCTGACTGTTTCACGGCTCGTCTTGTCTTACTGCAGAACCTACAGCAAGCTACCTCGTCAACAAACCTCACAAAAAAAAACAGCTTAGCATGCCGGCTCCACCCAATTTCACCGAGCAAGAATGGGACGATCTCTGCGAGAGGCGAAGAGATCACCTACGCCGGTCTGTCTCTGCAACGAGGAACGCCACTGGTTATCGAAATGAACGAGAGCGATTGGCACGCCAGCTATCCAAGCTAGATGAAGGATCTGAGAACGATCCCGCTGCTATGATGCCTGATTATTCGGATGAGAGAGCTGTCCTACAGGAACAGTATACTGAAGCCTGTCACGGTGTTGACATCGCCGAGGGAGAGGTGCGAGCTTTGACCAGGATTGCGGCTGATATAGAGATGGATATGAACGGTAGCGTTGGTACTGTTGGTCTGCTGCTGCCCATTTTCTCTGAATAGAGATGTAAAAACCCGTACCTCCGTAGGCTCCACCAGGGCGTAATGACCAGACACAAGCTGAAACGGAGCACGCGTGCTACCGTCTTCTGACGTTTGACTCACTAGCATCTCAGCGGTCGTGCTCAGTCCTGTCCACCCAGGTGACCTGCAATTTGTAGTGCTGCTTACCAAATTTTTTGCTCAGTGCAGTGCACAGCCAAGACACTCCAGGTCATGTGCCGCTATTTGATATGTGGCTGTGGCCATCCTGTCTTCACAAATGGTAGATGACAGTCCGACAACTCTGCTCCCATCTCTGTTGTCGTCAAACTATCCTGCACTACCTTAGCCCGCTGAGCATTCCTCATTCGGCTCAGTGACTTTTCAAAGCCTAGCAGACGAATCTAGACCACTGGCAGGATGTCTCTAAACCTCAAAGCGTGAACAGACACCTTACGGGGGGCTCGCCAACATTCGGAAAGGTTCCAATGCGCCGCCAGTACACACGGGAGTTGCGACGCCGTCAGCAAATACCTTCACAAGGCATACCTCAACACAAAGTGATGCTCTCGCTCAATACAACGCTGCTGTCCGTGCATACGAGCAGACTCGTAAGGTTTACCGGCCCTACGGTGTCATGTTAGCGACCGGGGGTCCTGAAACCCTGGCAGGCGAAGAAGCATACGGGACCTGGCAACAGGCATATCGGGACATGCTAGCAGCCAAGTCAAAATTGCCAAAGGTTGAAGGTCGAAGATGACTTGACTTACAGCAGGGATAGTTGCAGTGTGAGGCGTTGTGATGCTCGGCTGATGGCCTTTATTGACATCTCTTGCCATGAACTCATTCCGTCTTCATTACCGAGTCTGCACGCATGTATGCTTCGACCTGACCTACTTGTGTTGCACATCGCCTGACCAAGCTGCGAATCTGAGCCCCAGGCCCCTGAAGGCAATCCGGGGTAGGCCAGAGGTCACGTTCACCTCCAGCCGTGAACAGCCGCACCTGTGCAGGCTGTGCATGTTGGAATGGTGGCGACTAGGATGAATCCAACCAACCGGTCCTTTCCTCTTGAAATTGCCATCACAACCTAGCCACGAATAACTAAATCTTTGCACACTGTCAACAAGCCTCTGTACGGGGACTGCATTATATTGGTCTGCACAATGCAGTATGTGCCCACAAAGCGAAAATCTGGAGATCGCGACTCCTGGAGCTACACTTACGTACCAACCACCCAAAGCGGCCAGAATGACCCTTGTTTTCATAGGAACCGGCCTTTAGGGGGTACGTTTCCGTCGACGACTCACAACACCCAGACCGTGGCTCCTTCCACCTCCACATATAGTCGCAATCCGTCTCCGCCACGCCCCACGCGCACCTCTTCACCTGGTAGGACAAGCCCGTCAGACTTGTCATTATGCCAAGCGAAGATTGCATACCGCATAGCCAACGAGCGACTAAAGGCTTATGAAGAAGAATATTATAGGGTGAAAGGAATGCCCGAGGAAGAGGCGGCATTCAATAGATGGGGGGATGCTGTTGCTGTTGCAAAGGAGGCGTATAGAAACTTGCTGGCGGCCGAGAGAAAGCAAGCAAGGTATCCGATATAGGCGTAGGAGAGATATCAGAGGAACTAGCTTAGCAGCACAGACAGAGCTATCGTAAAAAAGACGAGAGCCTGCATTGGGTCTCAGCCGACTTTAGAGCAAATGCATTCAGTGGGCCGAAATTGATGAAAATGGTTAGACTGAATAATAGAAGTATGTAAGGAGGCTTGCCATCGATACGCCTGTCCCAGCGGTCTAAGGGCCTGCTTCACCGTGTTATGTTGAGTTGCATTACTAGTCGCTACTGTATACGCAAGTCTCACTGCCTCAAGTTGTCGGATCGAGCGTCCTGCATGTACGCTGTATTGCTATGCTCTTTTGACTCGTGTGATGCTGAGTCTACCATGAAGTAGAAGTATTACACAGACCTGTGTTCGCACAAGTATCTTCGCAGATGCGGCCATAACTCCCTGCATGTCAAGCTATGGGGATAGACAGCCTTGTGTCATGTAGGCTGCCTTTACAATGATTCGCTAATCGTCGCGTTCAGTGCGAGCAGCCACTTTACGCGTGGTCGATCCATCCCAAAAGCGGAAGGAAGCAAAATCACACCTTTTCATTGCATCAATTCACTGGTCAACCTTTTCCTTCTGGATGAATACATGAAAGCCTAGTCTATTTGCACTGGACCAATAATGACAAGCTCATCTGCAATATCCGTCGACCTCGAAGCATCCGAGATAAGGCCTAGAGGGAAGCAACTGGATTTTCACAAGATTTTGCTTTGTTCAAGGCCTAAGCCAGATGAGAGGCTTGTAAAGAATATCTAGAAGACCATACTAATCATATGGGCTAAGGTCTTCAGACGCTCGTTGACTAATGCCGTGTACATGGTCTACCGCAAATTCGTGGATGTCTATGGCACGCCGTGACTATCGGCTTCAAATGGAGAATGCACGTGCAGATCACCCAGCAAAACGGCGAGATACCATCCATGATCAGTGGTCAAGATAGCTCTCTTCCAACCTGATGCTGCTGGCTTCTCCCGACTGCTAAACTTTTCGCACTACTAGCATTATCTCCGCGGCCAGCTTTCATGCAAGCCTGCAGAAGCACTCCTAGCTGTCGCACGAGATAGATGATAGCAAGCAGTGACGCAGAACCGACGAAGCGATTCAGATAGACAGCTGGGGTGCTGAGAGTCTCAAAGACGTCCTCAGAAGTCCCAACACACCCAGATTGCCACCTGGTACAAGCAGCTTGCAGCTCAGACAAACCAAGCTCAAGAAGACGCATCGATGAAGACTACATCGGCGGCATGGCTGCTGTCACTTCTGGCTATTCAAGGATGTATGGTGGAAGAGGTGGCCGGTCACACGCATGACAAGAAAGGTCTGCATCATCGGCATAATCTCTACAAGGGTCGGATACAAGAGAGTGAGCACATCTCTTTCTCCGCTGACCTTTGCTGTTTGCACCGGTGCATGGACCCAACTCTCTTATTTCCTGTAATTAGCTTCAGACCGCATCAGAAAAGCTCAAGTGGACATGCACGCTCCACCGAAGAAGCTGCATAATAAGCGTGCTGCCTCCGTGACATATACCGCACCAACGACCTCAAGTTCAACTGCCGTCTTATCGAACACGTCTAAAAGTACGTTGTCATCTACTTTCACATCCACTTCGGTCGCCGTCACCACTTCCAAAGTTACAAGTATGTCAACTTCGACTTCCACATCAATTTCTCCAAGTACAACGATCAAAACAACGTCAACCTCATCCATCATTTCAACAAGCATAAAGACGACATCGACACCAAGCCAAACAACAACTTCATCAGCTCCCGAGCCTACAGAGACCGAGATAGATGACACAGTAGGAGTAGGCAAGCAAGCCTTGAACGAGCAATGCGGAGGTCTGCTTTACTTCGGTCAAAGAGGCTGCATCAAAGGGTTGACATGCATGAGAGCGAATACGTGGTTCTCTTATTGTCGCTCACCTTGTCGGAATGGATATGGAGATATTTGTGGTGGACTGTTATACTTCGGACAGACTTGCTGTCCGGCGCCTCAAGAATGTGAAAGGCAAAATTTTCTCTGGTCAACTTGCCAAAGCTAGAAGTTTAGAATCGTATGTCTTGCATCAAGACTAGCATAGAAGTCTATTTCGTCCAGCATTCAGTAGTACAGTAGAGTCTGCAACCTGCCGTAATTTGGTATGATACAGTAAAGTTTGCCTCTTCTGGCCACTATTGTTCTTCGCTATCACATCTCGTTAGTCGAAAACTCTAAGCTTAGAGAACGAGAGATTCGCCAGTATCTGCGCCAGCTTGATGGCAGGCGTGATCTCTTTTGTGCCTTCTTTATCTGCAGTACTTGGCTTGACATTCTGCTCCTCGTCTTTAGAGTCGTCGCTCGTATCAGGTATGTTGACGATCTCACCATCCTCCTCTGACTTCCCAATTACCGTCTCGTTACAAGCTTCCTCGGCTTGTTTGTAGTCGTTAGCTTCGCCAAAGGAAGTCTTCATCAAGCTTGCTGAATAACCGCTAAGTAGCTGAACACCAGGCTGGTCTGCGCGAGCTGGAAGAGTGCCAGTTATTCCCCCTTTTCCCTTGATATCCCAATACACAATTTCGGGCAGATCATAACCTGCTTTGTTGAATAGCTTTCTGACCGTCTGATGAACCGTTTCGTTCCATGTAACACCCGCTTGCGGGCCGCGAGCAGCTTCATCGAATTGCATATCGCTAAAGGCGAAAACCTGCAGGTAAAGCGACGACAGAACGCGACGAGTTCTATTCTAGTGTCTGCACTCTATAGGTGGCGCTACCTAGCAAGAGGTCTTTCTTGGGTCGGGTCTAGCTCTGGGATTACGTCCTATCAGCCCATACACCCGTGAAGGCGTATGGTCGAGAAGGGCGGTCATGAAAGCCGATTCTGCTATTGGGATAGCAGGAGCAGGAGCATCTTGGGCAGGGGCAGGAGGCCTGATTAGAAGGGTGTATCTGTCAAGGATAGACTCGACTGACTCGCTGTGAATGCCCGACAGCTCCATGACGAGATCTTCTGGGAGTGCCCAATCCTTCTTGGATGCATGGCCGCCGCTGATTGTCGTTTCACGTGGCATTGTTTACCGTTGGGATATAGCAAGTGTACTGAATGCAAAGAAAGAAGAGAGGAGCAAGAAGAACAGCAGAGACCTGCATTGTGTCTTGCTCCTGTCACTCTGTCTGTCGTTTTGCAGCGTCGGACTCGAAGCTCGTCGTTCGACAGCGGCAGGCCATAGCTCGACAGGCTGTATTGCAAGGCGACATTGGGCAGCTGTTGGATGAAAGTATGCCCGAAGCTCGACTGTGCATCATATTAGGCTTCATTGCTGTGTTGTCTTGCTTTGTATCACATACATGTCGTCGTTCTTGCAGTCCGGACGAATGTGATGCTACCGCGTTTCTTCTTCACCCGCGAGAATGCCGATCACGTCCAGAAGCTTCAGCCAATCCTTGGAAAAAGCAACCCGGGGAGCATACGAGTGCTGTCAACCGTCTATTAGGCAACCGAAAGTCATCAAGCAGCTATATGTACTGTGGTCAGCATGATCCTCGGCCTCCTTCGGCACCGCTTAAAGCGGGACCAAAAAGCGTGCATCGTGTCACGTGACTCTTCAGATACGCTTGAAAGACTCAGAAGGAACTGTTAGAATGATATTGTGACCCGTTGTATTTTGCATTTTACTGTGCTGAAGTAAAATGCACAAGTCACTAGAGCAGCTGAAACAATTTTCTCAGTGGCCTTGTTACCGTCCATTTCACTTCTGCAAAGGGTCAATCTAGAAAAACATTTCGCACACATCATTGCTTCGGCTCAAGATGAACTCGCATAAAAGCTGTTACAAGAGAATATGAGAAGGCTCTTATCATATAACGGAGTACTGGTGGTAACTTTACCGTGCGCCTTTCGTCTGTAGCTACCGCTTGCATCGTGTTGCTTCAGAGTTGCTAAAGCGGGGCTCCACATCGGTCGTTCGTATAAGGCACTTCACTGCCTGCGGGTAAGTTAGCTTACTTACGTGCAGCTTGATCCCATGTCCTTTGAATGTAGGTGCCTGCTGGCTTGCCAAAAAGGTCCCACCGCTGCCATTCGTTGGTCGCTCTTTGTTCTGCCATCAGACAGAACAAAGAGCAACCTTCAAACAAGGTAGCGAATGGACGAATTTGCAGAATCGCTTGAGTAACTGTTTGAATAGAAAGCGTGATTCGCTCCTTGTGCAGTGGGACGAACATAGTTGGATCTGTAAATAGTAGATATACCTCTGCTTTTCCAGATCCTTACCGCGCGCGCGTGTGATTTTGCCACAGAGTGTTCCGCTAGTACTAGTAGTATACCAGCTTCCGTTTCAAAATGGCTCTTCGCCATCGCTTTGCTGTCTACGACACGCAGTCTGCATATCAGTTATATAGACAAGTGTCCAAGCCCGACAATCTTATTTTCCGGCAATAATGGTCAATCCTCTGGCGAGAATGAGGGATTCCCTCGTGGAGCAATTAGGCGATACGAAAGCGTACGGGGAGCTCATGGAACGCACTGAAGAGCTGCCAATGAATGTCGATGCAAAGCTCAAAGTGATAGGCGCAGGCTATTCGCGCACTGGAACACTGTCTACGTATTCCGCTTTCTTGACCTTGGGTATGAAGGTGCGCTACTTCCCTCCAACTTTCTCATGTTTTTCGCGCCCGGTACTCAACGCTGGGACCGGTGTAACATGAAACTGAGCCTGAAAGAGCACAAATTACACTTGAGCCGATAATACTGACATACCTGCAAGTACAGACATATCACGGCTCGGAACTCATGAAGCCCGAAATAGGTGAACGATGGAGGAAAGTGGTCACGGAAGATCTCAAGACTGGCAATGTAGACAACATAAACTGGCACGAAACGTTGCAAGGCTTCGAAGCGGGCGTGGACTTACCATTCTGTGTAAGTATCCTCATTCCAACAATTGCACGAACGCTGCCGATAACATGATCTGACATGCGTGAACAGGACTACTGGCTTCAGATAGCGCAAGCCTTTCCTGATGCCAAAGTAGTTTATACCAATCGAGACGGACAACAATGGTTAGCTAGCATGCGATCAGCCCTTGAAGCACCTTACGTCCTCAACCAGTGGCATTACATTGCCACATTCTGGTTTCCGGCTCTGCGTAAAGGGCTGAAGGTGGGTATTTCCGGGGACTGGCTAGGTCTTGCTTGTATCACTAAGAGGCTGAATGACTCTTATATGCGAAGGTTGTCAAGCTCAACTGGAAGAAATATGAGAGAGACCATGGAGGTCTACATGCCGGCTTGCTAGACGAAAGGTTAGAGAACATCAAACAAAAGTAAGCAGCTCGCTGTACCTCGTACTTCGATGTTCCTTGTCGATGATGGCTCTCATTTCTCATAGCATCGCACCGGAAAGACTGCTAGTTTGGCATCCGAGAGAAGGCTGGGACCGACTTTGTGCATTTCTTGACCTTCCTGTACCAGACGAGCCGTTCCCGAACATAAATGAGGGTGCATCAATAAAGCTCGTCTTTCAGACCATCACGCTGGTAGGCATGTCGCTGTGGGTGGGCAGCATCGCTGTCGCCGTTGGAGCGATATCCTGGCTACTTCAGCGGATACAAAGTTAGCTGTTGTAATGGACCTGCTTCCAGGTTTAAAACTTCGGTGATATGGCTGTTGTTATATCTTAAATTGCAAACATATCAACTCGTCCAAGATACACTCAGTCTTCGTATTGCTGGAACACAGATTCCGCTTCCGTTAGTTCCTCCTTTACTACCTTGACGACAGAATCGTCCCGAGGCTTTAGGTCGACCTTGAAGGGCTTAGGCGCTGAGAGGAAGCCAGGTGTGAAGCCGTCTGTAGTCCACAAGAGTCAGCCTATGTATTCGCATCCTGTTCGGGAGCAGGAACTACATACCTGTATCAACCGGTGACGTGGGATCCTCCTTGATATTGAAAGCCCACGCAATGCGAGCAATGTTAATGAACATTGATCGTTCCGCCTTCAAGCAATGTCGTAAGCCGATTACATAGTGCGAATATGACCCCACTAAATTGACTTACGATGTGCATACCGACACAAATGCGGCGACCATAGCCGTATCCGTAGTGATCTCGCACATCGTCACCACTCATTGCCGCATATTCGGGTCCAGAGAGGGGATAATCGGCGTATCTTTCGGGCTTGAAGGTCTGAGGATCGGGGTACTTCTTCTCGTCCATGTGGAGTCCCCATGTATTGCCGATGATCGTTGTGCCTTTAGGTAAGCTGTAAAAAGATTTGTAGCGGAGTCAGATATGTCCCGCAGCATGCACTCAGAGAAGTTAGCTTACACGTAAGGACCGTATGTCTCATCTTGAGTCAGCTTGTGAGGGAAAGCCATGATGACCACCGGCCGCCAGCGCTGAACTTCCTTGATGCACATGCGGACGTATGGCAGGTTTGGATAGTCGGAGAATTGGGGCATCCTGTTGCGGCCGCAGACCTTGTCGACCTCCGCTTGTACCTTTGCCTGTACACGATAAAGGAGTTAAGGTTAATGAAAGTGCTCATCAATACGGACAACATGTTAAGCCACTCACAAACATGTCAGGCCATTTAGCAGCCGCCATGATGAATGCAAGGAGAAGAGAGGAAGTTGTATCGGATCCACCTTCTAATAAGACACCGCCAATGTACGCAACCTGTTCTTCATCGAGTATAGGGTCATGATGTTGCTGTTGTGCGTCCATGACCTTGTCGAGCAGCGAGCCTCTGTCGATACCTTGCTCCCTTCGTGCGCGGACTTGTTTGGCCAGGTCTCCGTATAGCTGGATGTAGCCGAGAAGTTAGCTGATGGAACGAAGGATCATGGCCACGCTACGGGCTTGCCTTAAGTTCCAGGTTTCGGACGTGCTGAGCCTTCTTTCGCCACGGACTGGCGAAGTCAGGCAATAACTTGATAAATGGGAAAATATCAACAGGTGGAGTGGCTCCAGTCTCGACGACTATAAGAAAATGGACACGAGTCAGCGTACACATTCATGGCGTTTATTTGACGAGTCTGGAGCTTACTTTCTGACCATGGCTCCATGACATCGTAAATATCTTGGACTGCTCCCTCGAATGTAGGGCCGCGACGGCCGAAGATGATGCTCAAAATGACACCAGTACTGTATCTTTGTACGCGTCTGTAGAAGTCTTCAGGCTTCTCGATGAGTTGCATGATCTGCAATGGTACATATGTTGCATGAGCTAAGGTCGCTTGACCGACGTCGTCAGCAGCAAATGTGCTATGGACTGACCATATGTGCCGATTCTGCAGACTGAACCTTCTGATGATGCTCTTCGCACATCTTGATGGTCAAGTGCTGATGGATGATCTTTCTGACTAGGCGCCATCGATCCGTGTAAGGCATAGCAAGCAGATGTCGACCATTGGTGATAATTTCGTTTGCGACGTGTAAATCAGGGCGATCTGACGAGGTTGCAGACCGTCTGTCCAGGAGCTCTTTCACTTCTTTGGGCCCAGTCAGGACTACCATGGTCTGACTTCCGGCTTTAAGTGAGTATATTGGGCCATACTCCTTTGCCCATTTCGTGAACTGTTGCGATAAATCAGAAGCGAGGAGAAGTCAGTAGAATTTACGGGCCATCTCTCGCGTTTGAAATATTTCATACCTGTACGTGAGCATAGGCCAATGGTAGTTGATGCAGATTGCCCAACACAGGGATAGTCTTCGGCTACGGGGAAGCTGTACAGTCAGTCTCAATTATATTGGTATACAGGGAGCATACGTACGCCTGGAGGCAGATGCGCTTCTCTCGAGCCGGAACGCAGTATTTTGGCTATAACCCAAACAAGTACGACTGCCGCTACTGAGTAGACAATCTGAGTTGTGTCAAGAGGCGGAGCCATGTTTTCAAGTGGCGTATATGCCTGTGACTGGAAGCTTCCTTTGACTGCTTGTTGAATGTGGAGTAGAACCAAAGTAGAAGAAGAGAAAGCGTGGAATATATACGTAGTGGTCAAGGATGTGCATCCGGAGACTCCAAGATGCCTCTAGAGGCCCCTCGCACAGCAAGCTTTCTCCGGCTGCTTCTTTTGCCTGGCGGGGATAGCATTCGAAAGACTGATCGTTCCGGATGGCCTTCCGGTGGAGGCAAGCTAATCAGCAGGAAATCTGAAAGCATATTCTGCGGATAAGACATGTGATGGTGGAATGCGGGAGAAGGTTAGTCCAATGGTTGGGCGGCTCAAGATGCCACAGACCGCTAGTGCGGGCAAGGCGTCGCGTCATTGCAGGACATCGTACTTGGACTTGTAAAAAAAACGATGGCCTTGCAGCCACACTGTTACTACATACGCGATCGAGGTGAGAGAGCGAGGTGGAGCAGAAGATACATCCTTGATGATGTCTGATACGTCTTAAGTTACATTGTGAGAAGACTCGCGAAGCTGTTTCGCCGTTGGAAAGCCATTCTGTGGCCAACGGCGAAAATAGCTTCCGCGCAGTGTACCCTCTACCACATCAACCATGACATCGACTTCCAGACCATTGCAAGAACAAGTATCCAGACTGAGAGGCCAATCATGGACATGGACTTCAGCAGCCATGCTAGAGAAGGACCTGTAGATCCAACAACGAATGTCAGGTGAATTCCGGCGTTGACCCCATCCCTAAAAACAGGATGATCATTCACGACAACTCACCATCATTCACTCGAGGGAAGGGAACGTCTGGTATCGGGACACGCAAGAACTGGCACAGAGGCTCCCACCCTTCTGAAGGATGAAACACAAGCAACCTCTCTGCAGGTATGCTAGATCGGTCTGCAAGTCAGCCTAAAGACGTACTTGCTGGTGCTGAGTATTGACTTACTGCTTTCTGACTTGTTCTAGCCTGTTGGCAATCACCTCAGAATGTATCCCTCCACATTGTCGAACAAGATGCTTGTCTGCCAGAACAGCTGTCTATGACAAGCAGGCATATACAATGATGAGCACACAATGGCTGTCCCGAAGTTGGGCATCTGAATATATTGCGAACCTTGTATATTTGACTATGCACCGGAAACCAGATAATGCCGATTCTATACCAGAAGTTATCAATCATAGGCTTGCGCAGGGTATCCATATAGCTTTGGACCCAAGTTTTGCCATCACGATGGGTGTACACGATCTTTGCATCTGGAAACGCTTTCGATAGCTCAAGCCAATAGTTCTGAGAAATACACAAGAGCCGTCAGCGTACTGGGATCGGAGCAAATGAGATGCGAATACGCAGGTACATACGCTTGCGGGACTATCAAAAGAGGCTTCATAACCGTCCATCACCTTGTGCCAGTCAATGCCCTCCGTCGTACCGTGCGCCAGATCATACTCCAGCACCTCGTCCCATTTCTTGCAGAGACCGGGCTTACAGGCAAGCTCGAGGCCGTGGTAGCACTATGATATCGTGCAGGAACAGGTTGATTAGGTGGCGAAGGGGGCAGAGGTCAATCAGTGTACACAAACAGACGAGGGGCCCAGGCAAGAGTAATATCGCCCACTTGATAACCCAGGATGTGCATAGCAGCATACATAGATAGAGTGCCTGTTCGAGGAAGGCCAGCCCCGATAACACGCAGCTTCGCGTCCGGTTTCGTTGGCAGTGTACGCGCCTCTGCCATGAGATCATCATACACCTTGAAGTCGCCTAGAATACGCAGGGAAGCCTCGCGAAGGGCGACGAAGGGATTTGAGATCATGGTTGGAGTCTATAGAAGGATCAAGAGCCACACCTTGTTGCACTCGGGTCAAGGGAGACTTGTGGTTGATGCCGGTGGATTGTGATGCCGACGTGCACGTGCCCTTCAAAGTGTCGATCATCCTCTATCAGCTCCACAACTATCATCACCTGCTGATGCGCGAGTCCCGCATATAACGCAGGGGAATCTTCATGGACTACTATATCCGAGCGAGGGATCGTATCACTCACTCGCCCAGCGATGTTCAGGTCTATCAGGAACTCATGGACAAGCCCCGAGCCATTCCCTTAGACCTCCATGCAAAGATGCAGGTCATTGGAGCTGGGTTCTCAAGAACAGCAACGCTGTCGATGTACTCCGCCATGCTCGAGCTAGGGTTCAAGTGCTATCATGGTTTCGAGCTCGAGTGCCGACCTGGGGTCGCCGACAGATGGATCACGGTCATGGAACACGACCTCAAAACAGGCAGTACAAAAGGCATTGACTGGACAGATGTTCTTCAGGGTTACATTGCAGGTTTTGACGCACCCTTTGCCGTAAGCTATAGCCTACTTCCAGGCTGACTACACGTCATACTGATTTACACTTACTCAGGACTACTGGCTCGAACTCAGTCAGGTATACCCTGACGCAAAGTTCGTGTATACCCATCGGGACGGTCACAAATAGATGGAAAGCTATCGGACAGCAATCTTGGATACCATGCATGAAAATAAGGCTTTTCGACTAGCTGTATTCTGGTTTCCGCAACAGGCCAAGGTCCTGAGAGTGAGCTCTCAAATGCTACGACTCTAGAATCTGGTGCGAAGCTACGCAGGCGTCTCAAGCTAACTCATCTCATGTGCGCAATCCCTTCTCCTAGCTCGTAGACATTGTCATGGCCAAATACAAACGAGATTATGGTGGCTTGCACCATTCCCTCATCGATAAACGGCTTGTGGCCATCAGAAAGGAGTAAGTGATCATTTCCGAAACGTTTGTACTGCTCCTGAATGGGCATCTTTGCATTCGTGTCCTTCTTGCACAGGATTCCATCTGACAGGCTTCTAGTGTTTCATCCATCCCAAGGCTGGGAACCACTGGCCAATTTCCTCGGGGTACCCATACCAAGTACGCCCTTCCCAAAAGTCAACGATGGTGAGTCCGGGCTACCATCCGTTGTAAACATTCCCTGACATCAGCTGCAGTCGGAGGCCCTTCAATGGTCTGGGCTTTGAGGGCAGTTACGATTGTAGGAATGGGCTTATGGACCTTTACGCTTGCACTAGCTGTGATATCGGCCATGTGGCTGCATGCACGCACATTCTGAATTGGCGGACATATTTGCGCCTTTCGATGATCCATTCGCTGTTTCATTCGGCCAACTCTAGCATCTAGAAAGCTTCATCTATACTACAGCAATAGACTCACAATATGCGAAATAACACAGAACTTCTTGAGTGACGTCGATATTGATAACAAGCAACAATGACTGAATGAAACGTCGCCTCGGGAAATGTTGAAGCGCTCCTGCGGTCAAAGGTGAGACTGATTTCGAAACGATATGATACATTTGCTTGCAGATCGAAGCTTTTGACTTCTGAGAGCTGCGCTAGGACACAAGCGTGCTCGCCACCTGGCTCTTCTCCACATTGGTTGCGGGGCTAGACGGTGAAGATGCTGGTGGTTGGGAAATTGTGAAGGAGGGCAAGGAACCGACGTAGTCAACTGTGCTTTTGCGGATCGGCTTCTGACCCTCTGAGCTGGATGACGATGATTCGATACCCAGGCCGACGGTCTTATTCTCCGTCACGGGTACGCTTGATGCGGCTGAGTGGCCGAGCAGACTGCCAGATGGAACCCTAGAATGACTGACGCTGGGCTGTATGCTCGGACTACGACTGTACGAAGTGTCGAGGAGGATTTCGATATCTTCGTCACTATCACTATCTTCGCTGGAAGCGCTGCCGTCTTGGCCGGCAGAGTTGGAACTGGTGGGAGGCACAAGAGACGGGAATGTAGTGACTCGCGGCGAGAGTGTACGACTTCCGTACGACTCGCTGTCATGCTGTTTACTCGATATTCTGGGCGATCTTCGTCTATCGCGGGATGACCTGGACTCTGACGCGAAGGGGTGTGGAGGGTACTTGGAAGAGTTGTAGGGCGAATCGCTAAAGGTATAAGACGCCGCATTGAAGGATGTAGGAGAGCAGTAACCCGAGTAATATGCTAGATGTGGTGTTGTACTGGAGAAGGAGGTACTGGCAGTAGGTCGAGCAGAATCCTAGCGGTGCACAAAGAGCATCAGAACCTGTTTTCGGCAGACCTGGGGAAGAAACTACTCACATTGTCTCCATGACTGGCTTCCGAAGCAGCACCACCATCGCCCTCTGCAGACGCTGAATCGGGTATTTGTCTAGTAGAAATCTCTGGCGAACCTTTGTCATGGGGTCCTTCAGAACTGCCGGTAGGGTTATCGAGGAGCCTTAGACGTGCTTCGGCCCTTTCCGCTCTTTCGAAGAAATGTGTGAGAGCTTTTTGATGCTGTGAGGTGAGGCACTCTGTTAGAACAGGTTGCGCGAAGCGGTCTCAGTTCATCCCGCTTACCTCAGCTTCAATACTTCTCCTGTCCACTTCAACACACTTCAGCTTCCACTTTGCAATCTCAAGCTCCTTCCCACGCCTTTCAAGAACAGTCTCCATGCTTTTCAACCTTTTCATGATAACAGCCAGGCTAGCGGAAGTCGTTCCGTCATCCTGATCCTCCTGCTCTTGCATCTGAGCCAAGACTTCCAGGTCCGCCTTAATGTCGTCCTCATTATTCGTGACTTCCTCATCATCCAGTTCCAGTTGGCGTAGTCTATCTCTCTCTCTTTCCTTCTGGCGACTCCTACGCTCTTTGCGACTGTTCAGAAGAGGCGAGGGAGGCGGGATAAGGGAAGAACGTCTCCTGTCATTGTTGGGTCGCGAAGAGCCGTAGGAGCTTGAAGCGGCCGACAGGTCCATCTCCGCGTCGTAATGAAACGATGTATCATTGACCGGTGACGCTAAGAAATCGGGACTATCCATAGGCGGTCCCTGCCCGTACGAAGACATCCTGAACGGCCGACTATTTCTTCTGTTTCTCTTCTTGCCAGTCATAAACGGCGAGCCATTACTAGAAACCTGCGCGGTGCTGAAGGAAGTCATCGTAGTGTCAGCACCTAGAGCGGGTGTGCTTTGCCGTCTCCGAATAGAAGGGAAGGAGGTCGATGCTCCAGTATACGGCCTTGACCCAGAAGCGATAGGCGATTGATACTGCTGCTGCTGAAGATCTTGCCCAAGGTGATGCGGCGAGGCTACACTTTGTGATCGTGCACTAATGCCTTGATAAGCATAAGAAGTTGAAGCAGGAGACGAATTGAGGCCTGCAAGTACGTGCGGCGACTGTGACTGCTGTAAGTCAGAAAAAGGAAGAGGCGAAGAAATCCCTGCATTGCCGGCCGTGAGTGGGGATGGTAGCACGCTCGTTGAAGCAAGTCTGCCGGCAGTTGCAGCCGATTGAAAGTAGTGCTGATGTCCTTGTGCTTGAGCTTGAGCTTGTTGCGTCTGTGCTTCATTTTGTTGCATCGCAAACTGTATCTGAGCCTGCATAATTAGCATCTTCTGTACGAGGTCCAAATGCTGCTGAGACTGCGTATGCAAAGGCGGGTTCTGCAGGTGCGCGCTTTGCTGAGTGTGGTACTGGCTGTACTGCGCCTGGGCATGTTGTTGTGGATGACCTGGTAGCATATTCGGAGATTGCAAGGATGTGGTTGGTTGCACAGGCAACGCACGCGAGGATGTCACACCAGTGCTGGCCGCGCTGCTGGGTTCTGTAGAATACGACGCATTCGACGGGTGAGGAGACGATGATCTCGACGAAACAGAATGCTGTGACTGATGAATAGATGATCTGTTGCTTCCACCCGAGGAGCTGCCTCCAGTCTGTAGATGCAGGTGAGGCTGTAAAGGGTTTAGCAGACCAGGCGATGGTGCGGGACGCGCCATCATTGCGGGAGAAGGGAGGCCTTGGTATTGCTGACTGGGATTTGGTTGCTGCATATTTTGTTGCATTGAATGGTGATACTGAGTTTGCTGCATCTGTGTCAGTTGCTGTTGTATGCCTGTTCCAACTTGTAGTAACTGTGGACCAGCCAAGGGAGGACCGGAGAAGACTCCTGTCTGCGAGACGAGACCGGTATGATGCGGACTGAGAGTGGGGAATTGCTGCTGATACTGGGCATACTGACTTACACCTGCACTCGGCGGAGGAGACGTTGGTAGCGAAGGGAACATGTTCGAAGACTGTACACCAAGAGAAGCAGGGTACATGCCATTTGCGAGCTGCCCAGTACCAGTCATAATAGCGGTTGCATTGCTCGATTTCCTTCCCGTAGCTGGCGCAGGTGACTGTAATCCAGTTGCTGATGGCGATCTCGAGGTAGGGACTGCTCTTCTAGCGGAAGACGGTGAATTGTTTGCTGATGAGGTGGTAGAGGATGTTGAAGGCGGTAAGGGTATTGAAGGATACCCTAAGGCATCCACCCGGATCCCACGCTGAGAGTCTGGTGATGAAGGGAGATACAGACTTCCGTCTGGCTGCCGTAGGATATGACTAGCTTCTAGTAAGCTCGTTGTGGGGCGGTAAGGGTGCGGATGGGAAAAGTGCTGATGCTGCTGGAGCGGGGAAGCTATAGCGGACTCGTTGATTTCATCCTCTTCAGCTGTGGTGGGCTCCTGAAAGCCAGAGTGAAACGAGTACTGGAGTCCATTCGGGAGCTGCTTCTTCGGAGTCTTGCCGGTCGAAGTTTCCCTCAAGTCAACAGCTGGCTGCAGCTGCTGTGAATCTATTTTTGCATGTTCTGGTACGGTGTTCAAGTCTTGCTCTCCGTGTATCGAAGTTAAGCCGGTTGCATCCGTAGATATAGACAATGAAGTAGATCTACCAGAGGATGAACAGGTAGGTGATTGAACCGAGGATGTAGTTGCTGTACTTGATTGATCAGTTGTTACACCAGCAGAGCCAGCAGATGACCTCTTCTTCATCATCGCAGCGTTGACTGCATCGGGACCTCGCGACTGCTTTTGCTGATGTGATAAAGTGGACGCACTGGTCGAGGTTAAGGAAGATCGGTTTGTGATGGTCCCTCCTCTTTTCAGACCGCTCTCTCCCGACTCTGACACTCCAACTTCGTCTCCACTTGTGAGGTTCGGAGACTTTCCTTCTTCACGTGCACGTGCGCGTCTCGCTCGCTTGTTCAGGTCCTCCGGTAGAGGCACATTGCAAGCGAGTTCAAAGTCTGATTTGCGAGAGTCGCTTTCAAACTCCGGTTGCAAAGCCGTCGTACGTAAGGCTGGCGATGAAGGCGCACTTGAAAGCTTTGCCTGCTTGCCACTGTCTCTCCGCTTCACTGTTTGCAAGCTGGGACTTTCAGTCTCTCGCTCGAAAAATTTGGGTCCGAGTAGTTCGTCCGTCGAGACTTGTATACCTATACTCTTCATTACAGGCTTATTCTCTTGACTGACAGTAGAAGCGTTCGTTGCCGTGCTAGACGCTCTTTGTTGCTGCTTTGCAGATTGTGTAGCTGATCTGGACCGACTCGACGAAGCAGATGGAGTAGTACTTGAAGCGTGTCTGCTTGGACCATTCGGACGAGCTGATAGCTTGCCATTATTTGCGAGGCTGTGTGTGGTGTTTGACTGCTGTCCGTTGGGCAGTGCAGTTCTTGAATGTGAGGTATTAGAGGTGAAAGACGAGGGTGAAGAGCTGTTCGTGCCTGCTCTCTGCCTTGTCTCCTTGGCGGGCGTAGCAGGCCCATTGGCAGTCTTCGATGAAGTGTCGTTCGGAACAGCATCAGACGTGTTGCTTATCGATGTACTCTTCCGCCGCCGCCGGCCTCCTTTGCGTGTAAATAGCTTCTGAATAAATGTCGGTGATAGATCTCTCAGATACAAGAGGCACGCATCAAGGTGTACGTGACGTGCAAGTGTCCGAGCATGCTTCGTGAATGCCGACGCCACTGAACCATCCTTCTTCGCATCGGTCGTTGCACCTGACGACGATGACGATGATAACGACAATGTCGACGAGGAGGTCGCAGATGACGAAGTTGACGTAGATGAGATGCCTAATAAACGAGCTTTACGTTGAAAAGCCTTCCTTTCGGTAGCTCTGCGCTGTATTGCTTGTTGGGCAATGTAAGCGATTGCAACAAGCAGTAAGAGTGCCAAGAGGTATATGTTCTCCCTAGTCCTGAGAGAAGCAAGAGCGGTGATGCTGCCAGACGGCAGAGATTCAGGAGCATCGTAGTCACCCATGTTCTACCAAGAAGTAGCGCTTTTCGGTATGAAGGCTCGGACAAGCAGCTTTCTTGCGAATCGATAGATAGACGATTATAGGAGGTTGCCAGGTTGTGCTTCAAGGGGCGTGAAGTAAGAGGATGAAAAGAGCTTGACAGTATCGAGATACCTTCAATAGTTGCTTATTCAAGACTGCGTTGTGCTATGTTTGCTGCTGTGAATCGCGCATCCAGACGAAGACGGGTCGTGATGGCATGGGCATGGATGGATCAACGTGCAACGATGGGGGGTTCGGAGTCGTGTGCGATTAGAGTTCGAGGACAGCGACGAGGGACAGCGACGAAAGAGTGTCAGCATACGAGCCATGCACCATCCAGAACAGGAGTGGAACGGTACTGCCTCACCCTGCTTCCTTGTCTTTGCCTGTAGATTGCGCACGCACACACACGGGGCGGTGGGCGGCGATGAAGGGAAATCAGTGTCTCTAGCAATGACACCCGGGCAAACCTTCCTTCTGCTTCGAATGTTCCAGCTCTCTACACGCAGCGGTGGTCATGGCTGCTTGCTATGGCCGACTCCACGCTGCCATTCGCCTTCGCTGTTGCTTCTTGAGTGTGTTCTCACGTCGTGCTATGCTACGCTATACCGGTCGGAGAGCAAGCAAGAGAGGATACACGCGATTTCCGAGGTGCGGTCGAAAGGCGGTCTTATGCAAGTCTGAGGGCTTTCTTGAATCAACGACAAGGATCACGTCGCCTTTCTCAAAGAGAGCTTCCTCTCGGTTTCCTGTGCTGACGCAACGACAGTCACTCGGCATTGTCGCCTTCAAGCCTTGGCTTTGATTGCCGCCGCCGCCGCCACTGTAGCTTATAATGTAACATATCTTCTTGCCGCTGGCGCAGCAGCGCGAGCAAGACAAGCATACTAACGTTGGAAGTACTACTACTACAACATATTGGCCCTGCCCGTTCCAATGCGGGTTACCCTCGTGCTTGCACGAGAAATCTGAGGAAAGAGAGACCCAGAAACGAGATGATGGATACATACGAAAGCAGACGAGGGTGAGTAGAGAAAGGCAGTCACAAGTGTCTATTCGGGAGCACATATTGTGAGACGTTTGTTTTGAACTTGGGGAAGATGGAACTTTAGGGAGAGTTGAAGAAGGGCGTTCTTCGCGGTAGCAAATGAGGAGAGTAAGCTACCACGCGAGAGAGGGTAGTCTCTTCGGGGGCTCGAAGAGATATAGCCTTCCCTGTGGTTGTTTCGATATGCACGACAGTCCAGACGTTTGTTAGATGTGGATAGTTTGAAATGATTGTAGGTATGCCCATGGACCAGAAAGAGAGACCTCTTTAGGTCTGATTTGTATAGTCAATGACGCCCGGAGAACATTGCAGCTCATTGACAACCAGGGCCAAGCAAGAGGGTAGGGAGTTGGATTTTTTGGTTGTAAAGAATGGAAAACCGTCACGGCTACGTTGTTTGCTGTGGTGGGGAGATAGGTCCAATCGCTGTTTGCCAGCAAAGAGCAATTCAGGATTAGAGAGACTACAAATCAGCATGGTCGGCTCTATCGGGAGGCTTCTCTCTTGAATATGTTACTCACGTTCAAATCCACCGCCTGAATTGTCGTGCGACGAATCCTATTTCTTCGTCAGGATTGGGACTGTGTTTGCGGTACGGTCACATCGAGCATAACAAGGTGAGATTGAGTCAAGAGGGCGTAGGTACAATACATCAGCTTTTATTCCCTGCAGTCCCAGCAGTACTTCCAAGAAACGCTGCGCGCCATAGTCCGCCGCAGCGCACGTGCTTCTAATTTGGCTGAACTTACCAACGATGATGATGACGAGCAAGAGTACGATACCACCGATGATGAGTAGGCGGTACTTCATGTCCTGTAAGACAAACCGTACGTCAGTGACAAAGACGCAACTGGTCGATGTGTTAGAAGCGAAACCGACCTTCCACCACATTGCTTTCCTCACTCTGTTGGCACCCCTTCTGAAGCCTTGTGCTGATACAGCGAGTGTATCTGAGAACACGAAATAATACCAAGGCAGCGAAACACAGCAGAATCAGCATCTTATACTGTATGCAAGGGTATCTGCCACAGGTTCCTGGAGCAAGAGGTCCCACGATACCATCCTACTTACCCGTCTGATCTTGTAACGTATCCAATTTCGCGCCCCGCTCAGTCGCTTTACGTATATTATCCTGCATGATTCCAACAGTAGCATCTATTTCCTGTTGAATAGCAGCTGTTCTGTTGTTCCCGCTGTTCGCACCACCACCTGCTGCGCCAGGCGCGCTGCCGCCGCGTCCTCCACTGCCTGCGCTGTCTGGCCCGCGTCCGCCTGAGCCTGACGGTGATGGGACGTATGGATCATATGGGCTGCAGTTCACACAATAGCCATCAGCATCAGCAGTGTATGAGCGCGGTAATGGTAGTGTAGCTCACTCCGGTGATGACCTGGTTTACATCGTTGAGGTCATGGCAGCACACAAGTCAGCATAACATTCCGTGACACAATTGCCAGGCTATAACGTTGCAGCTGCTTGTGATCTTAGCCTTACATCTTGTACTCTTGCTTGTCCTGTAGACTTCCTATCCAGCTATCCTTGCTTTGATGTGCTTGCTTGCAGCAGGTCTATGCTGAGCGTGCCTGGAGTGAATTGAAGGATGGCACAATTGAACACAAAGCAAGTCTCAGCTTTGAACGCCCAGCGAGCGACTGAATACAGAGACCACGATATCCACTGACAGGTGAGCTCTTCGTATCCTTCTCTTGCTTGATTGTGCTTCACTTGGTTGAGTTGAGGCGATGACCACTTCTGCACCGCACCTGCTCCAAGCTCTTGTCCTTGCTTCGATCATCCATCATATAACGACATCAATCTTTCTGCATTCAAGGACACTGTGGACAGGCATCTAAGGCTTCTTACTGCTGCGCTGAAGACTATGATACATCGTCAATAACCTCTGCCGGCTCAACTTATCCCTCCCACCGACTTCGGTTTGCGACCTGCATTTGCATGACGCGCCTTTCAGCAGCCATTCTGAGTGCGCATAACGATGAGTTCAGCAACCCCAAGCAGGTCAAGTATACCCTCCAGTGCGACCAAGTCACCTAAATCGGTCAGGTTCAAAGAAGATGAAGATGCTCCACTGAAGCCATCAGTGCTCGACAAGCTCTCAATTACCCATCTCCTAGCTCTAGGTGCTCTGTTTCGTTTCCTACTTATTCTATATGGAGTATACCACGATTCAATACACACGCTCAAATACACAGATGTAGACTACTTTGTATTTTCCGATGCCGCTCGATATATCGTCAATCCTTCAGTACTGGCTCAAGGACCACTAGCTGGATACATAGCTGAAAAGTACGGGATATACATTGGATCTCCGTATGATAGAGCAACCTATCGCTATACGCCCCTACTCGCACTCCTTCTCCTCCCTAATGCCAATCTTCAACCATTATTCGGCAAGTTCCTCTTCTCAGCTGCGGATTTAGGGATTGCACTGCTTCAGTATCACTCCCTGTCGCCTGCCACTTCAAGCACTAGTATACCATCCAAAGAAGCGATAGAACAGGAAAGAACAGCAAAGCTGCTAGTGGGCTCTATATGGATACTCAATCCTTTCGTGGCGAACATCTCAACGAGAGGAAGCGCAGAATCAATTCTAGGCTTTATAGTGATACTATTCCTTCATTTATTGCAAAAGAACAAGATAAATTCAGCGGCTATCGTGTTCGGATTAGCTGTGCATCTCAAGCTATACCCTGTCATTTATGCCTCGAGTGTTCTAGCGTACCTTTCTTCAAGAGGTTATTTGATCAATCTCTGGCAAATTAGATTCGCCTTCATTTCTTTCGGGTCGTTCATGCTGCTCAACTTGGCTATGTACTCATTGTAAGTCTTCCCTTCTGACCCCTACAGTGTGTCCAACAAAAGTTGACAAGGTGGGTCTGCTCACAGATGGGGAATGCCTTTCGTGGAACATACGTACCTGTATCACCTCACCCGATTAGATCATCGACACAATTTCTCCCATTACTTCTATCAGATCTACCTTGCTTCGGCAGGGTCATCTCCAAGTAAACCTTCGACCGGTCTATCACCTATAGACATAGTTGCAAAAATAGCAAGCTCAACTTTCGTACCGCAGCTAGCTTTATCACTAGGTTTAGGGTTCTTCCTGACTAAGAGTGTCGGATCGTTAGACATTGCAAAGCGCCTCACAAATTCGTCACTCGAGGAAAGGAACAGCAGTAATCTCCCATTCGTGTTCCTCATTCAAACGATGATCTTCATAGCGTTCAACAGAGTATGTACTTCACAATATTTCATGTGGTATCTGTGGCTCCTTCCATTCGTTATACCAACTCTTCAAAATCACAAGAAAAGCACCGACAGTCACCACAAGAACAGGAAGATCAGTTGGAAGAAAGGATTGGTGATGCTTGGAAGTTGGATTGGAGCGCAGGCTCTTTGGTTAAGTACTGCTTATGAATTAGAATTCTTAGGTAGACCTGTGTTTAGAGAATTATGGCTCGCTGGAGTTGCGTTCTTTATTGTTAACGTAGGCCTTGTATGGACTTTGATAGATCAGCTGTAAATAGGGCAGTGAACGTGTATCGTACAAGCAAATGAAGCATTCACGAAGTCATCGCTATCTCCCGAACTGGATCATGCTCTATAAGACGGAATGATCACTCGCGATTCAATACCCTGATATAGGCGAATTAGGTCTTGATACGCTTTGCATTCTCCATTATCCATGTCTTATAATACATCCTATAGTGTACACGTAGAAAAGATCTCTCTCCAAAAGCCAAAACAGAAGCTTCCGTCAAGGGCTTAGAGGCTTTCTATTCCTTATCTTCTCCTTCGCCCGCGCCAGCACCCGCACCAGCTCGTTGTTGTCTGAGAGCTTCCTTCTTTTGCTATTGTCGCCAAGAGGAGGCACGAGAACCGTGATGGAAAGGTGAAGCAGTAGTCAGTATAATGATATGTATGCGCCAAGATAGAAGCTCTGCTATGCCGTTTCATGGCCTCGCCAGACGGACCAAGCAAGACAGTGGACAGGTGATCGGCCTGTCTTTGCGAGTCATGTCGATTGTAAACGCACCTCTAGTAGACCAAGCACATGTTGATCCGTCTTATAGTATGCATAACCTAATGCTCCGAATGAGCCCATTGCTAATGCGTGTCCTCCGAGGTCTGTCGTCGGCGTAGTGTATCGTCGGCAAGAGAGCGACCAACCAGATTGCGGGTGAAGCATAGCGTGAAGAAGGAAGGTTTGAAGGTTGAGCAAGTCAGCGAGATAGTCCGTGTCATTGCAGTAGAAGCAAGTCTCAGCTGACTATCGAAGATGTTGCGCTTCTGAATGGCGAGCTGCCAGCATCTTGAAGCAAGACCGAATGAGGTCCTAACAAGTGATGGAATGACCAGAGCATCAAAGACGGGACTGGGTCAGCAACAGAGTCTTTCCATAGCCAGTATAGGAAGAAGCTCACCAGCCAAGGACTGTTCCCAACAGAGGCATGGTTGGTGGTTGATGGTGTGCGTACCGGTGCAGAGCTGTCCACACCTTGGACACGCTCACGACTTGAACCGCTTTGACGGAAGGCAATCGAGAAAGACAGACACGGACAAGCAGGCAATCATGGGCAAGAGGGGTGACAAGGCGAAGAGCAGCAGCAGTCACGGAAATGGTGTAGCGAATACAACAGTAGCTGGCACCTCAAAAGTACCTTCCACTTCCAAGGCTGGTTCTGCAGCAAAATCATCATCGAGCAAAGCAGGCGTAGCTAGTACATCCACGACTGCCGCATCCTCGGGCGACGTGAAGGGAAAGGCAAAAGCTACAGCAAGCGAAATTGATGATATCTTTGCCGGAAAGAAGAAGGTATCCGCTGGCAGCAGTGCTCCAGCTACTACTTCAGCAAGCGACAAGAACAGCGCATCCGCCACGGCGTCTACTTCTACTTCGAGCAAGAAAAAACGCAAGCTGCAGGATGGAAACGATAGCATCGATGCATCTGCGAAAGCAACAAGTAGTAAAGGCAAAGGAAAAGCAACCTCGGCATCAGAGACTGCTGTCCCGGTACCATCTGTTGTCACTGTAGTGGATGCCTCGACAATGCCTGGAATAGCGACCGCCACAAGCAGTGATTCAAGCAAGAAACGTCGCAAGACAGATGCAACTTCATCTTCAGATAAGAAAGGATCTTCAAGTCATACTGCAGCCATCAGTGCTGCTGCAAAAGAGGAAGACGAACTATTCAGAGATTCCAGAGGTACTTCCTCACGTGAGTTTCGCCAACCTTGGCTGTCGATCACGCAACAGGCGCAGTTCGCCCAAATGCTGAACTGATTGACCAAACTTCAATGCAGGGCGACAAACGGACGATGGACTGCCCATATACGACATTAAAGAATTGAATATTGGCCTTGGAGGAGATACAGATTTGTGTCCGTTCGATTGTGACTGTTGCTTCTGATTGAGTACCACAGCGTAGGTTTGGTTAGTTAAGAAGCACGTGCTGCAAAATGATGATGGACCTTGCAAACAAAGACATCTTCTGGAAAGATCAGGAATGACCACTCAAAGGTCTCCAGGCTCCAGTATTACTTTACAGTATCTCAGTATCTGACTTTCTTCGAGAGTCTTCCTTTGATGCTTTTAGCCAGACTTACTGTTCACTTCTCTGCGAAAAGCATGAAACCATACTCTATTACGTTTGACGGGAACTCTCAATAGCTCACGGCGAGTCTCAAAACACATCTCCTTGCATGTTGTTGTAAGAGGTTAGTCTCGCGACGAATTCCAACATGATGGAAAGTCCTGAAGAGTGAATTGGACTGGCTTATAGTCTGAAAATGACGAGCGTTGCATCCGCGACAAGACATCCGGACGTTATGAAATATATGAACCTGTTGTCATACTCCCTGAAATACCAACCCTTGCAGAGCTCTCGTGCTTTCACACTTTTTACCTATGTCAGCTAGTCCTCGCGGGTAGGCAAGTATTTTCAGTATGCAGTCTTTCGGTAAAAGCTGCAAGAAGGAGGGTTATCCAAGGGAACACAAAAGGTTAGATGCACATGCATGTAGCCAGTCCAAAATTTCTGCAGGAGGTTACATTGAATAAGAGTTGGCAGCTTTCGCATTTCGCACGAAACGAAGAGGCGAAAATTCTGCCAGACGCTTGGAATGTGCTTCGAAGGTTCCTCATGCGTAAGAGCGTTCTCAGGTATAGGCCAGATCATCTTAGAGACGTTATTGAGGCATATAGAGGGTAAAGTCTGGTCCAAATTGGCTTATAAACCTTTGTCGCCTTTTTCGTCTTTTTGGGACATCTTCTTCGAAAATGAAGCCGGGATTTTCGAGTAATCGAACATCACGTGATCAGAAATCGAAGCAGTTTTCGTAAAGCCTTCCTCCGATTGGAAATCTTCCAAAGTACGAAGTGTCTAGAGTTTCCGCCCTGTGACCCTGTGTAGGGTGGCCAAGCAGGCAATTTGCAGGAAAGATCAAGGCAAAGGTGATTCAGTCCGACCGGTCTATACCTACATACCGTTTCATAGTCACTCAAGATGGGATATGTGAGTATCTACACACACTACTTCAAGACATACTCTGGTGGTTCGTCGTCGTTTGGTTCGGATGGAGAGTGGTGGTCCGGGGCAACAGGCGTGGTCGACATGGTCAAGATATCGAAGGTGCAAGTGGAGCTGCGAGGCTGGACTGGAACATGGATACAAGATGTGCAAGTCAAGAATCCTTGCACGCATTGGCAATGATACAAGGCTAGTCGTGATGCCTTACGAAGCTGTTTGAAGCTGCTGGGCAATAGTATGCAGGGTCTGGATGCCTTCGACAGAAGCGTTTGTGGACACGAGACCTCGAGGGCCAGACAGACTGCAACCAACACTGCAACCAGCACCCAGCTACATCAACGCTCAACATACTCAACCTTTCCCAATGCCTTCCTTGCATCTAGCCCGTCCTCACTTCTCAGCTCCCACCGCTCGCCGCCGAACCGATCATCCTCCATCCTGCGAACCGACGACGAACCACCGAGTATTCCTTCATTTTACGACATACAGACATGCTGACGATATGCATCTGTAAATAGAAAGGAGCTAGAAAGCACTGCAAGTCGATTCCCGTTTAAACAGCGAAACAGAGACGCAATTTGAGCATGGGATTCTGACACTGTTTCATTATCTGCTTATTCTCTGTGCCTCGCGCCTCTGTTCTTTGTCTCTTTTCTACTATGCAACGATGGCATATATACAGTGAAGCGGTGAGTTCTTGCCATCTATCATCGCCAATAGCCTCCGCTCGAATTCTGGGCTGATCGTTGCAATGTTTGAAATTTCAGATTGGCCGCTCCTTCATCATGGATGTTGGACAAGCTCGGTGGAAGCTTTGCTCCCCGTCCTTCCCCCGGTCCTCACAAGCTCAGAGAGTCCCTACCTCTCTCCGTAAGTCTGCCTTGTACACGGCATTCGTGCAGCGTTGCCGTCCGGGAGCTCCGCTGAACGCCTACGATACTCTACTCTCACAGGTCTTCCTTAAGAACAAGCTCAAGTACGCTTTGACTGGACGTGAGGTCACCCTCATCGTCGCTCAGCGTCTTGTCAAGGTTGACGGAAAGGTCCGCACCGACAACAACTACCCCGCTGGCTTCATGGGTGCGCACAGTCTTATGAAGCATGTAGACCGACGCTGTCCGCTAAAACCCAATGTGTTTATAGACGTCATCTCCATTGACAAGTCCGGCGAGCACTTCCGTCTCCTATACGACGTCAAGGGACGATTCGCCATCCACAGAATCAGCCCAGAAGAGGCTAAGTGTGAGTGATAGATCATGAAATCAAGTATTTACTGCTTCTCACTGATTACACATGTCACCGTCTCCAGACAAGCTCTGCAAGGTCAAGCGTGTCCAACTCGGAGCCAAGGGCGTTCCTTACCTCGTCACGCACGACGGCCGAACAATCCGATACCCCGACCCAGCCATCAAGGTTAACGACACCATCAAGCTCCTCCTTCCCCAGACTTCCATCGAGCCCGCTACACCAGGTGCTCCTAACCCAACAGCCGTCGAAATCTCACACAAGATTGACGGATTCCTCAAGTTCGACGTCGGCAACCTCGTCATGGTCACCGGTGGACGCAATATGGGCCGAGCAGGTACCATCGTACACAAGGAGAGACACATTGGAGGTTTCGATATCGTCCACGTCCGTGATGTCCAAGGACACGACTTCGCTACTCGTCTTTCCAACATTTTCGTCATCGGTGAGGGATCCAAGCCATGGGTCTCCCTGCCAAGAGGTGGTGGTGTCAAGCTCTCCATCGCTGAGGAGCGTGACCAGAGACGCAAGCAGAAGGAGAAGGAGCGCGCATAAATGCTCTCACACTCTGTGTGAATCATTCATAGCACGTCTCGGCCTTCTTTAGGTGGATGAGATCGCCTTGCTAGACCTATTCATGGGGCTACACAAGTGATAACAAGCTAGGAAGTATTGGATCTACCTTGTCATCTTTAGCAAAGCTTTCCTTGTCTGCTTTTCCTGCTTTTCCTCGGTTGTATGCCTACAAGCCAAAAACTGGAATCAACAGATTCTGCTCAACCAACTTCGGCATGTCAGGACTCTCGTGTTCAGTTGCCAGTCTTCATGTCGCCTAACTGCGGTATCGCTTCTTTGCCGGTGTCCTTTCAGCCTTTGATGGTTCTCAGCCTTTTCGTCCGATTGCCCCTCTGCTTCCATCCATACTTCGGCTACAACGTCACAAATGGCCAGAGACGTGTCAGAAGAGAGAAGATCATAGCACAACAGCATAGCGATGCGATGGACAGCTCGGCGGCTTGGTTCTTGCAGGCTGCTGAGTCTATCGTGGCCGATACTGCTGCTGCTCGCTTCTGCCGGTTTATCGCTGCAGCCCGCACACGCTCTTGAGACGTGTCCTGTCAATCCATTCCAAGCATTCCAAGAGCCTACCTCGTGCATCGTCACAAGCAACGAGACTAGTCATACGATAGTTCAAGGTGTAGTCACTGCTGCCGAAACGCCAGAAGCCGCTTTACCAACTCTCACAGACACGACCACAGAAAACAGCCGAAACCAGGATGATCGCACTTTGTCTACACCTGCTTCAGTAGCAGTCACAGCTACTACTACTACATTGAACGATACTTCAACTGCAACGACATCGACCTCGACGCCGGCTTCTACATCCCAGGTAGCCAAAGAAGACGTTTGGACGGAAATAGATGACAGCATTGGCCTGTCCTGGACGCCCGAGCTCGAGGCGGAGTACGAAAAAGCACATCGCGACTTCGAGCTGCATACTCAGGCTGCAGCTGCATCTCCTCCTACTATTAGCGTGCACCTGGAAGAAGCCGCGGAACCGCAGGACAAAGACACGTCTATTCCAGAATTCCCGTCCTATGCAGAGTGGAAAGAACGTCATATAGCAGCCAATATAGTGGCAGGCAACCAGGCTGCGAAGGAAGGAAGAGAGAACCGTCTGAGCAAAGAGAAGGCATCTAGGAAGAACAATTCCAATCTGGATGGCAAATCACCGAACAAATCGCATGCTTCGGAGGAAGAGTCCCCACTGCTCGATAACACAGAAGATCTGTGGACTGCCCAACATAGGCCCTCGACCTCTGGAGAGGAGGGAAGCAAGGACTTAACGCCTCACAGAGAACGAATATTCCATCCTGTACCGCATGCAGGCACGGGTGATCCATTGCTCGATCCTCTCATCGCTCTCCGCGACCGAACAAACTATGCATCTTTTGATTGTAGTGCTACCTTGATTCGCTCAAGCAAATCTACCAAGTTTGCGTCTGCCATTCTATCATCAAAGAAGGACAGATACATGCTTACGCCTTGTGCCGAGAAGGAGAAATATGTCATAGTGGAACTTTGTGACGAAATTCAAATCGATAACATTGTCCTCGCAAACTTGGAGTTCTTTTCCTCGATGTTCAAGATTTTCAGGGTCAGCGGAGGTACCGCTTATCCGGAAAGCGCTGGTACCTGGAACGAGATTGGGACTTTCAGAGCGAGCAATGCTCGTGGCATGCAGGTGCGTAGGAGACAGCGCTAAATAATCCTGTCGGCATCCCACACGCTGACTTTGGTACATTTGCAGGTCTTCCGACCTCCGGAGCCCACTAAGGGTGGCTTCTATCGCTATCTGCGTATCGACTTTCTTTCACATTATGGCTCCGAATATTACTGTCCCGTTTCCTTGCTGAAGGTATACGGACTGACCCAGCTAGATGCGTACAGACGGGATGAAGAAAGGCAGAACAGGCTAGCAACGTCTGAAGACGCCGAGGAGATTTTTGCTCAGATGGAGCATGTGCAGCCGGACATCATTCAAGAAGAACCCGTCTATCTACAGCTAGTAGAACCCGTCAAGGTCCACGCCCAAGAGCACCAGGAGTCAACTGCGGCGCCTGTCGAGACCATAGCCTTCACCCCCACTGAAGAAGTGTCCTTGATGCCTTCGTCGTCGCTCAGTACCAAGCTGTCTTCAACGTGGTCTCTTTCCGTCTCGGTTCCCCCAAAGTATGCGTCAACCACGCAGACCATAAAGCCGCAGCCAACCCCACCAGAAGCAGTTGACGAACCGGCGCAAGTCCTTGTTACTCAGGTCTCTAGTCCCTCCGTCAATGTTATCACGGCATCGCCTACATCTGCTGCGCATACTTCCCATGATACTATGTTAGTAACTTCGTCGGTTTCTAAGTTTTCCAAGCAATCCAAAGATTCAACGTCGGCAGTGCCGCGGGCGACATCCATCCCAACAGGCACTTCAGCGAGTGTCAGCCAAGGGACGGGAAGCCCGACCGATGTGTTGGACAAGCCGACGGAGAGCCGAACTGCGCCTGCCATTAGTAGTCCGAGTAACACTCCGAGCAATGTTCCGCAATCCAAGAAGGCGTCATCCAGTCCAAGTCTCGTCTATCGTTCTGCGCAGTCGCCTGCACCTCCCGCCGCTCGGCGTAACGACAGCAAACCTCAAGTCATCTACACACACGCACACAATGCTAATCATCAACCCAATGAGTCCATCTACGGCACAATCATGAAGCGTCTACTGGCTCTAGAAGTCAATGCAACACTATCCACGACTTACCTCGAAGAACAGAGTCGCGTAGTACGAGAGACTTTTCGTAGAATTGAAGACCGTCTGACCAACATGGAAAAGACAGTAAGCCCTGAGATCCACTTGCTGAGCATCAGACATTTCCATAGCTGACTTCAAAAAACATTTGCAGCGCGCCAAGTATGATCAGCTTCTTAGACGAGTAATGCTCGACCTTGAGCTTCATCGCGCTAGACATGAAGCGGAGAGGACAGAACTTAGCGGGCAGCTCAATGTCCTTTCGCGTGAGATGGTCATGGAGAAGCGACTAGGTATCGCGCAACTTCTCGCATTGGTGATCTTGATGTTCTTTGTGGTTTTGACGCGAGGGTCTCCATCATCTCCTATCCTCAACCTGGCACATTCACGGGTCCCCAACAACAACGCCCCATTCCCAACAATTCCAAGATCTCGTCGACCACGTTCTCTGCGCGATGAATCTTTGGAGACCTTTCCTCCTGTCGACTTTCGCGCCTTGCCGGCTCGCGAACGACGTGGTGTCGGTTCTGGTTCAAGAAGTGGTATGCATGCTGCGAATGGAAACGGTCTTACCCGCAATACCTCGGTGAAGCGCCCATATCGGACCAGCAACAACCTGGCAAAGCGACCTGTGACGGCTTTACCGCTACGGAGGAATGGTTTCGAATTTCCCTCGAATGGTGCAGGTGGTTTCCCGATTCCTGTGACCTTGGCTTCGGAAACTCCGCCGCCTCCAAATACGGCGACTTATGCAGACGTCTCTGGACGCTCGTCTCGAGCATCGTCACCAGTAGGAGGCCTGGACGGAGCAGCGCTCGGCATGTCGGATCATGATCTGTCGTCATCCACCGTGACATTGCGAGGGTCCACTCCACCTCTCTACCCTGCTCCTCCAAAAACTCGGCGTAGTCCCGTCGAGACCCTGCGCCGGAAGCTGAGACTCATGCAGCCGCGAAGAGCAGCTTCTTTAGACGGGACTGGTATCTCTACGTCAACCTCCGTGCCCCTTCAATCTAATCCATCCTCATCTACGGTTCTGGACAGACGGAAGAAATTTGGTATCAGCCATGTCCCATACCTCCGTGATCGCAGCGATACAATGGACACAATTAGCTCCATTGCCAGTGAAGAGAACTCAAAAGCTTGGCTATCAACCTCCGAAGACAGTGGAGATGATCATAGCAACTCCACGCCGCTGAGTGGAGGCAGTCCGGGATCTCGCTTCGAAAGCTTTTCAAGACTGTCGGCCCAGAACTCGCCCTCAAAACAGCCATATGTACCACCATCGCCAGACCCGAGCGATGCTGAAACCCCAGCACCTGTCTATAAGGAGCTGCCTCCGCACGCATCCCCTGGCAAGGGAAGCCTCTGAGCCTGTATCGCACTTCAGCAAACCTTCGCAGTATCAGCATATTCGCATTGTACCTGTACTACTTACTATTGTGTACTGCCCTGATAGCATCTCTAATATACTCGTTTTCATCGTTTCTGAGTCACGCTATGATACAGTGTATAATCTAAAGAGTCTTTTCTACATGATTACGTTATACTTTCTATCGCTCTACTTCTATTATTACTGATGCGGTATCATCTTCGTTGTCAGCGTCGCCAGCACCCTCTTTATTTCCCTCCTTCGCTAACTTCTTCGCGGCTGCCTTGTCTTTCCATTGTTGTCCCTTGAAGCAGACAACTATGAGAGCTACTTCGGCCAAAAGCATTAAAATAGCCCATCCAGTATACAGCGGGCCATTCCCGACGGATGTTAAGATAGGTTCGCCAGCTTGAGAAGCTACGAAGGCAGTCACTCCGCGGAAGAGCGAATTGCAAGATACGGCTGTGCTAGCCATACCTGTTGCACTGTCGACTATATACGCCAGTACGCACGAATACACCCATACTGCCGAGACGCCGACTACGAAGAGTGAGATGACGGGTCCATAAATGGGGACGTGCTTGTCAACAGTCCACGCACTGACAAATGCACGTGTAAGATGTCAGCTAAAAGTCGAGGCTTGGGGCAAAGTATTTGACCACTCACTACGCTATCAGCGCCAGCGGTATCAGTGGCATAGGGGCCAATGTAGCCCGTAGTCGATGTTCTGGAACTGATTTGCCGCCGTGCTTGACTTTCATTCTGGCCAGCACGATATCAGAGTAGCGACCACCAGCTACGGAACCAATAATATTGCCACCGCCAAATGCTGTATGTAACACGTGGACTTTAAGCGAATTTCCGTGGTGAGATGTGTATCGCAACATGAGCTTACCCAATAGCACGAGACCGACTTTCAGCGAATTGTAATTGTAAGGGGGATTCGCAAAGGACAGAGCTGCAGTGTACTATATGCGACAAGGTGATCAATCTGACGTATATGTAACCTTAGATATTCAACTCACTGTCAAGCTGTACTGAGCGCCGAACAGGAGGCCCGATGCTGCAACAGCTAGAAAGTTGCTAGGTTTTCGAAGAACTTTGCCAACTGCTGCTAGAGGGCTGAACGCAGAAGGCAAATCAGCAATTCCGCCCTTTAGGGTGTAGGACCAACACTATTCTCTTACTTTACGTCTCTGATTGAGATCTTGATGGGAATCTCTTCGCCAGTCTCGGTCGTCACTTTCGTCAACCCTGCACCAATGCCCAGCTTCTTCTTGGTATTCTGAGTGAGACCTCCCTTTTGATTCGACCCAATTTCAGGTTTCCCACCTTCAGTAGGCTCTGTGGGAGCTCTGACCTCAGCGGAGGACTTGGTATTTGTCCTACTCCATGGCATCGTTCTGCCATTTGTCGAGAGACTACCGTTGAAGCGTGTTCCATTCTTAGCAGCTTGAAAAGCCGCTTCTTTCCTAGCTTCATCCTTCAATTTAGCAGCAAAGACAGCTCGTTTATAAGCTGCTCTCCAAGCTAAACTTCTCTCTTTTCTGAATGTATCCTGAAAGAAGACGGACCATGCACATACTGCCGCTGCGTACGCAAACATGAACCAGAATGTAGTTCTCCATTGTGGTTTTGTGAGTGATAAGGCACCACCTAGTAATGTACCGACACTTGGACCTAGCACTGGGAAAAGGTAATAGATGCCGACCATTGTACCTCGCTCGTGTGGGTCATAGATGTCGGCCTGTTAACTCTAAGTATGAGCGATCTCTGCATTCAAAAGTGCATCTTTGAAAAGCTCACTAAAGTACCTCCACCGATTGTTAGGACTGCACTCCCACCAGCGGCGCTCAAAGCACGCATAGCGAGAAAGAGACCCGGGCTGTTCGCGAGTGCACATACAATCTGCGTAGCCGCAAACATCGCGAAAGAAACCATGTATACGATCTTCCTGCCCCAAATCTCCGAGATACCCGACCAGAGCATAGGTATGATACCTTGTAGCAGAATGAACAAGGAAACTGAAAGATTGATAACTTGCTGGGAGGCGTTCAAGTCGCGTTTTAAAGAATCGATAGCTGGAAAATAAATATTCGCTGCCATTCCAGCGGTGAGCGCTGCGACGCAGACGAAGAGGAAAGCTCTTGTCTTGCGTGCTCTTGACCATTTACGTGGGTCGTCTTCGACTGTGGTATTGTACACATGGTACGTAGAGCACAGGACATAAGGTCAAGAACAGCAGAGATTAGTGCTGAATATCTAGACGCAGCATTAGAGAAAGACTGACCAGCTACATGCTCGACATCAAGCTCTTCAACTGCTTGCTGTGCTTGCTTCTCTGGATCTTGTCCAGCATGTGCAGTTCCAGCGCGATCATCCCCTTCGGCAGACAATTGTCGGTGTTCATCGTCTCCAGGAGCAGCAGTAATAGAACTGCCACCGTCTTCCGGCGATGTATGCTCAGCATCGTCCCTCGCAGCTAGAATAGCAGACTGGCCAACAGCATCTTCTGCCAGTGTATGCGGAGGCGGCTCTCCAGCATTATCGTCGCTGCTCCTCAACTCCGCCGGTGAGCGCGGCTTCGCATCGTCGGACGAGTGCAAGCGAGACTTTGAGGGTGCATCACTGGACATGCTCCTGTGAGGGCCATGCAGCAGGCAATATCAGATGGTGTACTGGATAAAGCAGAAAGCAAGGCATATCTATTTCAGACAAGCGAGTCAGTCATATCGGCATCGCTAGAATTGGAACACGGCATGAACAGACGGTAACAAGCGAGGATTAAAGATTGCCGAGAAGCAGACATGGTGGTCGACTAAGGTAGCCGGGAACAAACTCAAGACTGCAGCATTGTGGTCCAATCACGCGAGTGTATGGTGCGACAGACCTTCCAGTTGTTTCTCAGGCGAGCTTGTCATGGTATCCTTCTGATGCCCAGGGTGGCAACATCTCGGCAATTACCGAAGCCGTTTTGAAAGAGCTCTTCTCTGCTTTACACCATGTTCCGATGTCAAAAGCTGGAGAATTGGATCAAAGGATAGACACATAGTCAACCCTGTGAATGGCTGAGTGACGATGGAGACCTCCGCAATCGTTCTTCCCGTAGTGTCTGGCGCGCCGACCACAAGGCCCTTCACCGTCAAACTGCTCGACTGGCCTGACGAAGTGGTGGAGACAATCATGCTCGCTTGTGATCCCTACAGTGCAATAGCCATGACTCAGTCATGCAGGTATCTTGATGAAAGATTCAACAATGAAAATTTCTGGAAGAGCTATTCTGAACCGATGAGGTATCGCCATCTCTTACCTGGTGAGAATGCAGAAGCGATCAAGGAAGATACCTACCTTGAATATGTCACTGCAAGAGCTAAGCCCTTGAGCTGTTAAACTGTAGAAGAACGATGGTTATGACTCTCCGATGAGACCTTGGCCGTCGTCGAGCGAGCGTGTTCTACTCTGTCCTCCTCCGCCTATTTCAGTTTGACGGTTCGACACCGGTGGAAGCTCGATAGCATCTTCGCCAGCGTCCAACGATGGCCATGATAAAAGCTCGAGCTTTTCGAGCTTAGGTAGACAATAGCATTCTCAATCTCTCCTCCTTCTTGTCTTAGCATCAACCACACTCTCCCTGAGTAAGGCTTAGCAGTGAATCACGCGCCTTACCTACCCTCTACATCCGCAACAAGATGACCATCGATATCATGCCATGGCTAGTCAACATGCGCAGACTAGATCGCTACAATTTTACACAAAGCTACGACAGATGGGCTGAAGAAGTTTCAAGGCTTGTGCTACATGGTTGGGGTCTCCAAAGCCATCACCGAAAAGGGAGCCGAAGGAGATGAAATGGCTAGAATTATAATCATGTTCTCCCTCGAAAGAGACCTTAGAGACTTTATGAGCGGTAAAATATCGGCTGCTTCTGCTGCTGAACTCTGGAACGGAATAAAGAAAGCTAAGAAGGTCTTGGTGAGTTCCCGCTCCTCGCAGTGTCTGGCATGCGCGCTACGTAGCATGTGTGGTATGTTTTCGACTTCGGTTCCGCCGGAGGAGAGATCCATGCATGCTACTCGTATCACGTCTAGTATTTCTGTGGTACCTTGATTGACACAGTCTCTTGCGTCTACAGGAGGATGAAGCCAAAGCCGCTGCGAAGTCGCCTCGCGGAGACCTGAAACAACAGCTTCGGCAACATGAGCGTCGGTGGATCCGGTGGATGGAGCTAGATAGTTAGGTCATATACTCTGTGTGCGTTCCTGGATATCTTTAGGTAAGCCACCTAACTAGTGAAGCGCTTTCGATGGCAGGGACGGTCAACTTATGTTTCAGACAAGCTGATCATTGTCACTGCTTAGATAACTCGGATCTTATTATGCCTGTCCACTGCCAGCACAGTCGAGGAAAGATCTTATGCTTGCTTCTATAACACTTCAAGTATACGCAGTGGCCTCCCTCTATTCTGTGCGCGTTTGCAGTAACAAACTATAAGTACGCCATACTTTTGATCGCCATAAATGCTCCGAGGACTCCATGCCAACATCTTGGGATACTCTCGCATTACATCCTGCTCACGGGCGCACTGATCAGATAAGAGACTGATTAGCTTTTGTCACCGTTTCTCAACATCAAGATCGCCCGGTGACGTCGCAATTTTGATCTCTCGTGGTACCGAGGCCCATCAGTACAAAAGCTCATGTATGTATCTAGCTGAAACAGAAGACAGCGTGATGGGAGCACAAACAAAATGACGATGCTGTAGCGAAAGACCAAGATATCATATCATCAACAAAGCCAAAGGATATGCGGAGTTTGAAGTTCTTCAGGTTTTCATTTCATTCTATCTCTTTAAAAGTCGATATGTTTTAGTATCGGCTATCGCTACAAGATTTCGTTTGAGAATAGATTTTTAAGCATCTTCGACTGTGTTCGCTACTCAATTACCAGCGACTTATTGCGCTACTGCTATAAAGTAGCTAGTTCATCTCAACTTCTTATGATTCCGTCTTTCTCTTTTTCTTGCTTGGTTCACCAGCAGCTCCATTCTTAGGTTTGAATTCTTCAGCATAAGTTTTGAAGAAGTCGACAGGTTGTTGAGGGTGCATTCCAGTTAAATCATGGAAAGCATTTGTAGATATATAATTTGTTTTACCTTCTCTAACAAGCGAATAATATTCGAGTAGGTATTCCTTTTCAGATTGATCATGTTGACCAGCTTGTAGATGTAGGACTCTTTTAGCCTCTCTCAAGGAGATATCTTCGAATTTCATTTCTACTCCACCGAGTGCTTGAGATGCTGCTTGTGCTAATTCATCACCTGTAGCTAGCATTGGTCCTGTCAATGTAATCAATTGACCGCGACATTCATCTCCAAATCCATGCTCTCCTTTGCTTGAAAGTACGGTAGCCGCTGCTAATGCAACGTCTCCTAATGCTACAGGAGCGAATTTGTGGTCTTTGCCGACTGGGAGAGGAAGAACACCATCTTGCTGTGCGTTGGGTGCGTAGAGGAGAAGGTTCTCAGCGTAGAAGCCGGCTCTGTTTTCCATTGAAGAAAGAAAAAGAATGTCATCGATGTGTCAGTGTTGATAGTCACGTGATGGTGGTGATGACGATATAAAAGCCCGAAACCTACCTTAGGATACAAGGAGAATGACCGAGTGGAGTATTAGCATCCCCTTTAGTCTTCATGACCTCTGTCTCCAAATCGACAAATTCCCTCAATCTAGGTTGTTTATCTCTCTCTGCCAAATCAGCACCCGCTGAACTGATAAAAAGTGCGTTTTGAACAGTACCCGATTCTTTTGCAGCTTGAATCATTTCCAATGTAATATCAAATTTATCAACCGAAGTAGGAGGGATCAAACAGATAGTATCGCATTTTGTGTCTTTTAAAGTTTTAATGACTTCTTTAACTCGACCTGGTTTATGTGGTACTATTACCGCTCCTAGTTTTTGTAGTTCTTTCACTTTGGCAGATGATGGATGTAGTGTAAGAGCGGAAACCGAATCTATTGATGACTTGAATTTGGAATCTGTTAATAGTAATTCGGCAATCAGGAATCCGGTTTGACCGTCTGCTGCTGTTATGCAGACGTTGCGTGGTGCTGGTGCCATGGGTGGTATATGCTTGCTTGCTTGCTTGCTTAGATGACGGATTATGTAATGTAAGTATAAGTAGGGTGCAGAAAAGAAGAAGAACAAGAAGAGAAGAAAGAAAGAGAAAGACACTTGTAGTCAGTAGCTCCACTTGTCCAATCTGTTCCTCAAAGTGCAGATCATCGGCATCATCATCGTCCGAGTTATGTCATCACAGCTTTCATCTCCCTCTGCAAGCTGGTGGACGATCCTATAGCTACGTCGGTATTGAAGCTTCTAGAAATGCCATTCATTGCTTCACCCAAACAACATGCCTCATCATTCATGCAACAATGACATCCGGTACACTGTCCATCGAGCTATCACTTCTCTCTTGTATAGCTTCCATTCTGGCCAGATCTTGCCTTGTCAAAGTAAAGGTGGGATCTTCGCAAGGTCAAGCGGATCCATCGAACCTTGTTTCACCTGTTGGCGGCGGCGACGATGAGGAGATCCAGAGACAGAACACCGTGCGGCCAGGCCAGGCCAGGCTAGGCATAGACCATGAATGAAGGGAGACCTTGTAACTCCTTCAGGTGATGAACCACGTGAGCGAAAGGCAGCCTTCATTGCTTGCTCCCACCAACTCGCTGTCCTTGGTGGTACGTATACAGAGAGCCATGATCGACGCCTTGGTGGTGGAGCTATAGCTACAAGATATCGCAAGAGTCGTATCACAGTCATAAGGCAAAGGAAGAGAAGCATGGTTAATAGATTCGACATTCTATAGAGTAGTGCGTTTATGTATTACTCTAACATGCATTCGGAATTCTTACATCGAATGGACACCGTGAAGCTTTCGTAACATTAATACTGAGAAAAAGTCGCACGTGCTTCAAGGTAAATTGTTCAGGATTACTGGATTACTGCAGATACTCAATCTATCGACCTTTAAGCTATGTTACATGACCCTCCGTGTGAACTCATTGGCACACTTGCCCCGATCCACACCCTCCGCCTGCCATTGTTTAGAGTGCTGGGGTCAGGCACTGCCAGCTAATGTGCGCCGTACCGCTGGTCAAGCCCTCAAGCTCGGTGGGAGGAGCTTGCTGCATAAATGCAGGGATATGTCAGACCACTTACCTGAGTATGAATGGTAAGAAGGGAGACAAGAGGTGAGTCAGGAGAAGTGGGAGTCCACTCTCTTCCTCTCCCTTTCTCTCTTCGCATAAGTGCAATACCGTATTCGCCACCGTACGTCTGGACGTTCGTTGGAGCTGGTCGTTGGAGCGGGTGGAGCGGGCGGAGCGGGCGGTGGGGACACAAGGCGTTGAAAGGAGAACTATATTGTACATGCCTTTGTCAGCAGATGCTGTGCTGGTATCGCGCCTAACTGGTTCCCACCCAAGAAGACCGGCTTGTAGGGCGCGTGCATGCTATCACTATCAGCCGAAAAGGGGACTGGCACAAAGCGTTGTGAAGCTACGATATTAGAGCAGTAGCAGCAGCAGCAGCAACAGGCCCTATCATGTGTCATGAAAGTATGATAGGCCTCTCTAAGTCGTTAAATGTGGTAAGTTCTCACTTCACTTCACTTCTGCTTCGACTGCTCTCGCACCCGTTAGTGAAGGGGTATAAAAGAACTTTCACCGGCACACAGGGGAGGACGAAGCTTGTACTTCTTATATAGCCACAAACATACAATAGTCTCTATGAATGGTATCTACAATGTCAGAGGAAATGCTTCAGGTTTACGCCATGCCCATTGCATGCGTCGATCACCTTTCGAATATAACACATCTTCATCATCAAAGTCATCATAAACTTCTGTCGAGTATAGCTACTCTCCCCCCTCTTCTCTTGACAAGTATCAATCTACTCCCAAAGGTGTGGATACAGAGTAAATACAAGGGAAACACTGCTCGTACTAGGCAATTAATTGCTACGGTATGATACACTAATGAGGGTGACACGTGATTTTCCTCGAAAACGGCTATCATAGACGACGACCAGCGCGATAATGATGCTTGCTATTTCAGACCTACAATCCCAAGGTACAAGGGCTATCTGCCCATCTCTGTGCGTGCATGTTGAGTATATCGTCAGCTTAACGTTCTTTTATAGAGCAAGTCGGTGAGACGCACGCCGGTACCTCTCCTTGAAATGCAGGCAAATGCGTATATGAGGCCTGTTGTGGATGCTTCTAGTACTCAGTACAAAGGTTACTACAATGGAGACAGGAAGACTCTCACCAGGTAGATAGAAGCAGCAAGTCAACAAGATCGCAACGGTGACTTTACTACAATCTCTAGTTGATAGTCTGCCTCAAACATGTCACAAACTCCATATCAGCACTTATATTTCCAAGGTGAAAAAGAGAGAGATGCTGTTAGCTGGACTCACGCTACTCCCAATGGTGGGATCAGATTAGCAAAGCACAAGACTATAGTCTCTGCATAGCTTCGTTGTCCCAGGAGTACTCTATCACTGTACTCTTCTGCCTTCTCGACATCCTGTGGTGCTGCTGCTGCTGATGATGGTGATGGTGATTCTAGTGGTGCTTTCTCCATGTTCAGGGTGGCAGTAGATGGAGCAGCAGGTGTAGGAGGAGTAGGAGAGCTCGATGGTTGAACGGTATCCATGTCGATGGTCGATGATGGGATGACCAAGAAGAGCAGTGGTTCAAGTCAAGAATGCCATGCTTTCCTTCCTACATGCTTGACTTGGTTCTGCAATCATCATGTCCATGTACCTTACCTGCACTCGCTCACGAGGCACAGCACCGTATCCTGCAGTCAAGGCGGTGGTGTGGCGAGCATGCTCAGACAGATCTGTCGAGTCGGAGAAAGAAAGAATGAAAAACCAGGTGGACGAGGTTCTGCATAGCCAAAACTCTGCTTATCAGGGTGCAATGCAATGCAAGGTCTAGTACCTTCAATGCTGTACGGTTCGAAAAGCTGCGGCGCACTCTCTACTCCATGCATCCCATTTTCTCGATCACCTCCCTCTATCGCACATGACAAGACCAGGCTTGTCTCCTGTGCATATCATAGCTTCGACACACTACTCTTCCAGCTATCTTCTTGCACCTATTCTCAAGTCCGTTGCTTGCACGACTCTACCTGCTAGACCGACCTCGTGGCAACTGTGAATAGCTTAGCTACGCGTACGGGCGTACGGGCGCACGGCCAATTCTATTATCTATCATAATCGACTCTGCTCGCTCGAAAGCAAGGGATACAGCAAGATATATAGGCAGAGTGACTTGACTATACACCTGCTGCTGCGTAGAACTCAGGCACACTGAGTACGCTCTTTGAGTCGCTGCTTGCTGCTTTACGCTGGCGAGGCTGAGCTGCTGTAATTGAGCGGAAAGCTTTCGAACGATGAGTGGTGTCACTGCACTTGAAGCATCTACCTCGGGGGCTGCAGCTACGACATCCATCCAACAGCAAGAACTACTGCCACAATCAGCACAGCACCAGCAACAGCAACAGCCACAACAACAGCAACTTCGTAAAGGTACAAAGCAAGAAAGTTTCGAATCACGAGGTAAAAAAGGAACATCAGGTTCGAATGCATTATCACGAGCATTAACCTACAATATCCCTTTACCACTATACCTACCACATCTCGACTCGAATTTATCTCTACTCTATTCATTAAGCTGGACTCTATCACTTTCATATCAGATTATACTTTCTCAATTCAAGAATAAACGACATAGTAGGAATAAGATACCTAGAGAAGCTTATTTGGATGAGAAAATAGTGGGTTTTTGGGATGCGAGGACGAAGAGTGTTTGGGTGCTCCCTACGCGACAAACGCAGCAGCATGAAATGACTCCTCAGCAGTCAAGGCGGCGGAAGAAGAGCAAGAGACGGAATGAGACTGCCTTTACAGACGGGAGCAATAATGAAGCTGGATCTAGTACTGGCTCTTCTGCTACAGAAGAAGGAATCGAGACACAAGAAGATGATGAGAACACAGAGACACATGAGATTACGCCCTGGATGGATTTATTGTGGAAAAGAGGCTTCTTCGGTAAAGGAAGTCTGAGTAGGAGTGAACCTACATGGTGGCAGCGTGAAAAGAACAGAGTGACAGGGGAGCATGGTAAGCTTACACCCGGCCTTCATCATTGCGCAGAATCCCATATGCGCATTGAGAAGTACTCCAGCTGACTGAGTACTCATTTCTGACTGCTGAACCTTTGTGTTGGTGCAAATAGTTCCTACCGCTGAAGATATAACTTCTGCAAGAAGAGCAGATCGTGTCATTGTGAAGAAACAAAAAGCACAAGAGAGAGCTGAAGAAAAGGAGAAACAAGCACTTGCCTTAGCTGAGCAGCGGAAGCGAAAGGAACTCGGTCAAGAAGAGCGAGAAGAACAGGAAGGTGGTGAAGGAGCTGTCATCGCGCCTCAAGTGGAGACGTCTTCGGACCGTTCGTCCCATGTAGCAACGCCTTCAGTAGATGCTGCTGCCTCTCTGATCAGGGGTTCAGCTACAGAAGCAGCGACAGAAGATGCTACTGTAGATCCAGTGACAGCCCAAGTCGGAGGCGCTCCAGCAGCACAGCCAAACCGCAACGAGATAGTCAGGGAAGTGACGGAGGGATCCGCGCAGCAAACGCAATCAGGAGCACAATCAATCAATAAAGCAAGAGGGATGCCAGCTAAGACACGTCTTCCAAACGTCTCACAAGCAACTATCAAACAGGAAGCTAAAATGAAGCAAATGTCACTTGAAATACCTAATCTAGAATATACACAACTTCAGCGTGAAGAAGCTTTCTTTATTGCTTTATCTACTGGATCTATCGATATCTTCGAGCGTGTACCTCGGCATCAACCATCAAAACCCCAACATCCGTCAGCGTCATTTCGAGATGCAGAGGATGTCGAGAATTCGGAACCACTGCAATTATTTGAGCTCTGGAAGCTATTCACCAGAGCAAGTATGGATCTGTCAACCTTCATGACTGAACTAGAGTTCAAATCAGCATTGAACCATATAAGACCTGATAATCCGTTCATTATCTCATACGTCGTCTATCATCATTACAGATCATTAGGTTGGGTAGTCAGGAACGGAGTCAAATTTTGTGTGGATTGGGTACTTTATAAAGGAGCAGATGGTGTTGAGATCCCTAGAGGTGGTGCAGGACCGGTCGGTGGCCATGCAGAGTAAGTCATCAGCATATGTTTTTTCGCTGCAAAATTCCCTATAGCAACGTGGAAATTTTCGAATAGATGGCTAACCGAGCCTTGCAATTATTTCATCGTCATTTCGTGCAGATTCGCTGTAGCTATCATTCCTACCTATCAAGATCCCTCAGATGCGCCATCTTCAGAGCACCTAAAACACCGAAGAGATTGGCGCTGGTTAAATACAGTAAACAGAGTCTGTTCCGGAGTCAAGAAAACAGTCATCTTGACATATGTCACAATTCCTCGAATGAGAGACTTCAAGACTGATAGTGAGACGGGTGCTCTGCTTGACTGGACCAATCCGGGCTGTTTGCAATACTATAATATCAAGGAGGTTAGCATAAAGCGATTCATACCTACTCGAATGAGAGATTAGGCAAGACATTCCTATGCAGCACGGCGAGGGGGGATCTATCGCCGGGTTAAGGTTCGGCGAAGGTAATTACACTTTTCAGTCCTCAGCAGCACAATATGCAATGTAATAGCTATATCAATACAATGATCATTATAACTGCTATACCACTCGCTCTACCACAATTATACCTTTTACCTTCGCGCAAGCCAAAGTCACGTTGTTCACCAATAGCGTTGAGACCAGGTCAGGATCCAGCGTGGTCTGAGCCCCGCAGGCACGTCGCCAACATCGCAAAAGGGTCTGAGCGAATCTTCGATGAGCAGGAAAGGAGAGAGAGAGAGAGTATATGGGGGAAGATTCGAAAGACACAAGCGAGACGGCGTCGAGAACGAGCGCGAGGAGCGGGTCCATGACAGAGGGAAGAAGACGCATTCGGGACGGACCGGAGATAGTGTCCATGGTATTACTTAGATCTGCCCCTGAGATAGCGCGTACACGAGTCAGTCATTTAAACGGACAATAGACGGAGTCAAGCTCCTAGAGGTCGACACACCTTGATATCGACCTTGACAAAGGTCTGCGCAGCAGCAGTCAAATGTGGATGTGCAAATTTACAGTCTAGTTGTCTTTTGTCTTGCTCCTCGACCGGCTCCTCGGCAGCTTTCTTTACCATATGATGTGGCTTTGCAACTTTCGGCTGAGCAGATAATGAGATGGAAATTGGTTTATCAGGGATACCTGTTGGTTTTGGTGCTTCTGGAACGTATATAGCTGCGTTGTAACGAGCGAGGAAGTCGTGTGCTGCTGTAGTGTCATCAAAGGCTAATTCGTTAGCTATATAGGAAAGCGGGAGGGTCTTATACCTGTGCAAACGAAAAACCATTAGCTGGTCCAAAGAGACAAAGCCAAAATCAGGCTAAAATAGAGCCAACTCACGCTTTAGTCATTATCACGAGAGCATTCACGCGTTCCCGATCCAGGAAATGATCCATAAGATAGGGACCCATCTTCGGTGCGCTGAGGAAAAGCTTGAAGAACTGATGGTAATTCGAAGTAGCGACGGCCGTACGAACACCTAAGGCATGTTGTACGCCGGGATCTGCTTGTTGTTCTGGAGTCAAGCTTGCTAATAGAGAATTGAAGTCTGCAATACAGGGGATAGACGAAAAATGCTGTTAGCTTATGTTGGGAGATTGGTGAGTGCCTTAGGCCAGGGAAGGAAATGCTCGCTTACCACTGCGATTCCGTGTGTGGACAAGGTAAAGGATGCGATAGGCTAGAAACTCCATCGGGTGACCTTCTAGGCCGTGCTTGTAAAGCTCACGCAATTGTGACTGGCACTGATTATACTCGCCCAGATCACCTTTCTCCAAGGCTATTCGAGCGTGTATCTCGTATGTCATAACGGTAAAGTCATTCTTGATTCGTTGAACCTGAAGATGTCAATGAGCTAGTAAGTAAAGCAGCTACGCTGTGCATATAGCCTTGTGTTTCGGCTTACTGTCAGATCTTGCCGCATGCTCTTGAACTGATCGCAAACCCATGCATAGTTGTTTTCCGTCCGCCATTTCCGTTTCAAATGCTCCAAGGTCTGTCTGAGAATGGAAAGTGGTCTGACTGTCCTTGGATCTGGAGCCTGCACGAAGAGAAATCGGTCCGTTGCCTTTGTCGAGCACGCACATACAATGCTTCACTTACTGAGGTTAGTCGAAGATAGGGTTTCTCGAGCTGTTGAGACGTTCCAACAATGGTCTGGTCGTCCCAGTCTATCACGTCCTGTGAAGAACATATATGTATTTGTCAGATTGAGAGTGAACATACATGCAGTATTCCTCTTGGACATACAGGATTAAAGACTGGATCAGGGGTGCCAGACATATTCCGCTGTTCTTTGACGCTGAGCCCGTTCATCAAGCCAGCTTTAGCCTTTCCCTTGCCCTTATTAAGCTTCGTTATAGCGATAGGGCCCATGGAAAGTGAAGAGTCACTACTTGTACCATCATTCTGAAACCGTCTTAACCGTTTCTGTCTCATATCTAGTTCACCATGATCGGGTATTGTAGGGTTCAGTGGGTTGATTTTAGGTGAAGGAGCTGCCAATGCTGCACTGAGATGTGCACTTGGTATTGGTGTAATACTCGAACTAGGTCTGACGGTAATGACAGACCTTCGAATCAGTATATTTGAAGCGTGTCGGTGGCGAAGTCGAAGCGACTCACTTCTTGCGCTTCGTCGAGGGCTTCAGTCTATTATATGATGCAGAGGTAGTCAGCGTCTACGCTAAGTCAAGCCGAGGAGTAGGCGTACGCATCCAGCTGGACATTCGCCCAATCCGTTGACCATAGCGTCTTGTTTGAGAATGCGTCGAAGATGCGCTGCAGAGCGTACAACACCTCGTCAGAGAGAGCATTAGAATGGCTTCAAGAGCGTGCTTACCTTCTTAAGTTCAGTCTCTACCTTCTCACGGTTTGCGTCTGTACACTGATGGGATGAAAGTATTCTCATCAGCTCGTTGTCAAGTCCATCAACTGGTGATGGTCGTGATCGCTCGTCGACGCACCTGGGCAAATGTTTGCGTGACGAAGGTCTTCAGAGCTGGAGGCCACGATGCAGCTCCGGCCATTGGATTGCTGCTGCTGCTACTTGCTGCGGCCATGCTTGCCATCTTGAGATTTGGTTGAATTGATGGTAGACCGCAAACCGGCGACGCTCAAGAATGGCTGTCTCGACTGAAAGCATCTTGACTCCGCTCCATTTGCATCAAGAATTGCAAGAGACTCCAAACGAAATGAGAGAAGAGAAGAGTACAAACGATCCACCTCCACTGACAACAGTGCATCAACTGCAGCCTTCCTACAGCTTTCTTTGAAGCACGACATGGCCGCCCGGTGTGGACATGCCGGACGAGCGAATACGTGCTGTAGCCGGGAGTTTGCCTCTGCCTACATATACAATTCAGCAATAAGCCATGCGTTCCAGCTCGTCACGCTGGTCATGCTGAGGCTAGCTGTGGCTAGCTGTGGAGCGGTTATCCCACTAGCATTGACATTGTCCGAGTGCTACAGAGTAGCAACCTGGACCGTCCAGCATTCCACTTTCGACTGTTGGCAGCATCGTGCCAACAAGACCGCATGGATCTGTCACCAGGGATGTGATGCTCTTCTGCCGTGATGCAGCTCGCTTATCTCTGGTGTCACCTATCATCGCTGACAAGTGACATTTCTTGAACTCTGAAGCTGAAATGAAATCTTGAAGACCTCGCAACGAAGCAATCGAGGGACCTTTACCTTCTTTACCTGGGGCAGCAAGACAGCCGTCCTTTTCATGATCACCTCGCTACCAGCTGTTCACTCTGTGTCGTCTTCGACTGACGATCCTCCACTACATTTCATTCTACGATCAGCTCGCTTGTTACGTGCCGTACTGACTTCTCTGATCCTGACCTGCTGTCACGAACACGCGGTCAGGACGTCATTGCGTCTTTGGTTGTCAAATCTTTGGACAGGCGGCTGTATCTAGGTTGACACATCTTGGACAGGTCTGCCTGTCAAAGTGATGGCTCAGCTAAGGCTTTGCCCAGATTCAGAAGCAGTCAAACGAGACTACAATGAATGAAGCTTCGTCTTCTTCTCTTTTCTTCTCTTCTGTTCTATCAGCTTCAATCTTCTCCACTTTTTCGAAGCCGACAGAGCGCAAACTATGGCTGACGCTTTCGACTCGGAGAAATTTATGCTCCACTACTATCTCGTGTAGGTACACTCCCATGGTGTCAAATGAGTATCTACCACATCTGACAGCGCTCTCAGGCTGTATGGCATTCTTTACTACGACTACTTGTGCACTCTGAACAAGGAATATTGGACGTAAGTCTGCATTCACGCTGGCGCTTGGGTCATTTGATCCAGCTAATCCGCATGACAGCATCTGGAAGGCCAAATGGTCTGTTGTGAAGGTCAGTCCATACATCCTGCAACACAGGCTTTGATAAATCGAGGTTCGACACTCTGACTATGCTACAGATCCTCTTCCTTGTGAATCGCTACTTGATGTTGGTGATCTCCGTCATTATACTGGTCGGCTTCCGACTCAACTGGCCTACGGAACGGTGTCAATCATATTACATACCTTGGCAGACTATCCTTCCCGTCATCGTAGCAGCTGCTGGAAGCGTCATACTACTTCTCCGGGCTTATGCAGTTGTGAGTTGCCTTTACCTGTCATCATTCGGCTTAAGAGGCAGGCTGAAGCAATTCTCGTGCATAGTGGGGTCAAGCACGCTGGGTGCTTTACGTATTGGTTCCATTGCTAATGGCACACGTCGGTATCAGTACAGCCCTTGCTGCTACACATGTGACAGGTGAGTAAACTTTGCTCCATCCACGGTGCCGCTCCCTTGCTGAGACAGCTTCTTCAACCCCAGCGCTCGAGTTTCCAGGCGGAGTCGGTCCATGCATGGTCCGTGCCAAGAATGCAGTGATGGACATCTACTGTGTAAGGAGGCAGTACACGGGGCCCTGTACACTATCACTACTGACAGTCATGTCAGGTTATGCCTATGATCTTCGACTTGACCACAAGCGGATTATGCATATACCGATCCTTTAAGCTGCAACGAGACGCTGGAGACATGGCTTCCTCCCTCTTGCGCAACTTCACGAAGCATGGTACTTTGTATGCCGTTGGAGCAGCAACTGCGGTAAGATAAGTTGATTCATAAACATTCTATTAGCAGACTAAATCGACCCCTTTACCCACTGCAGAATGTCTCCAACTTGGCTTTTATGGCTATGTGAGGCTAGCATAAATCTCTTGTACGTTGGGCACCGGCTCACCTGTCCTCTTCTAGCACGTCGAAGCAATTGGGATTGCCTACTGTGCCGTAAGTGAATCCACTAACGAGTGCCAAGGGATTATGCTTAAACAGCTATCTTTCCGAACTACAGATCTAACGGCGGTATGCTGTGCACTGTGTTCTCGAGCATTTTCATCTCTCGCCTGGCCATGAGCTTGAAAGACGAGAACGAGGCTCGGAGGAGAGCGAACGAAGGCATGATTCCACTTTCTTCTGTTCGGTCTTCCGGAGGCGGATCAGACTACAAGGGAGGAATAAGAGAGAGCAATTTATCGGGTGCTACTTTCGTCAACGTCCCAACGCTGAAAAAGACGAGAAGAAACTCGGACCACAGTGTTTCCAGCCAGAAAGGTGAAGCGTCGTCCTACAGTCGTCACACGGATATTATCGGCAAGGTCTCTCCAGCCACAATTACTTCCGCAGCACGAGTGCTACAGTCCGAAGAGCACGTCCAATGGGCAAAGCATGATACTAGACTTCTCGGCGTAGTGCGTGTTCAGTCACCGCCATCTGGAGCAAAAGCGACTAGAACAAGCCCTGGGAGTAGGAGTAGCCTAGAAACAGTAGACCTCCGGTCAGACCGTGGGTCTCAGCATTCTGGGTCAATCCCCCCTATTCCAACCTCCAATGATATCTCGCCCAACATGCTGCATAGAGAAAGGGTCATCACCAGAGCTGACCAAAGAATGCCTTCATCGATGAAGATGGTCAGCTCGAAGCATACACTGGAAGCTATTGCAGAAGCGGGCCCAAGTGCTTCGGACAGCAGTTTCATGGAAAGAGCAGCGGTCATCTCGCCTTACATCTACGATTCGGTCCCTCCGAACACGGCTCGCAGTGATGAAGTATCCCCTACGGAATCCTCGTGGCTAGGAGAGGGCCTCAAGGTATCACCTAGCAACGCAGAGGATCAGGTTCATGCCGGGACGCCCGACACTGCTTCCCTCACTACGTCGCCGTTGTATGCACAGTTTCCACTGGACGACAAGTCTCCAGCCACCGCCGAGATTTATGTTACTGCGCCAACTTCAGCTGCCAGCAACCTAGCATCTCCTCAAGCTGAATCTGCCCGCGGTCGTCATGCTCTACCTCGAGTGCCAGCGCCCTCTCCTGTTACTCCGCACGGCTTCTCCAGCGCAAGAGCTCCTTCTCGACGAGCTAGCTGGATCACGGACGTGCAGGCAAAGCTACAGAGTATACAGGCTTGAAGCGGGATGCATCTTTCGAATCTTAGTATTCTTTATCTCAATCCAACGGAAGCTAGCTCAACTTTGAGACAGCGAACTACTGATCCAATGTTTGATGTAGCGAATTATACGATTACACTGGCATCTTATCATCATTTTCGGTCTACTCTTGTATCGTCTTGTGCATAGTGACAGGAAATGAGCGTTGTTACTGTAGGTCTGTGCAATGCGGAATTTCTCATGTGGTCAAGAGCTCCATCATCCTGTATGAAATTGTACTGTTGAGCTGCGAGCAATGCTTTAAGGCCATCCTAATTAGTGTCCGATGAGAAGGAAGTGGAGGTGCTCTGCCTGATCTTTTGTCGCGGTCGAGCGACGTGATCGCGGAAACGAGGCAGCTTTGACCAGCACCATCCCGCAGGACACGACAGACAAGGCCAACAGTGCCATCATACGACTTCAATATGGCGTCTCTTGTCGCTATACTGGACTTGAAGGGCAAGGTGAGTGCTGTCTGCACTGCTCGCGCGCGCCTCGTGGAAACGACGCGCTGACCACATCTTCAATGCGATGTCATGATGCTTGCTCTACAGTCCCTCATACAACGGAGTTGTCAGTACCACCTACTATCACAAGCAGTGGGAAGCTCTCGTCTAACCTGTTTACCGCACATAACAGATCGCGATGATATTCCGTCCATCACCGTCGAGCGGTTCCTACCATTGATGCTCGAACAGGAAGAGGAGGGGCAGACATTGACACCATGTTTCACGCATGGCGGCATCAACTACATCTATATTCGCTACAACAATCTATATCGTGCGTGGCGCTTCTCGACTGTGCTGCATGGGCTACAGATGAATGGAAGCTGATCACCTTGTCATATGTTCGTGGCGCGCGTTCATCACACAGTTCTCGCACTGTCGAAGAAGAACTCCAATGCTATCGAAATACTTACATTCCTGCACAAGCTAGCAGATGTGAGTGCACGCATTCTCTTTAAGATGTACCGCTTAGAAAAGCTACATGACTGATCCTGCCAAATGACAAATTACACAGGTCCTGGTGGAGTACTTCAAAGAGCTGGAGGAAGAGTCAATACGTGATAACTTCGTCATTGTCTACGAGTTATTAGATGAGATGATGGACTTTGGTTACCCACAAACGACAGAAAGCAAGATCTTGCAAGAATACATTACACAAGAAAGTCACAAGCTTGAAGTACAGGCACGCCCGCCGATGGCTGTCACGAATGCCGTATCGTGGCGTTCTGAAGGTATCAGATATAGGAAGAATGAGGTATTCTTGGACGTGGTGGAGAGTGTGAACCTGCTGGTACGTTTGCTGAGCTGTGCCAAGACCATCCGGGTACATAGCTGATTTATTCTTGTGGAATCAGGTCAACTCGAACGGCAGCGTTGTTCGCAGTGAGATCCTCGGTGCAGTCAAGATGAAGTGCTATCTGAGTGGCATGCCAGAGCTGCGGCTGGGTCTGAATGATAAGGTCATGTTCGAGTCGACAGGGCGGAGTGCGTGTATTTAGACGCGCATAATGTTAAACTTGTTGCTAACACCTTGGATGGCTTCACAGCATCACGTGGAAAGGCTATCGAGATGGAAGATGTCAAGTTTCATCAATGCGTGCGCTTATCGCGCTTTGAGAACGATCGTACAATATCCTTTATCCCGCCAGATGGCGAGTTCGAGCTCATGTCGTACCGCCTGAACACCCAAGTCAAGCCTTTGATTTGGGCGGAAGCTAGTATAGAACTACATTCTGGAAGCAGAATCGAATTCGTCGTCAAAGTCAAGGCTCAGTTCAAGCGGAGATCAACGGCGAATAACGTGGAGATATACGTTCCTGTACCTGATGATGCAGACTCTCCGAAGTTCCGAGTAGGTCGCCTTTGTAGTGTTTTTTCTAGAAACAGCAATACTGACGTTCGAATTTGTAGGCTGCCGTCGGTACGGTGCATTACGTGCCAGAGAAGAGTGCATTCGTGTGGAAGATCAAGCAGCTGGGAGGTGGACGAGAGTACCTGATGCGAGCGCAATTTGGTCTGCCATCAGTCAAAGGCGAGGAAGTCGAGAACAGGGCACCCATAACAGTCGTTTTCGAGATCCCATACTTCACAGTCTCGGGTATCCAAGTGCGCTACTTGAAGATTCAGGAAAAGTCCGGTTATCAAGCTCTGCCTTGGGTGCGGTACATCACGCAGAATGGAGATGTGCAGCTTAGGACGAATCAAAAGAAGGGCAGCCAAAACACTGCCATGATAGCGCCTGTGGGAGTGTGAGCACAATTTGTATGTGCTCTTGTAAACTTAGACTAGATGCAGTTTGGAAGTAGCTGCCCAATGTGTATCACGGTGGCGATAACGACAAGCAGTGCATTTAATGGCTAAAAAACGCTATGGTCATGTGTATACATTGCTTGACAACGTGGCTACGATTCGGTGTGATCATCTGCTCAGGCTGCGCTTGGCTTGTGCTATATCTTGCCTAAGTACTCGAACCTGCCTGCATGCAAAGCCTCGAGCTCAATCACTTCGCTCTACTCCATTCATACGGAACAGACCAATTGTGATGCAAGTCGATTATTCAGCTAGCACGCTCTCCAGAAAGGTAGCTTGATTCATACTATCATGCATTCAGAGGAACCGGCGCTACCACTTGTCTTTCTTTTGCTCTTTTCTTTCATCGCTCGGCCACCTTACACGGGCTGTGATTCATGCTTATGCTGCTCATTGATGATGCCAACCCCTCTAGAGAAGTCGCACGAGCTCTCCAGCATCAGTCAATGCCCAGTCAGAGGAGGAGACTGCCTCGTCAGATGCGTGGAGCGACCTCGACAATGATGACTGGCTCTCGAAGCCCGATGCGCAGTCTCAAGCTGCGAGACTTGCAGAGCGTGGAAGTCGCACGGCTAGATACACAAGAGCTGTCACGCCAGAGAAGATAGACTCAAAGACACCACTCAAGGAAGATAACGTGGGCATGAAGATGTTGAAGCTCATGGGCTGGACACCCGGTGGAGGCCTTGGTGCCAAAGGGACTGGTGCGTGGTCTTGCTTTTAGCTGTTCAAACTGGGAAGGCCTATGCTGACCAGTAATGATTATGCTGAACAGGACGATCCGAACCAATACCTCTGCCAGAGATGATGAATGGTCTTGGCTTAGGCAAAGCTAATATTGAGACCAGAATGCTCGCTGAAGCTATCAACCAAGGTCCTCGAATGCTTGAAAGTCAGAAGATAGCTATCGAGACTGAGGCGGAGCGGGCAGCGCGCGAGGTACGTCATCCTTAATCTTCCTGCAGTCACGACTAGTCCTACTAAACCTTAGATCGCTGATGGTTGCTTGTCATGCTGTCACTCTGGAACAGGCCAAGGTGGCGACGAAGGCGGAAGTTGTTGCAGTCGTACAAGAGACTCTATCGAAGTTCTATTGCGACATATGCTCAAAGGGCTACGCAAATGTTGCACAATGGGAGGAGCATCTTTTATCGTACGGTCATAATCATGCTAAGCGCAAGAAAGAAGTCGCTGCGCAATCTCGGTCAATTAAGAACAATGCTGACGAGATCAACAAGCGTCGTGAGAAGGAGAAGAAGCGAGAACAGAAGGAGCTTGAGAGAATACTAAAAGCTACTGGTGGTAGCTTACCCTCAAGCGCGCCAAGTGGATCTGGAGCGCCTCCGCTCTCGTCTTCTGCCAAAGCGCCTGCTGCCCCTCCCGCCGAAAAGAAGAAAGGCGGCTTCTTCAAGGTATCAGGGACGCCGGTACCTCCACTAGATCTTCCACAACAGCCACCTCCGCCGCCTCCCGATGCGAATATCCCTCCACCTCCCCCTGCCAGTCACGACTTGCCACCTCCACCGCCCCCTCCTCCTGCAAGTACCGCAAGTGCATCTTTGGCTGGTTCTGCCCCGAAGTTCACCTCTTCCAAGACGTCTAACCTGAAGTCTACATGGAATACGTGGCAGCCACCTCCGCCAACAATTCTACCTAACATACCAGCACCGCCGCCTTCGAAATCAACTTCTTCCACTGCCTTTGGACCAAGCAGCACATGGAAGCCAACGTCTGCTCCAGCCCTACACCCCTTATTAGCTGGAGAGAGTAATGTTGCGTCAACATCAGCTGATGCACCTTTGTCAGAGGTTGGTAAAGGCGGACGCTGGCATGTCCAGCCACGAGACCAAAGAAACGACTTCTTTCAGCAGCGAAAGGACGAACGCTCTGATAGTCCGTACGAGTTACCTACAGCGGCTTCGTCCATCAACACTCAACGTATGCCTAAAGAAATGTCGTTTGTTAGTGCAAGCACAAGTTCGAAACCTTCTACCCCAAGTGGCCTGCAGACAAATCCAGCTCTTGCCAAAGCCCCTGGCATATCGCTTGCTGGCAGTGCACCAGCCAGAAAGAAAGCCTTAGACATGATGGCGGATGAAGATGACGAAACCGATGAAAGCTCCGGTATGCCACTGCCTACTGGTAGGCCTAAAGCAAGAATGTCAGGACCGCCAGGCTCGGCTTTTAAAGGCAAGATTGGATTCGGTAGTATGGGACGCTAGGGCGGTACCAATTCGTGACAGTAGTCTTCTTGTCGTGCTGTTAGATCTTGTTGTTTGTTGTTGCTATTTAACGCTCGTCAGGTTATCTATGCATGTCATACTTCTTCTGGCTGCTGGACGAGACGATCGAAGCGGCACTCCCAGCAGCAATCGTTTCTCGGGCCTCTTGCAAACCAGCCCAGCCGACATAGTTGACAATTCAAGCAGCTCTCCTAGAACCTAACATGGTACGATGAGCTTCTACTATCTCAGATGGAGTCCCGGTAGAAGCTGAGCTCACGTCTTTTGCTGCCATCACTTTGCGCGTCCTCCATTAGACGAGCACACCCTCGGAAAATGAGGCAACAGGTCCCGCCTGGATCGCTTTGGTATCAGCAGAAGGTATCTACTGGGCTTAAGACACCTTTGATGTAGCGTCTGAGGTGCTCACGCCTGGTCTGCTGCTCCTCTCCGCAGAGCACAGGATCATTCTGCCTCGATCAGCTGCAGTTGGGTCCAAGACTATACATTCCCTGCTATGTACGCAACGGGCACACTGCAATGCGACAAGACCCTGCTTACACGTCTTCCACTAGCCGACCCTGATTGGGAAGAATCAAAGACCGGTGTCGTCCGCCTTCCTACGATTTCAACGCACATACTCGAGCTTATAGTGAGTACAATTCACCGTATGACCCGAAAAAAGGTACTAATGCTTCCCCTCAGGCCGAATATCTCATATACAAAGAGAAGTACTCGTCAAAGGAAGCTTCTGCATCTCAGCGGATACCTGACTTTCAGGTGAAATCGGCCATCGCTCCGCCTGCAGTCCTGCCGTTAGCTGAAATCGTCAATTCTACTCAGTCTCGCATACCCATCGAGTATGCCTTGGAAACGTGAGCGACAGTTCCCTACTTCCAATAGCGCGTGCTGACAGCATTGATTCGTAGACTCGAAGCAGCTGATTACCTTGAAGGTTTGTGCGGCAACCATTGACAGTGATGACCATTTTATCTAACCGCAGTTACCATCTTCCGACTACAGCTTGAGAGAAACAGCACACTCCTCAAATCAATATCGGTGCCCTTGCGTCAGAGGTCCTTCATATCGGACCCACATGTATCTATACGCTTCATTGCCGCAAGGAAGCGGTGGCGCAAGGTCTGCCGAGCTCCAGTACTCTGAAGATCCGGGCTCCCAGGGCTACACAACAAGCTGCGAAAGGCTCTTGCACACATGGTAAACCATTGTTCCGATAAATTGCATCCTTGGGAACACACGAGCGATCCCGACTTTGCTGTTACTGTTGGAATAGCATGTTGCCGGGAAACATATCATAACGCGGAAGGCGCCATAGGAGTCGGCAATCAGAGGTGGTGTTGTATGCACCGACGCATATCAGTTGACGAGAATCAATAAATACATACAAGGGGTACATACTGCGCAAGTCCACATGCCGTTGACACCCTGCCTCTGCACACGCGATGGTGGCGACTGGCACACACATCGAGACAATCAATCTACACGCTAACCTTTTCGTAACACTGACATGCCGCTAGAAATGGCATTGACTGGCGCGCTCGGTGAGTTGGCTGACAGTCTACGCGTGACAATCAAGGTCCTGTAGGCTGCACTCTAATTTGAGGCATGCGTGCCTTTCCCCAGGATTTCTTGAGGCTGAATGCCAGACACCTGATCGGCTATCAGAGAAAGCCTGTTCTTGTTTTGATTTTCGCGCGAAGAAAGACAGCGAGACTCAAGAGCTGTCGAGCTTTTCACAAACATTTCAGAAGGCACGAAGGTGAAGAAGAAGCTCACTTCAAGAATTTCAAACGCGAAAGAAGGGGAACCGATTTTAGCGGCGTTCTTCAAGGTGGGTATAAACTTCCGTCATACCGAGCCTGTAAGACTCGCGAGAGATCGAGCTTTATTCTGGCCCACTTGTTTACACTTGTTGCTGTCGCCTGGATCTGCGCTGCATATCCATGACCTTTCCCATCCATCTGATGCCCGTCTTGACCTTTTGCTAATCTCCAATTAACATCTTTCTCTCTCCCTCTTCAACACCTCAGCTATCCGACTTCAAGCCTTCAATACTTGTCTATCCGACACACCCACGCTCATTATTCCCCTACATACAGTCTCTACGACACTCACACTCTTTGAACATCAAGAACCACAAAGCTTCTGACTCCTCTCTCGACAATCAGAAGCAACTCAAGGTACATATCCCATACTTTCGACTAAACAGCAAGACACTCGTTTTCAACGACACTCCTTCGAAACAAACATCTACTTCCACACGCCGCCCACAATCCTATCATCTCGATAAACCTCTCTAGCCTCACAGTAATCAAGCTCGCTACAAAGAGTCTTCCAGTCAATCTTACACAAAGAAACAACTTATATAGGTAATCATGCTCTCCAAAGCTTTCGTCCTCCTCGCAGTCCAAACTGCTCTCGCCACCGCCAGCGTTGCTGCCCCCAACGCTCACGTGGAAAGAAGCCTCACACCTCTTGTTCCCGTCGAAGATACTAATGGTAAGCGTCTGAGATCTCACTGACTACTTGTTCGTATCCTGTATTGACGTTTGCCATTGTCAGTCTTTGCTCTGAACCAGTGGAATCCTAAGAAGCACGACCACGTTGAAGGCGAGGACAACTGGCACCATGCTGGTCCCTCCCACCACCCTTCGGCTACATGGGGACACCCCGGCTCTCCTACCAATGGAGAATCACACCCTATCGCTCCCATTGCAACCCACCCTGCTACAGACAACTTGATCCCTTTAATGCCAGTCGCTGTTCCTACTCTATCCAAGGGACGTGAATTCCTCCCACCACTGGCAAGCACCAGAGACCACTCTGCTCCTCTATCTCCTGGACGTGGCGATCCTACCGGCAAACCTGGCAAGCACCACGGTCCTTCCAAGCATCACGGTCCCTCCAAACATGTCGGCCCGTCCAAGCACCATGAGCCTACCGGCGACTTGAGCAGCTCACGCGGACCACATGGACCAAAGCCTACCGGCAACGTCCCAGACTCCAATACTCCTGGCTCTACCAACCCCGGCTCCAATACACCTGGATCCAACACTCCTGGCTCTAACACACCTGGATCCAACACTCCTGGCTCCAATACTCCTGGCTCCAACACTCCTGGCTCTAACACACCTGGATCCAACACTCCTGGCTCCAATACTCCTGGCTCCAACACTCCTGGCAACAATGGTGGTAATGTCACTCCTCCTGTCGGAGCCTCCGCTTCTGCCCGCGCTAGACTTGCCAACAAGGGTCACTCGAACCTCTACGCTCTTTACGGTCAAGCCGCTGCCGATGTTTGCGGTTTTGAATCACAGATGCCCGGTGCCGAAATCACTGCTTGCCCTCTAGAGAAGGGTTCGGGCTGGGACTGCTTGAACTTGGCTTCGACTCTGTAAGTCCCCTTCCAGTGCTATCATACACTCTCGTATTGCACGATGGCTGACGGTCGTATCCTGCTGCGTGATATAGTGAGTCATGCGGTGGTTGCCAAAGCATCAACGAAGGCCAAGACTGCACCACCATCAAGGGTGCTGAGACTGTCGGATGCATTCGCGGCAAGTGCGTTATTGGTACATGCGAAGAAGGCTACTACCTCGACTCCAGCTCGGGCGAGTGCGTTTCCAACTAAGCAAGCCGGCGTTCCGCAAGAATTGAAAACATCGGCTGTCATCTGTCCCCCTTTCACTCATCAACCTTACACTCTTTTATGAATCCTTTAACACTAATCTTCCTGAAAACTTTGTCTTTCGCAACCTCCCCTCTATTGCGCTATGATCTCTCCCTCTCCGCCCTTCCTCTTCTGCCTTGTATGATACCCAATTTCGCTACTTCTTCGAAACACTCTACCTGTTTACCGGACAAAGTCAGGTCACATGCTGTGACTTCACTCTTTTCCTTTCCTCTTACCAAGAAGACAGCACTCTTCGTCTCCTCTTGTCTCTCTCCTCGGCCAATGAGAATCACCTCCCGCTCGTAGCGACCATGCCATATACCCTTGAAACAGACCGATGTTAGTATAAGTTTGGAATACGTACACCTGCAGGGTAACATTGTAAAGAACCGGGACATATAGTTGGTGAGAGTAGTACCATTGCAGTCGAAAATCTGCTCATAGGACGCTCTAACTAGTAAAAAGAATGATTCCTGGTGAAGAGTGAGGGTAATGCAAGACGAAATCGAGACGAATGTCCCTGGTCACCCACTTTTTCTTGCTTGGCCCCTTGCCGTTTGCGATTTTGCGGACTGGCAATGTATTTCGTGAAGTAATTCGTGAAGTATTACGTAGCTGGCATGAACTAATACAATCTAAGTGTGTTCCGCACTAATTACAATGTAGATGAATGCCGATCATAGGCAATGCCGGACGGTAAGCATAGCCAGTGTCATCAGTCCTCGTCGACTGAAGCTTTGGTAGTCAGCAAGGAGCTGTCTATTTCTTTGTTGTATGAACCGTCTTTAAGTCTTTCGGGCAGAGAGCCGCATCTGACACTCTCGGTATCTTCTTCTCGGAAGGACACCTTGCGTTTCTGGTTGTGAAGCACAGGAGCCCGTCTGTGAATAGATGGACACGGTGAGTGATGAGCTTCCTTGTAACGCGATGATGTGCGCCACGGGCTTACTCATGAATCACAATGTCCTCCGTACCATCACTTGCTTTTCGTCGCTTCTCCACAATCCTATTCAAGCACTTTGCATTATGATAGCTTGCAGCATCCGCCAACTTCTGTCCGCGAGGAGAGAGGGGTGGTAGAGGTGAATCAAGGGAGTTCGAGAACGAGTTCGCGCTCAAGAGGCCACCGCTCTCATTAGAAGTAGCTGGCGAGAAGTAAGATGGAAGTCGGTTGGAAGATGAGTTTGAATTCGGACCAGGTGAAGTACTGTGAGGGAGTATGCTACCGCCATTCACAACACCGCTTCCGGCACCGCTGGCACTGCCACCGCGATGAGCGCTCCTTGGACTAAGCACGTTCAACGCACCAGTATTAGGAGGGCTCGGAGCTAGCATGGCGGAAGATGGTCGTGAAATGCCAGGAGACATATCGAGTGGGAAAGAGGGGGAGAACGAAATAGAAGGAAAAGCGAATCGATTCATAGAGGCGAGATCATCGTTGCCATCGTTGTAGAGGGTGCCATTTAAGGTTGGAGGAGCAGGTTGAGCGGCCATCATGTGCGAGATATCCTGATTATCTAGCGGGTGAATTTTAGGAGACCGTTAGAATGTGGCATCAACTGCAACTGAGGATTTAAGCTTACGTTTTATAATTAAAGGTTTGTCCAGCAACCAAGAAGAGCGTAAAGAGATACGGAGCCGAACCAGCGGACCTGAAGTGTGAGGGAGGCTATCTATTAGGCGAGAGTCGGAGTTCAGACACAAGAGCAGGCTGGACGAAGCCAGTCGCTACCAAGAGGTAAGTCCAAAACAGAGGAGGAAAAGAAGCAGATGAAAGCTTGAAAGCTACAAGCAAGTGAGACTGAAAGGAGCTGGAACCCTTGATGGGAGCACGAAGAAATGAAAGGCAGAATAGACGGACGAGAGGAGAGATGCTCAGAAGCGGAAAGAGGGAGGGTCGCCTTGTGCAGAATGGGGGTGAAGTGGGCGGTGAGCCGGACAGCCAGCCTTTACGCTGACGAGCCGGGATTTCGATGTGAGGGGAAGTGCAGTAACACGTGCTCGCTGGCATAGGCGTCTTTCGAGCTACAGAAGGGAATTCGGTGGAGTCTCACCGCAAGCTACTGCTTTGGCGCATTACTGCAAAGACAACAGGGTGTCCCGGGCAGTTAGACACTGTACCGATCAACTGTAAAGAAGCCTGTTCCTGTTAAACTTAATGTAAGGTATTCATCATCACCAAGCGCGAGATGTAGAGTAAAAGAGTTGGATTATGGTATGTGTAGTCTGATATGGTGTATCAGGCTCCTCCGGTGCGTATAGCTCCGTAATACTGGCTGTCAAAAAAAATGGTGGCGTAAACGTTTGCAACGCTGTTCAGCGTGCATCAAGCTTGCGGGATGTTGTGTAAGGCATAAAGTCGCTTATCATAAGCTGTGAGAGAAGCAGCTGAATGGCTGGACATCTGTTCAGGTTGCTTGACGCTGGACATCTGTTCAGGTTGCTTGACGCTCGAAGATTGCGGGTGAATTCGCTAGTATACAGGGTAGGAGAGTGAGGAGTATACAAGTGAGGCCTGATACAAGTCTTGTCTTGTCTCAAATATCATCAATGTTGACATCAGCATCTGAGTCATCAGATCCCTCGTCGAACTCGACATTGTCGTCTTCCTCGCCTCCACCAAAAGTCTCGCCCTCGTTGATCTTTGCCGTCTCTGGGAGTTCACCATAGGCCTTCAAGTTTCTCGCTTCGTCCGGTGAGTACTTGAACAAGACATCTGCCTTATCATCTTGGAAATCACGTAGAGATAGGAGGATGATGTCTCCCTGGTTGATCCAGACCTTCTTCCTCAGCTTGCCTCGAATGTGAGCGAGTCTCTTTGTGCCATCGAAGCACATTGCTTCTAGACGTCCGTTTCCGAGCATTTTGACGACTTGGGCGTATTCTGGTGGGTGAGGAGCAAAAGCGTGAGGGACTGTTACTCCATAAGCCAGCCTGAGTGGTCGCATTGATGTTACCCACCCTGTCCCTCCTCCTTGAAGATCAGTTCACGTTTTTCGTCCTCATTCTCGTTCTTGCCTCTTCTGCGATTCTTGCCTCCCTGTGAGTATTGGAGTGGGATGCAATGCAGTACCATCAGCATGCGTGCAATGGATACTACCTCCATAACATAGATGACTACGCAACCCACCTTGCCTTTGTTCTATATCGTATATTGACGTGGGTGTTCATATTTCACAGCGAAGGTGAGCATTCAGCCTTCAAGTCAGCGAATCTCAACCCAGCAAGAAGCATGATACGATATACTCTCACCTTAGGCATGATGACTTATATGTCTTGGTTCAGAGTATGCTTCCTTGACAGGTTGATCCAAGTCAAGTCAAGTTCCCAACAATGATGGAATGGAATGCCTCCATATGAAATCGATCAGCTCGCTTTGCAGCCACACGAGCTTGGAATTGGATTGCAGCTTTTCATCATAATAACACACACTCAAGACTGACACTACAAGCAAGACCATTCATACTTCAGACATGACTGTCACTCTCCATGTAGGTCGGAGCACACGAAAGTCAGAGTCGCAGCTGACCCGCTTAACGCTGCCTATGATACGTACACCCTGAAATCATCATTCGACATTGATATCACAGCACCTCGAACAATCTCGCTCCCAGCGTATACTATGGCTCCTTGAGGAGCTCGACATCCCAGGTGGATACGAGATCAAGACCTACAAGCGAGAAGTAAGCTTTTCTGATATTATTATTACATGCATCCGGCAATGCTGCAAACTGGCCCGGATGCCGCCACATCGAGCCCAACATCTGCCTTGGATAGCATGCCACCAATGGCCATAGCTGATTGATGTTACCTGGACTATCATAGAATGGCCTCGCTCCCAAAGAATTACGAGATGTCCATCCTCTGGGCAAAAGTCCAGTCATCGTAGATGGTGATCTGGTAGTAGCCGAAAGTGCCGTGATAGTCGACTATTTGATCCGAAAGTATGGGAATGGCCGCTTCACAACACCTCAAGGAGACGAACAGAAAGCACTTGATAATCAGTACTTCCAGCACTTTGCGGAGGGTAAGCTTTTTGCTGTCATTCAAACCGAGTCTCTAAGCAATGTACTGACTGATCTGACCTGTATGTGCATGTATGTGTGTGTGTTATATCCAGGCTCACTCATGCCTCCACTCGTTATGAAGCTTGTCTTTTCGACAATGGTCGAAAAATCGCCCTTCTTCATACGCCCAATTAGTTCCGCTCTAGCCGGACAAATAAACTCAGGTTATCTAGACCCCAATTTGAAGAAGATGTTTGCTTTGATAGACAGTTACCTCGCTAAAGACGGAGGACGGGACTGGTTAGCTGGTACCGATGAGCCTACAGGAGCAGACTTCCTAGTGAGTGTCTCTGTCTTCGGTGGCAGCTGGTAATACTGGAAGCTGAACAATCCAATCCTTCCTCGTATAGATGTCTTTCCCTCTGGAAACCGCAGTCAACGGCGGCAGGATGGACAGCTCGCTCGTCACTGATCGTATTAAGAACTATGTTCAACGAATTCAGAGTAGACCTGCCTATATCAGAGGTTTGGAGAAAGGACCAGATTATAAATATGGTAAGGCCGTTCGCATTACAAGCCAGAAATCAGAATGCAAGCTGACATGTGATTACTCGCAACGGTAGGCCCAAAGAACAAGCTATGAAGCCACGCCTAGAAAATATGGGATAGTAGTGCATGTCCAAGCATCATCTCTTCTCCCGAGCATCACATATTCAATATTCACGTGTACATACCAAATCATACAATTTCATTGCATACTTCCCTCAGATCATCCCTCTGAAATATGATGATTGCATTGGAGCAAGGATGACCTGATTTCGAGGCTTGCAGGAGGCAGCTTCGCGCATTGTCGGCCACGACACATCCACTACAGGCCAAACGCAGATCAAATCGTGTTGAAGTCTTTGCAGCCTCGGATCTCAGCCTCAAATAGCAGTGACTTCGTCATCATCATCCAATTGGCTCTATGCCTTTTTACAAAACTAAGTTATACTCTAACAAGGTACCACATGCTACCGATCTGACTGACTGCAATTGCAAACAAGAACTTTATGCGTCTACTGCGTTGAGCGTGGGATATCGTGCTTGTGTTCACTGTGTTATTGCTTGTATCGAAGGTGCCTTGCAGACTTGGATCTGGACGGACTACGTAGCGCAGTGACCGAAGCTACAGAACGGTTTCATAATGTAAGCTCTTGATTTGTGGATTATTGTCATTTGGCCATGATATGGCCACATTGTTAGGACAAAGACTCACAAGGAAGAAAGCATTCGCACAGAAGACGTAGACGAATACAGACCAGTACATCCATCCTTTGATGTTCAGAAGCTGAAAGATGAGAGTAACGATGATGCCGACGAACTTATATCCGGAATAAGAGAAGAGATCTACCACGGTTCCTTCACCACCAATAGACAATAAATAAGTCCCTAATCTGATGAAGCAGAATTCGATGAAGACGATACCAAGAGAACGGCTAGCTGTCATTCCTAAATTGTCAGGGTGGAAGTCACCCCTTGTGCCGGCTACCACTCCCGCTAAGAGTATATACGTAACTAAAGCCATAACTGGTATGTATAAATCGGGTGAGTTAATGTCGTCTCGAGGTGGTTTGTAGCCTTCTATCGCGCCTGTGGACTCGTTCCGCTTCACTAGACGTGACCAGGGTTTATGCCGCCATGGAAACAGGACGAGACGCAGCTTGTTGATAACGTATGAATTGGAGACATTGAAGGAGTGGAGAAGATGTGTGACTGGTAGATGGCGAAGGACCTGAGTCGCATGATTTGGATCATTAGCTGAAGATCTCCAATATCGGTAGTATGGTAGGGCATATACCCACATTTCGGTTCATATAGTCCTGACCAGCTTGTACAGCCGAACGACCGAACTGCACACCCATTTGAGCAGTCGCGTCATTCATCACGCCAAATTGACCCCACGGAGCATGTGACCCATTAGGATTCTGCGACTGCTGCGAGTACGCTCCTCCTTGCTGTTGTGAACCTGGATTAACAAAACCTGGCTGTTGCTGTTGATTGTACATATTACCCATCGATTGTTGCTGCTGTTGCTGCTGAGAAGACACAGGCGGCGAAGAGAAACGTTGATAGCCATCACCTGCGGTATTACTTGAGGATGGCCCACCAACACCACCTTGGAAATGAGTTACGGGAGGAGATGAGAACCGTTGATAGTCTGCTGGTGCACCTGTCAATCCACTACCTGACGAAGTCGAGGCCATGGACTGCGCGCCTGGAGGAGGCGACGAGTGGAGGTTGCGAGGGTTTAAAGGGTGCTAAGAGAGCAGTATTGCATCTGTGTCAGCTTCTGAATATGCTTCGCCCCGGAAAACCCGTGCAACCCTCGTACAGTCACAGAGCCATGTCATAGATATCAAGCAACTCACCTGAGGCGCTGGGTGATGTAAAGGCACAGCACTCGCAGAACCACCGCCGCTGGCATTATTGCGACGTTGCATGCTTGTGAGTCAGCCAAGTGAATGCCTTGTTCAATGGACACGTTGAGATTGAGTAGAGGCAAGCTTGCAGCTATATGCACTTCTATCGTGACTTTCGAAAAGGCAATCGGGCAAGGCTCTCTGTTCCACGTCAACCGGTCATTCCACATAAACTGGGCTTCCTTGCTGTGTACATCTGCAATTCTGTCCATAGCGTTAAACAGTACGACGCTACCCTGCAATCTCCTTCGCTTCCCGGTCTATTAACCACCGACATGATAGCATGACGCGCTCGGTCAGTCGCGTTCATTACAGCTGCACTGGTGAGCAGCAAAGGGCAACGCTTTCAATTCTAGGAAGAACGCAGGAAGTTTCTACTAAGACTGCTTCGTACAAAGTCTCGAAGGGATAGCTTATCGTGTTACCGTCTGCCTCCGTTCTACTGCTACACCTTTTTCACTTATTACTCATCTAGTATCGACCGGGTACTTTTGAAAGAGCATGGCATCTGCCTCATCTAGATCACGTTAGATCTTCGACGAGTCTGATGACGCTTCAGCAGGAATGATGTTCTTCAACCATTTTGCAAAGTCAGTGAATTCCTCCTCGCTAGCTGAGTGGCCCATTCCTTTATACGTATGGAACTCGACATTCGGCATGTCAAGCTGCTCCTTCAAGAACTTGTAAGACATTTCGCCCCAGGTGTATCTGCGAGTGATTGGCGATTGGTGGTCAGCTTTCGCAGGAGATTGCTGCTTGGAAGGTATAACGTACTGAAGCACCTGATCAGCTGTACCGTGCGCCATGAAGATCTTGGTGTCTTTTGATTCAGGTTTGCGGATCTAACGAGGAGACAGACATGGTCAACTACAAGCTATAGCCATCAAAGATGCAGGCGCCAAACGCACCTCCTTGACTTTCAGATTGAGCGGCAGATAGCCTGACAAGCTGACCGCACCAGCGATCTATATAAATATAGATTATCAGCAAAGCTGTAAACATATTTCAAGCTACTGGTAACAGAGAACTCACCTTCTTCTCAGTCGTCAAACTGACAAGCAAGCTCAACGCCGCACCCTGACTGAAACCTCCAACCACTATGCGCTCAGACGGCACGTGCTTGCTTTCTTCGCTGACGAGACCGTGGATCTTTGCGACACTCTCCATTATACCTTTCTCATCCTCTGCACGTGGATCGTCCAAGCGTGGTGGCTTCAAGGATCTAGGGGAGAGAAGCCGATGATGCGTGTCAGATTGAGTCCTTGCTTTATTGCCAAGTGTATTTCGACCAGACACACTTTAAGTCAAACCAGCCGGGCATTTCCATTCCCATATTCAACGTAATGGGGATGATAGGAGCGTGTGGAAAGATCCATTTCACGTGTGGGAATGATGAGCCCAGCTGCTCAGCCAGGAAAGACCAGCCTGAATATTAAATTGGGTACCATACACGAGGCGTTAGCTGGTGGATTAGATACTTTGAACAACGCAGGAGCGTATTAGGTGACGTACCGTGCCCAGTGTCTCCTAGTCCATGGGAGAAGATGACTGTAGCACTATGGGCTGTCTTTGCGGGCACTACGATACTCTTCAGAGCTGCAGATGCCATGGTCGCAGTATGTCTTCTATGGTCGAACAGTGACGATGATCCGGTGGAGCTTGTCAGGAACGCGTAAACAGCGGCAGCGGTACAAAAAGCTGCGGTTGACTTGAGTAGAGTAGACAGTATGGTATAAAACTGTTAGCAGTGGGTCGAGTATGAGCAGGGAAGAAGAGCACAAGCGTTCCTGTGAGTTGCATGTCATGAATTGTCGATCATCCACTTCGGCTTTCGGGCAGCGTGGCAACAGCACGCTGTTGACTTGGTTTGACTTCCTATTCCACCGTGATACGACAAATACCATGATGTGTGAAGGACGGTGACGCTGGTCTGGACAAGGCTTCCTTCTGATGGGCGGATAGAGCCGAAATAGCTTCCGAGATGGCCGAATCAAGCATACGACTGCTGCCGTTCCAGCAGCACATCATCGAACAGCTCAGCGCGCCAGGACCAGAGTCGGATGGTTTACTTCTTCTAGCTCGCGGACTAGGTTTAAGATCAATAGTATGCACCTTCCTCGAAGCTTTCAGCGAGGAAAGCAGTCTGGTGGTGGTCGTCAATGCTACGCCGGAAGAGGAGAATGGCCTAAGTGACGAGCTTGGGCAGCGGATAACGCTTGTTCGCTTCGAAACACCTGCAAAGGATAGGTGGGCTAGCTCCTGTCCAGGAAGTGTGTCACGTCAACTGAATAAAGCGTTACCAGGCAAGCTATCTATAAACGAGGCGGCATCGTCTCGATCACCACGAGAATCCTCATCATCGATATGCTGCTTGACCGAATCCCAGTATCCGACCTTACTGGTCTTGTAGTCATGCACGCTGAAGATGTGACTCCTACATCTATGGAAGCCTTCGTCATGCGAGTGTACAGAGAAAAGAACAAGGTTCGTATTCTCTTTCGGGTACCGAAGCACGTGCAGTATAAGCTGAACCTTTACATCATCCACACAGAATGGCTTCATCAAAGCATTTTCGGACGAGCCTGAATCTTTCACTTATGGAGTTGCTCCCCTTCAAACGGTCTTGACGCAGCTGCATCTGCGGCATGTTTTCGTCTACCCTCGATTCCATGAACGGGTGTCTGCGGATGTAGACCGCAAGAAATCATTAGGCCAGGACGTCATTCAGATACATCAACCTCTGAGCGAGCGCATGGCCACCATCCAGACTGCTATTATTGAATGTATGGATGCTACACTTTCCGAACTCAAGCGAAGCAACACCGTCATCGAAGTAGACGACTTGACCGTTCAAAATGCATTGTTCAGATCTTTCGATGCGGTTATACGCTCGCAACTGGATCCACAATGGCATCGTATTGGACCAAAGACGCGTCAGCTTGTCAATGACCTCGCAACACTTCGACAACTCCTCACTTACCTGCTTTCGTTCGACGCTGTATCCTTCAATCAATTTCTTGATACCATTCTTGCTAGCAACACCACAAATTTCACCACCGGAAAGGCTGTCCTACATCCTAGTCCTTGGCTCTTCCTTCCAGCCGCGGATACAATCCTGGAAACTGCTAGAGAACGAGTATACAAGAAAGTGGCAGTGCAGCCGGATAAGGCTGGCACGAACAAAGATAAGGCTATTCTACCAGCACCATCAGGAAAACAGAATGGGTCTGGAACTACAGTAAAGGAAGGGTCCGTTGCTACGACACGGCCGGTCGCTGAGGACGAGGACGAGTACTGGAATGATCAAGACGACTCTATCTTCGATAATGAGGCATTGATGGCTGCTACTGCCTCAGCATCCGCCGTTGCCCCTCCTGAGGGATCGGTTGGCTCAACTCCTGCGGAAGAAGCGCGCGCAGCCGAAAATATGATTCACGATCTTACCCAGGATGACGACATCCCCGACGACAACACGGCGGAAGCCTTTCGGGCGCTGTCAGACAAGGCTAAGGGGAAGCAAAGGGCGACAACGGATATCCCCGACGATTTGTACAATGCGAGACTGGATCAGAAAGGGCCGTGGACTTACTGGTCACCCGAAGGAACAATACCAGTGCTCGAGGAACAGCCGAAATGGTTCGTTCTCAGAGAAATACTGGATGAGATTGAGAATCAGATTCATTGGTCTCCTGTCGATTTCAACGAGAGCGTGGACACTGCCGTTAACGATACGATCTTGATCATGTGCAGTTCCGTCCGTACGGTCACGACTCTTCGGAAGTACTTGTCATCGATACCGGAGCTAAACCGCGAGGCAATCAGTAGCAACGTGGAGAGGACTTCACAAAGTGGAAGAGATTTACTGCTAGCTCGCGCAGCTGAGTATTTCCTGTGGAAAGGCAGTATGGGCAAGCTGTCACGCGGCATAAAGGCAGCAAGCACAACGACTCTGGCTGGAATCGTCTACAATCAAGATCAAGCTCAGAATGCAGGTGCGGCTACAAATGGACAGATGGTTCGAGCTGGACCATCCAATGGTGCAGCTGGAGGGAAGGATAACAATTACGAATCAGCAGCCTTGAAGCGCAAGAGCATGTACAAGCACGGCCAACATGTGAACAAGCGTCGACGCGTTCGTGGTGGAGGTACCATCAACCCGAATGATAGGAGCAGCACAAAAGTAAAGCCACCAGGTGGACTGTCGACGGATATCCTAGAGCGAGAAGCAGCGGAACTGGCAGATGCTTCTGCACGTGCAAGCGGAGCAGGGGAAGATGGTCTGGCATCCGCGTTGCCGGCAACCTTGCAAGAAGTCGATGAGGAATTTGATCCTGTCGCATTCAACGAATACTTTGGCCTACTTGAGACGGAACAAACTGTCATTATACGTGCTTTTGCTGGAGACGAAGATGACCGAATATTGGAAGAACTTCGTCCAAAGTATGTCATTATTTACGATCCGGATCCAGCGTTTGTCAGGCGCTTAGAAGTAGGTGCTGCATGTTACAGTGCTCATTCAGTGCCTAGAATTGACTGGGATGTTGCCGTAGATCTATCGCGCTTCTCACCCTGGCATCAAGATCATGACATACTTCATGATGTACGATAATTCGGCAGAAGAGCAAAAATATCTCAGCTCAATCCGTAGGGAGCGAGAGTCTTTCGAAAGGTTGATAAGGGAGAGATCTGTAAGTCAAGGCCTGCTCGTCTCACCTGATCTACTATTCTAATCTCTGCCGTTGACAGAGCATGGCCATTCCGTTGCAAGCCGACAGACGGCCAAATGAAGACCGTGCGGACGACTTTCTCCGCACAGTCAATTCTCGTATAGCAGGAGGGGGCAAACATGCGCGAGCTGATCCGCCACGGGTACGATCTACAAAGACAGTTTGCAGCATTGGTCAAATGCTGATTGAAGTGCATCATATGCAGGTCATCGTCGATGTACGAGAGTTCCGCTCCTCTTTACCATCCCTATTGCACGCAGCTGGCTTCGTGATCGTTCCTGTTACTTTGACTATCGGTGATTACGTATTGTCGCCGGAGATGGTCGTGGAGAGGAAGAGTTTGCCGGATCTGATACAGAGTTTCAACTCTGGTAGATTGTAAGCGATCTCATTAGGCCATGACATTTGGGCCGTAGTTCTCACGCTCTGGTGACTCACAGGTATCAGCAATGTGAAGTGATGTCGACGCATTACCAGATTGCTATACTATTGATTGAGTTTGACCAGAAGAAGTCATTCTCGCTTGAGGTGAGCTGGCAGCCAGTCTATGCATTCCGAGTAAGGGGACCATGCTGATTGGCAAGGAATTTTGCATTATACAGACGTACTCCGACGTTCGCGGCAATACAAGCCAGAACAGTGATACAGATCTACACTCCAAGCTTGTACTCCTGACTTTGACCTTCCCACGTCTTCGAATTATCTGGTCAAGTTCGCCATACGCTACCGCGGACATTTTCGCTGATTTGAAGACAAATCGCGATGAACCGGATGCTGCGATGGCTGGCACGATAGGAGCTGACGAAGTTGGCGATCCTGGATCAGGAGAGAGGGAGGCAACTGTCAATCAGACACCACAAGAACTGCTTCGTAGCTTGCCAGGCATTGTAAGCATTGCCTGTTACTCTAATCCGGAACCATGTTGAACTGACAATTATTTTGCTGCCTGCAGACCGCCAAGAACTATAGCTATGTAATGAATAAAGTCGATAATATGGAGGATTTAGTTCAGCTTGATTTAGAACAATTTAATGAATATCTCGGCGTAGAAGCAGGTCGTCAGCTGCATACTTTCATAAACCATAGTCTGCTGAAAACAGCTAAGAAAGGAGACAAAGAGTCCAATGAAGCGATAGAGAAGGAAGATACAGCCAAGTCTGGGCCGACTGAAGCCTCTGCGCCTGCACCCGTTGGCGGGCATGTGGGAGAAATATTAGAGCCAATAGAGCTCAATGAAAGTTCTGATTGAGGGAGTGAGTCTGATCAGCAGATTTTAAATCATCGGGAAAAAGCATGAAAATTGTAGCTTTAGTGTGAGATAGTGAGGATGCTTGAGAGGACATCAAGAAAATCTGCATTGTTGCAATATCTGAATAAATATAATTTAATATAGAATGTGAATGCAGAATCTTCCGCCACTCAACCTCCAGATTGAGCCTTCCCTCAGCTCGAACTTCGATCACCTGCCCTCCACGCGCATACGCCTGGATGCTAGCAGCAATTCCACGGTGGAGCAATTGGCAGTGGATAGCAGGACCCGACCGAACACCGCAGTACACCTCGACTTCATCAAGACACCGTCAAGATGCGAGTCGAACAGTGAGTTGGGCGAGGGACAAATCAGATTAAGTCGATGGAGGGATGCCCGGGCGCGGTGGACGGTCGAAGGAAGCCCGCATAAGTGGATAGTTATCGAGAGAGGGAGAATACGGGCATCCTCCAGACATCGAACGGAAGAAGGAGGCACAACAGCAATGCTGATGCATACACCGTGTTATTGTTCTGCAGAGATTCATTCTCCGGCATGAAGGTCTACCCTAGTGCGTTGAATCCATCGCCAATGCAGCATTACTATGTAGCTAACGATCATCACCTCTTTACTACTTCCACAGGCAAGGGTAGACTCTTCGTCCGAGGCGACAGCAAGATCTTCAGATTCAGCAGCAGCAAGAACGAGTCTCTCTTCCTGCAGAGAAAGAACCCCAGAAAGATCGCATGGACTGTCGTCTACCGACGTGTGAACAGAAAGGGTGTCTCCGAGGAAGTCGCAAAGAAGCGCTCAAGAAGAACAGTCAAGGCCCAGCGTGGTGTTGGTGGTCTATCACTCGCCGATATCGCTGCCCGAAGAAGTTAGTTATCTATTGTCAACACGCTTGCAGGAGGGACTGTCTGCGATGGAAGAGGAACGCAGTGCTGATTATGCACTTTTTATATTACTTCTACCTACAGACCAGAAGCCAGAAGCCCGTGCCGCCGCACGACAGGCTGCTCTAGCCGCAGGAAAGCAGAAGAAGGCTGCCGCTCAGGAGGCAAAGAAGTCAAGCAAGGTGGGTTGGGTTGGATTTTGCATGCCTGCAACATCGGAAAGCAAATAAGCTGACCTGGTACAATTACGTGTGATTACAGCCCGCTGCTAAGGCTGCTCAACCAAAGATGGGCAAGAAGGACATGAAGGCTGGAGGCAAGCGATAAACGCAACATTATACAACGCGTTCTTTCACACACCGGCTTCTCGTCTTCCCCTTCATACGTCTTTGTAATCTATTTCATCGACGATCTCATTGCAAGCGGATATCGTCCATCACCGAATTCCCAGGCAACAGCAATGCATACTTGATGGACTACTACAGAGGAATAGAAATGGTGCAGATCTCGTACATGACATTGCCGCTACTGCTATACATTCGAGCGGCTACGGATCTTGACAGAGCATGAAGGACAGGCCGGCGTACTTGATGGACGACCACAAGCAGCTAACATTGGTCTCGGAATTGCTTTACTTCGCGCGGTACGCGGAAGGTGTATCGAAGCAGAAGCGAGTTCGTCACGACGCTGACGCTCGACAGTGCCATCGCGAGTGATGCCCCTATAAAGAGAAAGAGTCAGCGACGCAAGCGGAGAGCAAGATCAAATTGACTGATTGTCTCTTACAAACGGCAGGAAGCTTGGTTCTTCCCAAGTCGTAGAAAGCACCCGCAGCCAGAGGGATCAAGATGATGTTATAGATGCACGCCCAGCAGAAATTGCTGATTATCCTGCGATACGTCGAGCGGGCAATCGCCTGTAAGGTGATGATTGACAGAAGCGACTCGCTGATGAGAGCGAAGTCGGCTGTAGATGCAGCGGCTTGGCTTCCACCACCCTGCGCTATGCTCACGTCGGCTTGCGCAAGTGCTGGAAAACGATACTTGGCCGTCAGTCGCTGATGAGACTCCTCCCGTTGGACTTACCTATGGAGTCATTGATGCCATCTCCGACGAACGCGACCAGCTTGTGTTTCGTCTGTAGCCTACCATTCCATCCTCTGACCTGCTTCGTCTGACTTTGTAGCTCCTGCACGAATCGACGCTTGTCTTCGGGCAAAGCACCTCCGACAACTCTATCCTCCGGCAAGTTCAAGGTTCGCGCTACAGCTTTGACAGTTGCGGGTCCATCGCCAGAGACGATATACGTGGCTATACCCCGCGACTTAAAGTAGTCAAGAACGAAGGATGCTTCTGGTCTTAAGGGATCGGCAACCGCTAACAAAGCCGCGACCTTGAAATTGGCTGTCTTGCCATCGCAGCTCTGCTTAAGGGCAACCAAGACAACACTTTTCCCTTGTCCTTGCCATGCTTGCAGTAGCTGCGAGTTTCCAGCGGATACGTCACACCCATTTTCGGTCAACAGCTTCTCGTTGCCAACCAGAGCTTCGTAATTGGCCCCGTTGGCTAGCTTAACCTGAGCTTTCATTCCTCGGCCAGGTATCTCTGCCATGTCAAATATACTGGGTCCATCCGCTACGGTTTTGTCCGCACTGCTCTTGAGCTTTTCTTGTGCTGAGAGGTGTATAGCACGGGCGACTGGATGGTTTGAGGCTTGTTCAATGGCTGATACTACTGCCCATAAGTCATTCTCCGGCAGTATGTCTGCAAGCTCTTCGTCTGACACTCGGAACTTGCCCATGGTAATGGTACCAGTCTTGTCAAAAGCGATAGCATCGATGTGGGTGAAGGATTGGAAAGCTTCACCGCCTCCATTGGGCATAATACCGTTGCGCGCGGCAAGGCCAACTCCGACGTATTGAGCAGTAGGCGCTGCGAGACCCAGACCGCAAGGACAAGCTATAATTTTCTATAATCAGCATTGTGCAGAAGCTCTTGTCGCATAAAACAGTGCTCACCGACTATAAGAGTTGCAACTGTAAACTGTAAAGCAAACAGGGTCCATCCGCCAGCCTTCTGGTCGTCGAGCCACTCAGCTGGCAAGTGACCCGAGTATGCTCTTATCATCCAGAGTATGAAGACGATGCAGCTAACGCCGACGATGAATGGGACAAAGACGGCAGTCACGGCGTCTGCAAATCGCTCAATGCTTGCTTTCTTGGACATAGCGTCACGCACGCCAGATGCAATACTATCGATGACGGTCTCCCCATCGTGTGTTTCGGTGATGACAATTGCGGCGGAAGGACCTGTGTTGTAAGTGCCAGCGTAGACTGTATCGCCAACCTTCTTTCCGACCGGGCGCGATTCGCCAGTTAATGATGCTTCGTCGAATGATGTAGTGGGACTTCCTTCTGCTAGACGGCAGTCGACCGGCGGCGACATTCCAACTGGAACCAGCAGGCGGTCTCCTACCTCGATGAAGTCGCTTGCAACCTCTTCGGTCGCTTGTCCATCCTCGTAAAGAAGACCCTTCTTAGGCCGGAGTTTGCCAAGCTCTGTAATGGCGTCACCAGTCCGTGCCTTGCTGATGCTTTCCTGGAGACGAGAGAGCATGTCAGCACATAATAGCATGCTTAAAGTCTTCATTATTCGCTTACAAGGTAGCGTCCAGCCAGAATGAAGGTCATCAGGAAAACACTGGTATCGAAGTATGCCATCTCCCCTGATCCTAGCCCAACTATGTCGAGTACCATGTATGCCAGTGACGAAGCCCAGGCGATGGTCGTTCCCAGAGCGACCAGTGTGTCCATCGAGCCCCATCTCAGCAGTCTGTCGATCCATACCCTTTTCTTGTCGATCTTGCCACGGCGCTTCCTCCATACTCCTCTGAGACTTTTGTAAGCGCGCTCATAGAAGAACTGGCCTATTCCAAACTGAATTGGAGTAGCTAGGCAGAAGAGTGCTATGGTCATGCGAGAAGCGCCGCCCCAGATGGGATGATGCCAATACATTCTCAACCGGCTATGTTCAGGTAGGAGAGAAGCAAACACTACGCCGATGAGGAAGGTGGGGATGCAGAAGACAATGCAAATAGCTAATCGAATCAGGATACGCCTTCTTTCTCGCTTCTGAGCCTGTCGGGCACGGTCTGACGAGGTTTCCGGCTTGACGACGGACAACGTGAAGCCGAGTTCTGCGATGGCCCTGCGGATAGTGCGGAGCGTGAATTCAGGAGGATTGGCAGTATACGTGAGAGTGGATGCGGGGTCTTCGAGACTGGACGGTGTATACGAGATGTCGAAGCGCTTGGACATGTCTTGCAATACTTTGTTGGCTTTGGCCGGACAATGTTCACAGAAGAAGCCTTCTATCTTGACGTGCACCGTCCTTGCTCGGCGTGTTGTCTCCTCTTCACCTGTGGCAGCGCCGTTGCCTTTCACTTCTTCTACCGCCATCACTTTGGCCTCGTAACCGAGATCCTCTATCTCCTTGACGATAGTTTCGGCCATTGCCTTGTCTTCTACAAGTGCGGATCCTGAGCCGCCCATGAGATCGACAATGTAGTCCTTCACGCCAGCCAAGTTCCTGAGCATGTTACCGATTGTACCAACACACGAGGCGCACGTCATGCCACCTATACTAAGCTTTACCCGATACATAGGTTTCGTGGAAAGATCTTCTATGTCCATAACCTTAGCTTCGTAGCCTAGATCTTCTATCTCGCTTGCGAGTGTCTGAGCCATGGCTTCATCTTCTACGACAGCATATGCGGAGCTGCCCATTAGGTCTACGTTGTAGTCCTTAACGCCTTTGAGGTTCTTGAGCATGTTACTTATGCTGCCTACACAAGAGGCGCAAGTCATGCCTCCAACACTGAGGTTCACTCGATATCTCCGCTGGGCTGGAATGGCAGAGTCTGGAGATTTGCCTTTCGAGCGAAGGCCTACCGGAGTGCTTGAAGGACTGCCTGGTACTGGTTTGCTGGATATGAGATTTGCACCATACCCGGAGTCTTCGATATGCTCGATGACTTGCTCTTCGGTAATGACGCTCGGGTCGTAGACGACAGTTGCTGAGTTGTCCACGAGGACGACCTGCACCGAGGTGATTCCTGGCGTCTTTCCGGGTGCAAGGGCCGATTCGATAGCAGAAATACACGAGCTGTAGGAGCACACGGATTAGCATGTGGAATATTTCGACTGTTGCAACATCAACTTACGCGCATGTCATGCCATCGATAGCTAATACAGCCTGGACAGCTGGCTTTCTGCGATGCACACTCCGGTCTCGACCTCTTCGCTCTTCGACTCCGGCAATCTCACCACGAGCGTCGCTAGATACGTGCCCCACATCTTCAGCTACCCTTTCGCTTCTGCGAGTTCTGGCATCTTCCTCTTCTCTGCAGGCTTCGCAATTGTCCCTGTGTGCCTTCTGGCGGTCTTTTGCGAAGGTGAAAAGGTCAGAGAATCGTGACCACCTCGATTGTCCAGCAGAATCAGAATGTAGACGTCGCCTTGCATCTGTTCTATTTACGTTAACCGCGTCTGTCTTGATAACATCGAAGCCAGCATCTTCTAATTCAGCGATTAGTAATCTGATGGAGGCATCAGGCGAGTGATTGAAGGAAACAGTCCCATTGATAGGAGAAACATCCACTCTCGTAAAAGCAGGGGTGAAGAGCTTGTTCTCTGCGTATTCTTCGTCTACCAGTGTCGAAGAAGATGGAGAGGATGATCGGCTGTGTGGGCTTAGATGGCCAACGATCCTATCGAGCGACCTGCGAGCTGATGACCGGTGCTTTTCATCTGAGGTGTTGTATCCTGCAAAGATGGATTCTATCTTGGCTACGCATGAAGGGCAGTGGATATTGCCTATTGACATCCATTCAGTCAGTCTTTACCATGCTGGCTTGCGTTTACACGCGATCGAGCTGTTGCAGCTCGGATAAGCCAGAGTCAGCTCACCTATGACCAGCGTGGTACGGTTCGTATGGTCCGCTGACATTTCTTGGAGTCGTAACGCTTTCACATGAACAACAGTTGACACGAGGGTGAGATGCAGGTCTTTCACAAATGGACACGTGAGCTCCGTGCGAGTGGCGATCAATATTCAGCCTCCACTTTCGCTCTGCGCAAGGTCCTCGATGCTTTCCTTCACTCCATCAATATTCGGCATCACAAAAACTGCGACTCTTTCGCTCCTGCTACAGGGAAGCTGAGTGGTTGTACCTCTAATGCTTGTCGTCCACGGTTCGTCGCTTGATCACCTCAAGACAAGCGAGTTCGGCTGATGCAAAACGGATTTGTAAGCATCTCTGCTGTCTGCGCACTGACAGCTCCCAGACGGTAAATACAGTCGGGTCACACAAGCTTTATCATCACCTCCGAATAAAGCTCATATACTACACTGAATTCCCCCAATACGTCTGCATGGTCAGAAGCTTGCGAATGGAAAAGATGTCTCCTGCTGTAGTATAGCATATTACGAAGCGACCGCAACCAATTACGAATCAATTGTCTGAGACTCTTCACTACAACCTCTGAGAAGAAGCAGTGCAAATTTGTAGTACACGTTGCAAGTCTGGTTAGTAGTCTGAAAAAGTGTCGACAGTTGCTAAGCTGCCAGTAAGAAAGTCGAAAATGCTACGAAGCCGCCTGCCATAGCGGGCAATACAAGTCTGTATTGGAGTATTAACTTAAACCTATATCGTTGTACAAGTGAAACCCTTGCTCACCTGGAAGCCGCCCCAGTTTGAGACGCTAAGGGAAGCGATCCTGAGCTTGATGGAGACGGCGTAATCGATAGAGCCGACCAAGAAGCGGGTGTAGATGTCTGAGCTGTATCATCTGTCCAAGTAAGGCGTGAAGTCCAGCTTTCCTCTCCACCATTGTTGTTCTCGTCGTCTGAATAAACAGGCCACACAGTCAATGAATAAGCATTGACATATTCCGTTGTCCTTGTGTGGAGCACTTACAAGCACTCGTAAACGAGTCCCATGCATCATCAACTGCATCTGTAGCTTGAGACCATCCACCACCAGCTGCGGCTGTTGCTTCGCTAAAATAGCTTGCAGCAGCACCTTGGTCACCTGCTGCTACAGCGGAAGTAGCAGCTGCAAGAGCCGATGAGGCTTCCTTGTCACCATAGACTAAAGCAGCGGAGTCAGTAACGGACCTTAATGAAAAAAGTAAGAAACCCAAGTGCCTGTGGCTCACTGGCATCAATTAGACCATCCCATCCATCACCGGCGAGAGAAGCGATCAAGGACGTGACCTCGGGGACGAAGCCAGGTCTATCTTCGCCTTGAGGGTCTGCGTAGATGGTGAACAGTCAGCATGATTCCCAGGCCTATAATACGGGAAGTCGCTCGCTTCTTTGCTGCAAGTTCGCGACTGGCTGTGCATTGATCGTCATGCTGGCGAGGCATGAGAAGGCGACAAGGACCAGGACATGTAGGTAACGGGCGAGCATCTGCATAGGAGATAAGAATGGTGTCTGGAGTAAGAGTGAGCCCCAGCTAGCAACTCCACTCCAAAGCCTTTAGCTCTCATTACAGCCACCACCCTCGAATCCTCATCATCAAGCTGGAGGGCCCCTGTTTGCAGCTCTAAGATGGAACGGTTCAGAGCGCGTCCGCTAGATGGCCGCGACTAGGAGTATGAAGGGAACAGTGCATCTACTTGGAAACAGTCGTAGTGCTGATGACTGCACGATAAGCATACCTTGCAGCATATGCAGTGATGTGGTTCAGGTCACCCCAATGACTACCGACCTCTTTACGCGCTCGATGGGCAGCTCGATCAGCCCAATCTTCGAACCGCGACCCTGGTGTGGACGTTTCGACCATAGAGCCTTCGGAGGATATACAGGATAGCTAACAATGAGGATATTATGCCTGTTGCTCTATGATATCATCGTTTATTACATTTTACGAACCAGTTTGTGCGAGAGACATCTCATCGGTGAGGCGCACTGCCTTTCGGCCGGCTGCTTGCAGAAGAACCGACGAACCGATGCATGCATCTGGAAAAGCAGCAGGCAAGAGCAATGGCAGAATGCTGGCAGGCTACTCAGCAGCGCACAGCCTACATTCAGTGTAGTACGTATAGTAGCACACTGCCATTCCTCCGCGTGTGTGTCAAGTCATAACAATATTCTATTTCCGAAGCACGTGCACCCTTGCAGCAGCTTCCCGCTGAGAAAAGCCGAAAGCGTGTACGATCTAATTATGAATCCAGCTCACACACAGCATTGAAGACTAAGCTGTTTACTTTAGCTCCATGCAGTGCACCCTTTGCATGTGCTCATCATACATTCTAAGGAAGCAGATGACGGAACATGTGTACATGTGTAAGAAGGAAAGCTTCTTCAAATCCCTGCTGTGCTTGCTCTAACGTCGGCAGGGCTGTGTCATCATCGGCCCGAATACCCACTATGGAAGCTGAACTTTGGGAAACATGCATAGAATCGTGTGACCTTGGAAGCTAGCTAGCTTGAAGCCAGTCCATAGGTTTCCAGGTATAAAAGGTCGGCCGACTTGCTCTTTCTTCCTTCTTCTCTCTTTTCTCATCTCATCACTTACAGATTCTACGGTTCTCTCTTAACTACAGCTTCCAAATCAGCACAATCATCCTATCAATCTAAGTCCTGAAAAGCAAGCACAATGTACTTCGCATCACTCTTCCTCTTCATCTCTACACTTTTCGCTGCCTTGACAGTTGCATCTCCACTTGACATGGAGTCAATGGAGAAGCGTGCTCCAGGCCCCTGTAAGTTTGCAGGTTCATCATTGTAAAGGCCTACTTTACGGAGAGGATGTCTGAGAACACCGATCTCTGATCGACGGACAAGCCCAAGCGGCACAACTGCACACCAGAGACGCTCTGGCTTCTCCACCCCCAACGCATCATGAAGTTTGAACTGACTTCGGCGTTCCTGTCTCTTGTGAAAATTAAAGCCGGTCAAGTCTTGAGCCCCGCAGGTGGTACCAATATTCCCTCCACTCAGGGATACCCTACCGGCAAGATCAACTTCTCCTACAAGCCAGTCTACATCTCCAAGAGCTCCAACTGCGCCTATTACGAATGTACCGCTCAGACTTGGTATGTCAGCGTTGCTCTCCGCGACTCCAAGGGAACGACCACCACTGTAAGTCTCGAATCATTATTCTGCACCTGACCAGGAAGCTATATATACGAAGCAAAAAAGGACTTCAGCTCACAAATACAGTTCTGACACATGGCTTGCTCCACTCTTTACAGCTCGCTTCCTACCTCGGTGGACAGGACGTCAACTCCAACATTCAAGCTACCTTGGTTGTTCCAGCCAACTTCTGCGGAAAGTACAATCTCGTAGTCCGAGAATACCAGAACCTATACGGCCAGAACATCAACTTCCAGTGAGTAGTAATAATCTCGCCTTATTTGGCCTTCGTCCAGTATCAACAGTCAGCTAATCTTTATATCCTTGCTTCCGCGTGCTCAGGGCCGCCGCTCCTCAGATCAACATCGAGTGCGACCCTCTCCCATGAGCGTTTTCTAATTAATCAATATTAATATCAATCATCTTGATAAGAGACTCAATATGGACTCGTCTTTCTTCTTGCCTTGATACGGTTTTGGAACATACTTTAGCTTTTCTTCAGCATCAATTTTGTATTTTCAGTTCGTTTTGCATCGTTTAAACCATTAGTTAGGATCGCAGAAAAGCGTTTCCCTTCTGTTCAATTGGTCTACAAAGCATGCTTGTGTTGAACTTTAATCTGACGCTCTTCTGCTAGCTTTTGCGTCTCGTCGATGCGCTTGCGTCGGTTCCTACACTATCTTCTTACATTGTACATACTGCCATTCCATTGCTACAGCCCGAGATGAGAGTGCTGAAGTACGCAAACAACATAGTCAGCTACAACGATTGTAAGTACGTCGACCAATTTTGTTATGTTTCCACTTACTCTCGCCAGATATCTGGTGATCTGCGTCCGACTACCAGAACTCCTTCCGGCGTCGTCGAACTTCTCTGTCAACACGCTTCCTGAATCCCCAGCTGTCTCTTTGCGCTTTCTCTGCAGTTTCATGATCTTCCTTAACTTGCTTCGCTATATTCTTCGCTTCGGGAGAATCGCCAAAGCTCTTCATAGCTACAAAGAATTTGGAGACGTTGTATTTCGCTGCCAGTTTGCTTCGCGTCCATGTAACAGGATCAGACAATCGTAATGCTTGCATCTCAGCTATTTGTTCTGCTGTCAATGTAGCGTACTCTGTAGGTTCTTGGTGTAGCTTGGGAGGAAGTTGCTCGAGGGGTAGCGATTGCTGTTGCTGTGATTTAGGAGTGAATGGCATTGCTGGAAGACTGGCTGGAGCCGGAGATGAAGGCGGGCGGACCGTGAAGCGTATTGTCGGGTTATCTGTCACATCGAAATGCTTGGCTCTGGGAGACTCTCGCTTTGATAGACTGTCGAAGAAGCGTGGCTTTGTCGTGAATGCTTGGGAGTTTTCAGAGGTGCTGCTGCTTGATGATGAAGAAGAGGTCGACGCTGCTGGCTTGCAAGGCGGTGAGCAGCTGCTGAAAAGCCGGCTTGAGGTGCTTGAGCGCACACAGCGCTGTGAAGTCGTACGTGCTGCCTGCATGTTTGTTGTTGTAGTATGGTATCAGACTCAAGAGCAATACATAGCAGCCATGGCAGAAAGTCGGAGGCTCAACCACGAAGGCGATCGAAAGGGCAATGGACTTCGTAAAATCAGTGATGAACTCTCTTTCTTTAGATACATATTACACACTATCTATGTGAGAGACGACATCGAAAATCTGAACTGTGTCAATGACAATCTACGCTACTAGTCCCGACCACTGAAGCTTAACCGGTCTTCCCATCATGCCTGCAAACATACTATTCTTAAATTCCAAAAGTCTGCCAGGAGCTACAAATGCCGTCTCTGAAAGGTTCAAGATATCCATTCGTTCTATGAAATCGTCTCTGCACAACAAATGTGCCAGATCCAGAAGGTCGTAATTGTGGATCAGGGTATAGGAGAGATGAATCGGTCGAAAAGGCAAACTTTGAAGAAGGGCTTGATTCGTTGGCGTGTTCAGATTGGCGATGTGAACACGAGTGAGGGAAGATGGAAGTTCGCTGCATCTGTAGCTTGAAGTGAAGGCTGATGACGATGGCGCTACATGAGATTCGTCTTCTGGTTGGTTCTGATGTTTGGGACCCGACATGCACGGTGCGAGCAGCTCGAGGTCGATGAGGGAAGGTGCTAAGTACGATAACATGCCCAAGCTTGTGTATACAGACTCTCCAGAAACTGAAAGTCTAGTAAGACGCTTCATTTGCGGGAAATCGGAAAGCTGAACGAAGTGTCCATCTAAAGATAGCTCGAGATTGGCGAGATTATGGCACATGCCGACAAGAGAGGTAGGTATGAGTGCATTGAGGCGATGAGTGCGCTGTAGGAAATTTGGAGCTTTGACTTCGATGGAGGTGAGATGTCTCGCTATGCCTTGTCCTTGCAGGAAGTTGATAAGGTGCATTACCGAGGCTACATCGCGGGGATTGATAATGACTTTACAACCCGAGAACTGGACTCGAGTAAGCGAATCTCGCCAGAGTGGGTGGATGAGACGGAGTGCCAGATCTGAAGTACACCTCGTGTCGCTCGTAGACCAGTGCTTCGAGTCGCCGATGCAGTGTCTTCCGACAGTCTCGATGATCTCGAGTGGGAGATCGCATAATCCGACCATGATAACGCCTTGATATGGTGAATGCAGAAGCAAAGACTTGACGAGCTCTCAAAGTTGAGACGAAGAATCGCTTGATGGCCTCTGATTCCCTCCAGCAATGCTAATCTTTGGCCCGGACGACCCGATTCCACTCCCCCAGATCTAATCTCTTGATCAGGTCAAACCGGTCGAACCGGAGGCCGTGCTGTGAGGAATGCTAGAGATGTAGGGTTGTGTTGACGCTTTGGCGCGTTTGGATGTGCTCTACAACAAGTCAAGCTGACGACTGTTCTCTCTCAATCAGTACTTTGGAACGAGCTAGTCAAGCAGCTCTTTCCTCGGAGAAGCAAGACGCGGTAACAGCAGATTGCCGAAAGATGCCGATCATCGACTGATAGTGCTTGACAGGTGCGGCTGGAGGGGAGACAGGACTGTAGGATACATGAGGCATCCAGTCAGGCTACAATTGACTTGGTAGCTACCCACACCAGCGCGTAGATGCTATGCCACTCCTACGGCTTCACCCGCGTCCTCAAGCGAGGCTCAGTCGGAAAGCTCTAAACATCTCTATACTACTGCTTCGTTGCACGTCCGGAGGAAGTGCAACTGACCGCCTGCTTGCAGGGGGTAGAAGCGGGCCAAGTCCTCTTGCTGCTCTTTGCACTATAGACATCTGAAAGGCAAGAGATCCAATCTGGACGCCAGCTGAAAGCTCACTGCTCCATTTGACTTGCTTTTTGCCCATCTGGCTTATCCGTGCAGTGCATGACTCCCCTCACGGTCGTCTGACAAGGTCAAAGCGATTCCTGGTCGCGCACGTGACTCTGTTCAGCCTACAGGTCTGATTGCCAAATGTACTAGGAGGCAACGAGAGCATGGCTGCAAGTTATTTGATGAGCCCCTGGACAGACTGAGTGCGTGTTGTCTGACCTTCTCAGATGACACTGCAGTTCAGTATGCTTCGTATTCGTGAGAGCCGGTGCTGCATCAACCCCTCTGCGAAGGGGTTCCCAAGCGAGAGCGTATAATTGCCCAGCTGAAGGTCAGCATCAAGCGTATCAAAGGGAATTAAATACAAGTACGACATCTTTTGCATACATACTCGACTTGTAGCTCAGCTCAAAGATCTGGTTCACCTGTTTCCTCTCGGAGAAACTTGTACACCATACACCTTCACGGGTGTATGGGCTGATAGGACATAATCCCAGAGCTAGACCCCGTCTATTGAGGCTGGCATTTGTCATATCTCATTCATATTGATCTGCCATAGAACTCTGTGTGCATTTCCCTTCACTGACTCGATATGATGCATGGAATAAAATGCATATGTATGTTCTTAGAGCTCTTATCGTGTAAGACGGTGTGATCGTTGCGACTACAATGATATCCAGCGTGGCGATAATGAGACGAAATAATGAATGCATGCCTTCGCCTTGGCTCGAATGGTCATGTGCATTGGTCATCCTAGCAGGTAGCGTGCTTCCTGACTGTCAGCTGGAATGATCCGGCAGCGAATAGACAGGTGGAGAGGTTTGAGCGGCGTAAGAGGCTTCCATTGACTTCAGCAATATACACAAGAAGCCGCGAGTGGGATTTAGTCCGGACAGGCGAGACCGGCCAGCCGGGCATCATGTGTTTGGCAAGTATAGACCCCGATTGCCTTGTAACGTACATCGTCAACGGGCCTCTTGATCGTACCGTATTGCAAAACCCCTGTCATGCGTACGTCCTGACGCCGTTGGGCGTTGGAGCTTCTATCTCACGAGAGCGAGGGGAAGGATGCTTTTGCAAGATCTGGACCTTGTCGTCTCTTGTCTTCACTTCATACAGTCCTGCCCTTGAGTCCGGGTCCTAGGTGGGCGTTGTTATCCTTCTCTTTCTCCAAAAGATCCTTTCTGACCATGCAGTATCCTCCGCCTACGAGTCGACCAAGCCATCTAAAGTGTGAGCCCATGCCATCCTCAGGTGCTGTCTGGTGATCTTCGACTGACGATGTCTCTTCAATTCAGAGCAGTGCTAGATCAGCGGCACTCTAAACAAGACTGACGGAGGAGGGGGTCTGGCCTATAACTCAAGATTGGCTTCGATAGCGGAAGATTGGCTTCACTTGCGGTAAAAAGCCTTCCTCTTTGCAAGTTCGAGTATATTGTTGATTCATCCACATCTTCCTTACAAGGTGCTTGACCTCGGCTCTCAAAACAATGCGGCGGAGGGTGTGGGTCGGGCATGGGCCATGAGTGGTGTTGACGCATCGCTCGAGGACAATGGACTCTCAAGTTGTGACTGTGTAGAAGGAGGTCAGCTATAGTACGTCGATACAAGAAATCCCTGTTCTAAAAGATCGCTACAACTTCAGCTGGTATAGATCGTTGACAATCTCTTCATCTTTTTCATCTGGTGTCCCTGATCCAATAGCGGAAAGCCGGTATAGACCTGGAGCGCAAGCACGACACAGACGGCACGGAGGAAGACTCCTCAGGCGCGTACAAGATAGAACGACTACTCTTGCCATTCTTAAAGAGTGCCTGCCGAGCAGATTTCGGATGATGATGATCGGAAAGTGGTTGCACTGTTGGAGCGCTCGGCAATTGTGACAGCAGTTCCACAACCGGGCTTCTTCCTTGACCTCGAGGCAGCTGTGTCCATCCAGTCCAGTCCAGTCCAGGGTAAGGTCAATGTACTGCTGTTGTGTTCTACTCGGCATGAGGAAGAGCTGCCGAAGAGGGAAATCGCATGATGCACTCGCAGTCTCGATCGTGCTGCGAAGGCAGCAGCTTCCAGCTTCGGATGGCGGTGAAGTGAAGCGCTCAAGCCATAGCTAGAGCAACTCTCCCATCCTTGCACACTCTTGTTCATATTGATACCGGGACTTTCCGAGATGTTAGTGCAGAACTTCAACACTGTGAGTTGTCGTCAGTAAAACTCCGGCGCCACCTGCATGAACCGTCGCAGAGCAATGCTGATATGTATTGCACGTACGCAGCATCTACTTGCTTTACTGGCACCTATACTTGCTACTTTGTCATGGCTGGCTATACTTCTGGCACTTCTCTTCCTCTGGCAAATCAACGATGACGGTCGTGACTACTTTCGAGATGTAGGTCAATCAAGCTAGTTCACGTGACTTGCACTCCTCCTATGATTTCAGTATTAACATGTTCCCACAATCTGCAGGGCCTTAGCGTTCTATTCATCAGCGACGTAGGGGCATTCCATCAGAAGGCATTCATAGCCGGTGCAGCTTGTACCTTCGTCTTCTTTACTGCCACCTTGATATTTGAAAGGCTTTTGCGCCATTTCGACCGTCTACCGAAACCAGTGAGGCGCCGAGCTAGAGTGAGTGTAGCATTTCCAGATATTCATGTCGTACGTTTCTGAATCGCTCCACAGTATTACGGTATGTTGACTGTAGTCTTTGGCTTTCTGGGTGGACTTGGCCTTCTTTCTGTTAGCGTCGGTTTACCCAACCTTTCATATTGGCGCGTCAGGTAGCTAGCTGACTTGTATGTCTCATCTTGCACCATCTTCAACGTGAGAGATCACGGAACGCTCCATTGGTCGTTCGCAATTGTGTTCATAGCCGGCGTTGGTATCTCCAGCTTGTTCCAGAGCTTGCAAATCTTCTGCTTGAAGCAAGATCATAGGCATCACAAGCACCTCGCCAGGAACCTGTACATCAAGCTGGTCATTGTCATCGCTGCCGTGTCCGTAGCGGTCGCATTAGCAGTCACGTATATAGTCTGTGATGGGACCACTGCAGGTATGCTGTAATTTTGCAGGTAGTGTCTTTAGCGATCAAAGCTGAAGTGAGTGTATTCTGGGCAGGGAATTGTACGGAGATCACAAATACTTCAGCTGTCCTTGAACGGACTGCAGCACTGCTAGCCGACTTGTATCTAGCAACAGTAAGTCCCAACTTGCGACTGCGCAGGATGCCCCAATGAAGCTGACTTGGGGTGCTGGCTTTGACAGTACGTGCTTGACTTGTATCCCGCTTGCGTCGGGACTTCTTCAGAGGACGTGAGAGAGAAGAGTCTTGAAGGTGATGATAACTGTGTTCACGTGAATGACACAGCGTGACCGCTGACACCCAATAAGAGAGCACACCAGTTTAGCCAGTAAAAACCTGTAACTGGACTCTTAGACTTCAATATGTAGCATATGAGCCCTTATATCCTTGTTTCGGTGAGCAATGCTCGTCCAGGACGATATGCAATGACTTTGAAGAGCGGAATGACAGCGACAGCGACGAGTGGGCCAACACGGCAGGAGGATCTGGGGACTGCAGTAGAGGAGAGCTTGACTCAAGACCGTGTAGAGGACTTGCTCAAACGCCGCATACTGCTCCTGTTGTCGATTCCGTTTTATCCGCCATGACGGCCGGCCCCGCTTGCACGTGCGTGAGTGGGACAAAAGAAAACAATGCATGAAGCCAGCTCTCTCTCGTTTGCTTCGCACCACCCGATTGTGCCAGTACAAGACACCTCAAGCACACCACACAGGGAAGCCTCGTCAGAGAGTCGCTCCTCCCTTTCCACCTTCTGTTCCCTCTGTGGCTCTCACCTCTGCTTGAACGTGGTCATCCATCGATTCCATCATGGGCAAGACCTTGGAAGCTCTCTACTTTCTGGCTCTGTCGGCGACAGGCTTGTACCTTGTAATGGGTTATGGTGAGATAGACTCCCACCTACAGCCACCTTATCATCTCTTTACTGACCAGCTTCGTCACGTCAGCTACAAGCTTCCCTCACATAAGCGATCCTGCGCTGTCGGGCCCCCGCTGTCTCGAAGGCATCAATGCCGTCAAGTACGATTTTCTCGCTCAGCCGGTCAACGAAGCAATCTGCGTCATCAATAGAGTCTTTCAAGCACTCACACTCTCGCCTCCTGCCGTGCTGCTTGCCGGACAGTTCGCAGCTCTCTGCTTCCCTATCGTTGTCATATTCGCCTACGAAAGCTTTCGTCAAACTGGCTTCCTAGCAAGAAGAGCACACTTCTTCCTCTTGCTTTCTCAATTGGCCTCAGCTGCTTGCATCTTCCCGCTGTACTATGCTATCGTAGCATATACACGAACGACAAAGGCGATGGCCCGTCGTCCAACAGCCCCGCAGACATGGTCAATTCTGCTATCAGCAATCATCGGCTATTTAGGACCTACCTACTATCTTGGCAAGTCAGCATGGTCCTACGACGCTCTAACCATCTGGCAGATCTATCCCGTCTACGTCACGGTGCTCAACTCTATCCTGCCGTACATTCTGTACCCGTTTTTCAAGAACACGTCGCCTCTGTACCCCGTCTACATCGCCCTGGCGATCTCCATCTACCTCTCTGCAAGAGCACACTTCGAGATGCTGGCGAGTGGTATCGACTTCCAGAATGTTTTCCTCCTCTTCAACTCGCCCGAGAGCCTCGCACATGATGCACATCGCCTGTTCCTACTCGACTTCCTCACTTCGACAGTTGCAAGTTGGAGCTTTGTCGCTCTCACCTTCGACTCCGCTTCTGCAGAACATAAGTTTGGATACTTTTGGCTGTTAGTGGTACTGGTCAACATGGTCGGACCGGGAGGCGCTCTAGCCATTGTCTGGGCTCTGAGGGAGATCATCGGGGTTACTTCGTTGCAGACGCAATTACTCAAAGCTAGTGCCAAAGCAAAACAGCAGTAGGCAAGCAGTAGCAACTGGTCCGAGAGAAAACATATGTATTGTGAAGTAAAGTTAGTCATGGAACACACTTCTGCGAGACAAAGACGTGTCACACCACCACCGGCTTCTGCACAGCTATTCAATACAATTGCTAGGTCTAGCTAAATTTCACAAACGGAGAAAGTCGTTGCTAGGAGGGTAAGCCTTCCTGTTAACGTCGTCAACGCCGGTCGGAATCCTTCCACCGACAAGCTTGCAACCAAGCTTTTGATAATATGGTGCCTGTATATGCTCAACGTGCTCAGCGTCTAGCCAGAATGTCTGAGCCACTGAAATTCACACACCACACTCACGTTATATTCCTGGGGAAGGAAGACGTACTTCTTCTCCGCTTTTGTCGCCGTTTGACAATGTAAGCGTGCAGAGCACGCCCTACGCCCTTTCCTTGGCATTCGAGATGCACACCAAATCCTCCGCTTCTATACTGGCTCAGACCCAAGTCTTCGCCATACAGCTTTTTGAGTTCTGCCCCTGCAGCGGACAGTTGCTTCATTGGGAGGTTTGGAGGTCAACTTCTGGTACTTTTCTCTATGGTACTGGCAGCACTTACAGTGCTCATTCGCGCTTTGAAAGCTTCTGCACCTCCGCAACGGTCCAAGAACTCATTAAGTTCCCGTCGTAAGGAGTCTTGTACGCAACGTCCAGCCTCGCGTCCTTTGGTCCGGGTGCGAAGACCGTACGTAGGGCAGTGCGGGTCTTATTAACGACATGGTAGCCTTCTGCTGCACCTCAGTCGATGAAAGATCGGGAAAAGAGGTAATGACCTTTGGGATCCTCTGCATAATGTGATGCGAAAAGAAACAAAGGGATTAGCGGACCAATCAAGCACAGTTTATCACACAAATGGACTTACGGTCTTCCCCACTGCAACATAGGCAAAACAGTCCGTCCTTGAAAATGCCTCTGCCATCCAGGTTGCGATGTACTCTGCATCTTCAGCTTCAAGAGCGAACGAAGGTAAGCGCTCTTTCCAATGAAAGGGGCGCGAGAGCAATCACTATACTTACCACTCAGGTTTGTGATCTCTTCGAAGTCAAAGGACCCTTCCGGTAGGGCGGTCTCGCTCATCGGTAATGCCTGCTCAACCATAAAGTAGGTGCATGTGCAGAAAGCGCGAAGCCAGGCAGAGCAGAGCAGATTCGTACAAGCAAATCTGACTGATTTACAAGGTGCCAGCGATCACATCTTTGGCCAGCTAATGTTTGACACAGTACCTCGAAAGAAAGGAAGACCCCTGAGCTCGCAGTTGCGATTCGCGTTCGCTGCAATGAGACTAAGATGGACCGCAGAACAGCCAGTGACACTCCAATCTTTACGTTCAATTGTTGGAGCGTCATTGTTAATCTCCAGGAAACCGACTTCAGGGATTTACCTTGCATACTCTGGCAAAGTCGTTACCCGTCAGGTAGTGCTGTCTGCCATGTTCGTCCAATCCTGTGGGAATAGGTGATCCGACTATTTCACAGCCAACCTTCTGATAGAAAGGCACCTGAGATACGGAAGGTAATGTTAGGCACGCCATCGGTAGGATGCGGACAAGAAAGCCTTACCATGTACTCCTGACTAAGGAAGAAGCACTTCTTGTCCGCCTCTCTGGCTTCATTCGCTATATACTGATGCAGCGCAGACCCTATACCTCTCCCCTGGTAGTCTGGGTGAGCTGCAAATCCGCCAGTCTTGTGAAATTCCAGGCCACAATCCTCGCCGTACAGCTTCAGCAATTCCGCATCCACCTGGGGAAACATCTACCACGAAAATAGGCATATGTCAGTCGGAGGTAGCCAAAGCACCGGCTCGATTACCTTACTTTCGCCAATCTTGCCTTCAAGTAGTACGGGTCACCGATATGATCCAGGAATCTATGCCAGTAAGTGTCGTTGGGTGTTACGATACACCACCCAGTTTGCATCCAGCCGCAGATCTCTAGTACCAGGCAGAAAGACAGTACGGATAGCAGTGAGGGATTTGTTCACAAACTGAATGCCCTCAACGCATCCTCTATCAATACTGGCCCTTTGGAAGAGGCGGGGAGCTCCGGGTCCTGGTCGTACTTCGAGAAATGTCAGCTCGTGATTCAAAGGGGAGGGTACTCTCGAAAGCGATTCACTGTTTTGCCAATCACCATGTTAGCGAAGCAGTCGATTTTTGCAAAGGGTCTTGCCATCCAATTGGCCATATAATCAGCGTCTTCATCTAGTCGACATGCCAAGCTACATCTTTAGCGAGGCCTTGTCAGCGGTTGCAGAGTGGATCAGTCTCGCGTACCTGGGAAAGACTTCATCTGAACGAAGTCGAGTGAGCCATCAGGAAGAGGTGAGACATGGGGACACCATACCTGACAAGACCTTGACCTGCTCGAACTGGTATGCCCCAGGGGGAGTAGTCTTCTGCGCCATGGAGAAAGAAAGTTCGTGCGAGTTTCAGCTCGTCTCGACCAGGGTAAGTTGTCAAGAACGCGAAACGATGGTAGCTAAGGAGAGCCGTACAACCTCGACAAGCCGCGAGATCGTACGAAGGTCGACAAAGGTAGTTGACTCTGCATGCTGGTTGTACCAGGGCATGAAAGGGCGAATGGCAGCCGCAGCAGCAAACATGCCATCTTTGGGACGAGTGTCCAAGCTCGATTCACCGTAGAAATTTTACTGGGAAGCATGCCATGGCGACCTCACTCAGACATGCCTTCCGGGATGACACGAAGTGCCATCCACGCTCGACTTGTGATGCAACTTGCTTTGCGTAACTGGCTATGTTCTTGCTGCGGGTTCCAATTCTCGATCAAGCTTATCGTAGATGCTGTATGATAGAGATGCATGCTCTCATACTGCCGCGCGCGCACGCAGCGAAAGACAGCAACACCAACTCCATCTCTCCTTTGCATGGCAACAGTCTTCTGCCGTACTATTCGCATTTCTTCCTGGTGGGTGTGCAATGAGGTAAGAAGCGGCACATTTCTGAACCAGCATTTTGCGCATCCGCAGGCATGACAGCCACACCGACTGCTGAAGAAAGCACGCGCGACAGAGCGGATCAAAGCCAGTCGAACTCGTCATCAATGACTAGAGGCATCACCCTGGGCCTCGCTCGAATCACCAGACTTCTTGACGTACTCGGAAACCCACATCTGGCTGTCCCGATCATCCATGTAGCTGGCACGAATGGCAAAGGATCGGTATGCGCCTACATCGATTCAATCCTGCGTGCGAGTGGCTTCAGCGTTGGTAGATTCACCAGTCCACATCTTGTCGATGTCCGAGACTCCATCACCTTGCAAGGCAAACCAGTCTTGGAAGCCGACTACAGGAAGGCGGTCACCAAAATAGAAGATGCCAATACGAAATACAAGGTCGAAGCAAGTCCTTTCGAAATGCTGGCTGCTACTGCATTTCAGACCTTCAAAGACTCGCATTCTCCTCTGGATGTCGCAGTCATCGAAGTTGGCATGGGCGGATCCACCGATGCTACTAATGTCTGCCCGCACCCTCTAGTCACTGCAATAACTTCCATAGACATGGATCATCAAGCTTTCCTTGGTAACACAATCCAAGAGATTGCTACAGTCAAGGCTGGCATAATCAAGCATGGTCGCCCGTGCATACTGTCGCCTCAGAATTACCCCGAAGCTGCAGAAGCTGTCCGGAGAGTCGCAGAACAGCAGGAAGCTCCCCTCGTCGAAGTCAGCTCTTCAGCAATCAGCAAAGATGGAATTTCTCACTTCTTTTTTCGAGGCACTTCCATTGATTTATCTCTTCCGCTTCTCGGCTTTTATCAAGGTGCCAATGCCGCCACTGCAGTGTCTGCGGTGGAAGCTCTGTGTCAAAGTATCGAACCAGAAAAGGCAGGGCGCATAACATCAGCGACAGTCAAGAGAGGTCTAGAAAGCACTCGCTGGCCCGGGCGTCTCGACTGGGTAGAATACGAAGGTCAGAAGTTGCTCCTTGATGGTGCTCACAATCCAGCCTCTATCAAAGAACTTGCCAATTTCCTTCAAACCTTACCACCAAAACCCACTACCTTCGTCGTCGGGCTGTCAGCACCACGTGATCCACTCGGTCTCCTAGAGCCTCTTGTAGCAGCGCATGCAGATGGTCAGTTGCAAATCGTGGCAACTGGCTTCACCCAGCCTGAAGGCATGCCATGGGTATCAGCAGTAAATCCCTCTGATATCGTACAAGCAGCGAAATCTTTGGGCATTCAAGCACAAGCTGCCAATACCGTCCATGAAGCACTCTCCACCACTAAGGGCCATTCTGATAATCGAATAATTATTTGTGGTAGTCTATATTTGGTGGCCGACACATATCGACTTCTACAATGATTACAGGATGCAAGAATGTTAAGACATTAAAGCAGCTTCTCTTGCTGCTGCTTGTCTCGACTCCTCCTCGGCGCGGCTCAACTCCAGCACGAATCTCAACTCTTCGTCCATTTCTTCCTCTTCTGTGGAATGGGCTCTGCCAACCGGTCTGGAAGGAGCAGAGCTTTGCTGTCCGCTCTGAAGTTGGGAAGTCAAGAGAGATGGACTACTGCTAGCTCCAAACCGGACAGGAGATCTTGACATTGCGTTCGTCGCGTGCCCGCCAGCACTTGCTACCGTACTCCACTTATTACTGAAACTACCGATAGGCGAAGGCGAAGCAGGATTACCATTGATGGTTATCGGAGACGGTACCGAGTGCACGGGTGAAGGAAGAGGCCAGTCGGAGACCTCGTTCATGTCAGGAACAGGAGAAGGACTTCGAGGCGTGGCATAGAGATGCGGGTTCAGCCTAGGGCTGACCTGTATTTTAGAATAGGTGCGAGCGCCAGTAGTCGGTGGCGATAGACTAGGTCGCATGTAGGGTGAAGCAGGCAAGCTGTTGGTATGCTCGAAGGACTTTGGTCGCCATTCCGTGTTGTTCGCGTTCGAAGTGGAGGCACGGCTGCTTCCTAGACCACAGGAGGAAGCTCGTGACACGACGTCGGAAATATTATCATCCTGCTCATCTTCTTCTTCCTCTTCGAGACGAAGGTGCTCCAGGTCGTCATCGAGGTACTCGTAGTCGTCGGTCGAGGCATTGATTGCAAGACTATGCTGGCGTTGCTCTTCGTCCTCACGACTCATAATCATTGCCAAAGCAAGCTGGCAGAACGTTCGTTAGTTCCTGTTACACCCACAACCGAATGAGAAAGAGAACTCACAGCTTCTTCATCTGTCATATCGCCTAGCGACTTGGGAATGCCTGCGAATCTTTGAGCACTGCGGAATTCTGACAAGCGGGTCATTCGATCCTGATGTTCGTTATCCAGGACAGCTGTTGACTCCCGAATATCCTGTTTGAGCTCCATTTCAGTTCGATACCTTTCCGCTCGGGAAGAGAGTCGCCCTCCTGATCTTGGTGTCTTCTTATGCGCCTTCGCATCACCGCCTGCTCGCCATGCAAGGATGCGAGCTCCGATGCTTGCGACAAAACCTTCTCGAGATGCGATGATGTTGCTGACTGACCACTTTGCTTCCTCGTCGGCGTCGGCTTGACCTGCGAGAATATGGCGAAGAGCCTGGCGAGGTGCAGATCGCTCATTGAAGACGCGCACCAAGCGGCCCGAAAGGATGTCATACGCTCGAATCATGCCGTCCGCTCTGTATGGACAGACATCAGCTTTGAATGAAGGTACATACACCAGGGCTTCGAGACTCACGTTCCGACAAAGATCAAGAGATCAGTGACCGTTATGCAAGTCACCTTCGTTTCAAAGCCTTGAAGCTGGCGGAACGGATGGACGTCTCGGCCAAGACTTGAGTCTGCACCCCAGTCCCACATAAAGGTTCGGCCTTGGTCATCTCCAGCGATGATGTATGACATTCCGCCAAATGTCTTGCGCAGCGGGATGCTTGCTTCCGAAGATTCGTTGACGGGTGTTACAGGTGTATCTTGGCCATTGATCGATACAATACCGCCAGTAACACTGATCTTGGGAGTTTCTTCGACAAAGACAGCCTCTAGTGCAGTCAGGCAGCTGACGAAGCCCTCTTCATGGCCAAATTTGGTCACTTGCAGATCTCCTTCGCTGCACCAGATAACGCGGTAAAACGCAGGGTCCAGCTGATACTGTATCAACAGAGCAGACTTTGCGGGATCAACGCGAATAGCTTCTATAGGCAGTATCGTGTCTTTGACGGGGTGTAAGGGCTCAATCTTGCGATAATCGACGGCTGTGCGCGTCTTGAGATCTACAGTCCACACGAAGGCAAAGCCAGCTCGAGTACCAGCTGCCACCAGTACAAGAGTGTTGGAAAGTTTGGCGAGTCGAGTGGATACAGCTTCTATGTCATCTGCACGCCCTTGACCTAGCTGTCCAACATCCGGCGAGGCCCAGACAGCGCCAGCAGAAGGATCCCAAAGCTTGATGACACCATCGAGGCCTGCGCTAGCAATGATCTCAGAGCTGTCCACGAACGCGACGTGGGTCACTATTCCAAAATGGTTGTCGAGAGGCGTGCCAACGGGCGTGGGAGGCGAAGCTCTCTGTCCTTGACCGTGTATGTAGCGGCCGACCAAGCCGGTACGAGATAAATGCACAGAACCATTCGCCATGCCCCATGCAATGGTGTTTCCATCCTTTGATATAGCTGCCGTCGTGACCGTGTCCAAGTTTCCTCCAAGGCCAGCGATAAAGATAGGATTGGGAGCTCCTTCGATAAAACCGCCTTTAGCTACCTTGCCGCTGAAGGGATCTGAACGAGAAGCGATTCCTCTAGGAATGGAAATGGAGATCATCGAAGGCGCATTGCCATGAGTATTGCTTTCTTTGCTAGATTTCGGTTTCCAGTTTGCTGAACGTGTAGTTGCATGTCTTTCAAGAGCTACATCTGCATGGATGAGCGATATGATGCCGACTCGCGGATCGTGCGTGATAGTTGACACTTTTGACTTTGTCCACTTCTGAGCCAATGCATGCCTTGCGATGAACTCGGACTGCCAGCTGTCCGCCGACAAACGATTGCCTGGCACCTTGATGAGGCTTTCATTCAAGCTAAAATGATAGAGGAAAGCCGCTCGCCAGGTAGAATCTTGTCGGATGATATCGTACCTGCGTGAGGTGAACGGAAGCCACCTCAGCCAAGTCGCAATGAGAAAGCAAAGACTGCAGACCACATACCAGTCATGACAGACTAGTGAGCATGCGAACAATGCAGATGGAGGCAGTCTTGCGAACACTTGACCAAGCGCCTCCATTGGCAATCTTGATATGCCAGAATTGTCACTGATGCCATTCTTCGCGTTCTTTTCGCCTAGTATATGGCTGTAGAACCAAGGTTAACATCGTTAGCCACACCACTTCAGGCCATGGCACAATATCAATCAATACGCACTCTGTCCGTCCAGACTTTCCCGACTCGGCCGGCCATGCACGCTCTTTTCCCTTGCCCTTGTCGTGACGTGATGATGGATGTCTGCCGCCAGATGGTCCATGGCTGGGACTGTTCCTCGAAGAGTATGAGCCATATTGTATGTCTGTATCTTGAATGCTATCAAAGCTGTTGAATTCGTCTCTCTGCGCTCGGTGTGCTGAGGAGTGAGGTTCTCTTTGCATATAACTGAAGGACGGGGAAGTTCTTGCTCTTCCACTCTTGCGCTACTCGTTACCAAGACTTCCTGTTTGTCCTGCAGGAGGTAGTACTCGACACTCGAATGCTTGCTGCTATCTCGTTATGGTCGCTGTTTGTTGCTTGTTGGAAGAGAGCAAGGAAGAGCCGACTTTCCTGACAAAGACTGCTGAAACGTGCAACTAGACGCGCCACAATGAAACGTGTCTTCGCATCCCGTCACAAGACGAAATGCTGGTCATACACTATATAGCACAAAAGCAGGTTCATTGCATCACAGTAAACTCATAAAGCGGCTACTCCGCGTATCTCAAAGGCCTTCAAAAAACGGTTCTGGGTGATAGACAGACAACGACTTCAAAGTGCGATAGATGAGATGGGCATCTAGGAACTGATCCCAGAAAATCTTCGTAATCTAGTGAGGTCTACTTCTCTCCATTCAAATCTTTTGATTAGTCCTTCTAATTCCCAATTTTCGCTTTCTCCCTGGTGGCTTCCGCAGTTTCCCATGTACAGGTTTTAGGGGCACTCGGACCTTTCAGACAGTTTCGTCATTTTTCGATAGGAGCAGGTTCTGCGGTCTTCTTGTCGGTATAGTTGACCTCAGGAACCTTGACTTGCTCGACACCCCAGATTTCCTCAGCATAATCCATGACGCATCTGTCACTGGAGAATTTGGCCATTCGAACAGTGGTCTGAATGCAGCGCTGAGTCCACTCCTTCTTGTTGGAGAAGTCGGCGTCAATCATTTCCTGGGCTTGGAGGTAGGACTCGAAGCTGCAGAAAGGTTGAGATGACAGTCAGCATGAAATCCCAACTTCGCAGCAAATGCTCTAAGGCTGATTACTCACTCATCAGAGATGCAGTAGAAGTCTCTGCCGTCGATCAAGCTGGAGATAAGAGGCTGGAATGGACCTGCATCGCCGAAGACATTCTGTCGAATAGCATCGATGGCAGCTTGGAGCGAAGGCTGAAGTAGCGTAATAATGGATGATCAGCAACGTGGTCCGAAGCTTGAGTTTCACCTTTCTCAGCAGCTTACTGGGAAGTTCAAGTCCTCATATCGATGTTTGTGACGAAGGCCGTCGATATGCTCGGCAGTATGACCGAAGAAGTAGACATTGTTATCTCCAACCTCTTCAGCGATCTCAATGGTAGCACCATCAACAGTACCGAGGAGTAGACCGCCGTTGAGGGCGAACTTCATGTTGGAGGTACCGGAAGCTTCGGTTCCTGCAGTCGAGATATGCTGAGAGATATCGGAAGCGGGAATGATGAGTTCGGCTAGAGAGACGGAGTAGTCTGGCAGGAAGACGACTTGATAGATGCCGTCCATGTCAGGGTCGGCCAAGCATGTCTTGGAGACTGTATTAACAGCACTGGATCAGTATCAAGAATGAGCAGAAGGGCAAAGAGTAGCTATCTTACTGGCATTGATGAGTCGAATGATCAACTTGGCAATGTAATAACCAGGAGCAGCCTTTCCAGCGAAGATCTCGACGCGCTGCAAAGACACATACGCGCAGGTCACACGTTAGCAAAATAACTTGGGTGTCTGCAGCCTTACAATAGTATTGGGCAAACTCACAGGAACAACCTTCTTTCGCTCTTCAGGAGACATCTTCTTCAAAGTCAAGTAGCGATGAATGCATCCTAAAGCATTCATGAATTGTCTCTTATATTCGTGGATGCGCTTAACTTGAATGGAGAAGAGAGAGTTTGGATTGATGGGTATTCCAAGGGTTCTTTCAATATATTCAGCCAATCGGACTTTATTGTTCATCTTGATCTCATAGAAGCGTTGGACGAAAGCTGGATCATCGACTTTATTCTCTAGTTTCTTCAACAAGACGGCATTTGTCAACCATTTGTCATCGCCTAGATTCTTGGTGATAAGCTCGGCGAGATGCGGATTGCACTGGAGCAACCATCTTCGGAAGGTGATACCGTTGGTGACATTCTTGAACTTGTCAGGTCCGCTAAAGAAGGGGTGAGACAGGTCAGCTGCACGATTGGCATTACAAGATGCCACATGCAAACTCACTAGAACTCGACAAAGTCCTTGAGCATGACTCGGACAAGCTGAGAGTGCAATTCGGCAACACCATTGACGGCATGTGAGCCTACAATAGCAAGCCAAGCCATTCGGACCTGCTGAGGAGATCCCTCTGATCAAGCGGAGATAAGTAGGAAGAAAGACCAGCGTCAATACTGCGCTAGTCGCAAGGAAATTGCAAAGGCCCAAAAAAGCTTACCTTGAATGAGGGACATGCGAGCAAGTCTCTCATTGTCACCAGGCCATCTCTTCGATACCTGGCGCAAGAAGGCCAAATTGACATCAAAGATGATCTGCAAGTGGCGCGGTAGGAGGTTCTCGAGGAGAGGAACAGGCCAGCATTCCAAAGCTTCAGGGAGGACTGTATGATTCGTATATCCGAAGGTTCGGGTGACGATGGTCCATGCTTCATCGAAGTCGATACCCTCTTCATCTACTAGTATGCGCTGCAGTTCAACGATGGCCAAGGTGGGATGGGTGTCGTTGAGCTGGATCGCGACGTAGTGAGCTGGAGGAGGAGAGTGCCAAGAGGTGGCAGCAAGTCAGTCAAGAGGAACCACGATTGGAAAACCGTCTCAACGACAAAACTCACGGAACTCAGACCAGGGTACACCAATCTTCTTCCATCTTCTGATGATATCGCTGAGTGAAGCGGCAGTCCAGAAGTATTGCTGTTTGAGGCGAAGTTCTTTACCAGCCCAGTGACTGTGAGAGCAAAGTAATGCTCAGCATATTCACCCTTATCACAGTGGCTTTTCCCCATGACATGTAAATCAAAGGCAAGTGGGATTCACTTACTTGTCATTAGGGTACAGGACCCTAGTTATAGTCTCCGCATTTTCGCCCTCTCTAACGGATCCATCATAATCACCAGCATTGAAAGATTGCAAATCGAATCCTCTCTTAGGTTGGGCTCTCCATAGTCTGATGTTGTTAGTGTTAACTGTATTATAGCCTGGAATGGGTACATCATAAGGTACAGCTAGCACCTCAACTCCTCCCGTCCAGCGGTTATTTCCTGATGCATCCCGGTTGGCGTGGCCGTATAGTCTGACAGACACGGTGTTATCGAGTCGGGCTGGAGATACGAGGCTCAATTAGCTGTTTTCCCTTCCCATTTAGATGCCAAAGAATCATGTTACTTACCAACTTCCCAGGGGTTACTGCCCGTGAGCCAGGGGTCTGGAATTTCGGTCTGATTGCCCTGGGCATCGATGCCCTGCATGAAAACTGTAGACGGATGACTTAGCTGGTATCTCGAAAGTAGTAGCCTTTCTAAGGTCCGACTTACTACCATACTGATATCTAAGACCATAACCCCAGGCGGGAATATCCATAGATGAGAGTGAGTCCACTGTACAAGGTCAGACACGGAATCAGCTTCCCCACTAAATCCACCTGTTTCGAGGCTAGAAAACTGCCAAAAAAAAATCAATGGAACCCACTATAACAAGCAGCCAATCGACCAAGACCACCATTACCCAAGCCTGCATCTCTTTCGGAATCCAGTACGTCCTCCATCGAGAAACCAAGTTGATTAACTGAAGTTTCATATTCCTTCTTGAGGTTCAAATTGAGTAGAGCGTTATCTAGTGCTCGACCTAGTAGGAATTCCAAGGAAAGATAATAGACTCTCTTTGGTGTCTTCTGGGTGTGGTAGACTAGCGCACAGAGTTACAGGCCGGCTTAGTTGTGTTTCGAGCAAGACAAGTAGATCAGGCCTACTCTGAGTGTCATTCCAGTCTGTGTGAAGAGGTAATCAGTACAAGTGCGAAAAAAAGGAAGTAGCAAAGTATGAAGCCTAACTCACTCTTGATAAGTCTGTCCCTGGCGGATAAGGCGGTAGCTTGGTATGTACCGACGGTATCCAAATTGTAGGGAGCACGAGCAAGACTGGATGATACATGCTGTACGATGCTATTCAGTGTGAGTATAGGTTGAATGAGTATAGCCAGGATAGATGATTAAAATAGATATGTCAGACAAGGCAGGTCATGAAATCCAAACAAGGGCCGTCAGTGAAGACAGAGAGAAGGAGAAGCGAGTGAAGACGAACCCACCTAGCCTCAATATCCTTTACGCTGTTCTTGGGAAGAACGGCTTCAAGGGCCTCCCTCCAAGCTTTAGGATCTGAGCCTTCAGGGAAGATGTCCCTGAGTGATTCGTTAGGACCGACAATCACGCCAGTGGCTGCGGGGCACGATTGAACACACAATGAAAGGGCGTCGTCAATAGATGAGTACGACGATAGAACAATGAGGGAGAGAAAGGCGACCCACCACTCCTCTTATGCATCTTAGGCCTGTGAATGTTCGTTGCCTTGCTCGCCTTGAGCGGATTGCTAGACGAGAACAGTGGATTATCATCGTCTTGTTCCCCTGCAGTGAGGTTGATTCCAGGGCTTGGAGTGACTGAAGTCTTGACGGTGGGAGCTCTAGCTGGGATATCGACTCTGCCAGGACCTTCTTGCTTGTTCTTATTGCTTTTGGTGTTGTTACTGCTGCTGCCATTGGCTGGCTTGCTGCTGCCTTTTGCTGTAGAAGACATTGCTGGACACCTCGTTGAACAACGTGTGTGCCTTGAAGTACAGTATGATATAGCCGGGGGAGCGAGCGGCGTGAGCGTTGGACAGCGGCCAGTAGAGGTACAGGAGGAGAGTGAGTAAGCGAGCGAGTGGGTATCAGTGAAGCTCTAGTACTCACCTCACACCTGCCTCGCTCAAGCTTGCGAGTGAGTATGCTACCAAGGCACAAGGTGCGGTCCATCCAGCTTCCCGCTCTGGTGTAAGAGCGCGTTACGTTAACTTCGATCGTGCTGATTGAATTGCGAAGCGGATGGACCGGCTGTGGAGTATGGACTGGATGAAAGGATCTGGGGTAACACAGCTCTGACAATGTGGAGCTCCAAGATGATGTATGTAAGATCACACTGTCATGGTATTACATCATTGTTCGACAGCGGTGCATGTAGCTCTGGGAGTCTCATGCTTCCCATCCGAACACAGTTTGGAACAAATGCACGAGACGCGTCTTTCTCAGGGCAGACAACATGCTTATGAAAGGCAGTCGTGACCGGCGCAGTGGAAGTGCGCGCACTGCTTCAGCAATGCCCTTGCAGTGATCATTATTCGTGCCCACTTCGAGAGAAAGAGAGAAGAAACACAAGACTCACCCTCTTTATCACAGTATTTGAAGTCTTCTCTTGATGCCCTCAGTCAGCCAGCTGTCTCTCGCCCGAAGCCAATAAAGAGCGATCGACGAAACCAACTAACTGCAATCAATACATACATGCATCATGCAGAAACACGTCCAGTCTAATCACAGGCTGTGTCCCAACTTTCTGATGTTCCTTATGGTCCTACTTTCCCTCTACCTTTTCACTTACGTTATCTACTAATCATGTCCATTTCATACACTGAAGCTCTCTCACTTATCGAATCCACCGCTTCCCTACTCCGTCCCCGCCTTTTTCCAGTCCTACTACCACTCGATTCTTCACTAGGAAGTACAAGTGCCCAAGATGTATTCGGTTACAAGACACTCCCACCACTGGATAACTCAGCAATGGATGGATTTGCAGTCACTTCACGAGAAACACTGACTGCTTCAGTTGATAATCCCGTTATTCTGGAGATTATAGGATCAATAGCCGCTGGCGATCATCCGCCTTTTTACGATGATGATATTGATGAAAACATTCCTCCTTCCATGACTTGCTTTCATATCAATACGGGAGCTCCTTTCCCTTTACCCTCATCAACTTCTGCTGCCTCATCTTCTGCAGCTTCAACTACTATCCATGATGTACAAAAAAGATACGACGCTTGTCTACGTAAAGAAGATGCCAAACTCTCCCCAGACGGCCGCTACTGTACCCTTATCAAACCCGTACAAGCAAGACAACATCGTCGCAAAGCAGGAGAAGATTTTGCACAAGGTGGTACGCAAATACTTTCTTCAGGCGATATCGTGACACCTGAAAAAATAGCAGCGCTATCCTGTCACGGTATAGCATATGTCTCAAGTGTCCAGCAACCGAAAATAGCAGTACTATCCACTGGTAAAGAACTTGAACAGGTCCAGCAATATTCCCGATCCGCCGAAGGAGATGTCGATATCAATGGAACAATATCACATGGGAAAGCTCATGGAGAGCCGTCAATGCCGCCCTCACATATATACGATTCAAACAGTCACTATATACTAGCTGCTCTGAAAGAATGGGGCTACACAGACATAACAAGACTGGAAAACTTAGGTGATAACCCAGAAGAATACAGGAGGACAGTTGTGAGATGTTCAGATGAGCAATTTGATGTGCTTATATCTACTGGGGGTGTTTCAAAGGGACAACACGACTACATCAAAGGTTAGCTTACTCCAGTGTTTTCGTGCAAGCGATGCCTTACTGTTATGCACTTGTGCCAAAGACATCATCTATTGAAGATAAGGTTGAGCTGAAGTAAATTTCTTGCCTATATTTACAAAACAGAAACACTCCTAAATATAGGCGCACAAATACAATATCACGGCACCAAAATGAGACCGGGTCATCCAGCACTCATGGCGACGTATACCCCTCGCGATAGCCTCGAACCGTCGCGCACTTTGACAATCTTTGGATTACCTGGTAATCCATGTGCGGCAGCTGCAACGCTTCGCTTCATGGTTAGACCTTTTTTACGCTTTGCAATGGGGCGAATAGTCGAAACACCATCCTCGAAAGCTCGTCTTGTGACATCATCTTCGTCATCGAGTAACGAACTATCTAGTAGTGGTAGATCACACGAGAGACACACTCGTGCCCAGCATAGTGAGGCTCCTCTGACGAATGGGGACGCAAAAAGCCTTCCAGCCGATATGTCGATTACGCCAGCGAACATAACGCATGCATGTGGAGAAGGAGGTAAATTGAAAACAGGCCAGCATAGAGGTTATTTCCTAGCTCAATATGAAGGCTATAACGAAGAAGGGGTGAAATTAGTTGGTACACTCAATAAAGGCAGTGGAATGGTACGACCTCTTTCAATAGCCCATTGCTGGGTATTACTGAAGGAAGACCAAGTTGAAGAAAGTGGTGGATTGGTAGATTGCTATGATATAGCTGCTGGGTTGCAATAGTAGGCTAATCCACAAGTCGATGTTTGAACGATATCGCATGGTCAGTGTCGTAACATCACATGTTAAACTCGCTCCAGTGCTATCTGTCCAATTATTGTAGGATACTAGTTGGCGGACTACCGACTAAATTCTCCCATTCTTCAGGCGTATCAGCATCTCTGACCCACTCTTCTTTCATCGGTCTGACCAATCCATTCCCTTCACTCATGCCAGTCTCAGGATTTTTTTCCTTCCATAATTGTTTAGCTGTGAAACATGGTCCTGATTTGCCTCTGAGAGTGTTCTCTTTTAGCCTTTCTAGAGCTTGAGGTGTCCATATCGACATTACAGGCTATGCAAGCACAGCAAAAGTGGCATACAGATTATAATTAGTCGAACGGAACTGTTGCTGAAGCTTTAGCGACAATGTACTCACCTCTGGATTCCCATCTTCAGGGTGTAAGAAACAAGTTACTAGATTGTCGGCATTCTTTTCATGCCCAGCGATGAGCTGCTTCAGTGCCTCCGCGTCTGCTTTCGGAAAATCGACAGCTAGTACGAGAAGTGTGTCATCGGGATACAAGCTATGCGCCGTCAGAACACCAGAAGCAGGTCCTCTGTTCTGATATTCTGGCTTGTCGAGGAGTATGATTTGAGAAGCAGGAGAATAGCTTTGGATTGAATTGACTTTGGAATTATTATGCAGAATCGCTTCGATATGAGCTAGTTGATCTTTATTACGCGCTGAGATAAGAACCCTAGCTAAATTCGGTAGAGGATAGATTGCCTTCCTCAATAGATGTAGAAAGAGGGGTTCTTGGCATCCTTGAGAGGCGTCCGAGGTGAGAGGTGATGATGAGATTGCTAGGAAAGCTTTGTCTGTCTTCACTGGCATCAGATGTCATCAGCATCCTGTATCGTCGCAGAGATAGTCAGAAGCACGTGCACAGACAAACGATGACTACTCACTTCGGGAAGACTGGCCTCCGCATAGCAAGAGTGCGGTATATGAAGCAGGCATAGCTGAAGATGCTTTTTGGTGGTCCACCTGCTATATGGCAGGGTATTTACTTCAGCTTCTACTTGCACCACTCATGGGCGTGACGGCATACGGATGCCGCTTGCTCTCCGCTTGTATGCGAGGGATCGACAGAAGCGAGAATGTTCAATTCACTGCAGCTATCTTGTACTGTCTTGCTGACTACGAGCAACCTGGACTATATGGACCACGGCTGACTCTATGCATTTGTCTTGCTTTCGTCTGAGCTCTCAGCTTCCAGCGGGACCAATGCAAGGGAGTTATGTGATGCCGTCTAAGAATCAAGCGAAGGGAAAGTCCGAGACAATCGACCGCCGCCCGCATGCACAAGGTCGATGACCCAATTACGAGAGTGGGATATCATTTCGTAATTTAATTGTTGCTTGTATCCCGTTCTTCCTTTCTTCTCTGACACTGCTGCTGCTGCTGCATTGCACCATCCCATTCGCCATCATCATCATGCCAAAAATGAAAAGAACCGATCCTTCGACCTTGGGTCCGAAGTATATCGAGTCCAGGGATGCGTGAGTCTTTCTTTCCCTTCCAGCGAAGACGGGGGCTTATCAAATACACACATGACTTGACCATTGACTTCCAGCGTCAAGGATGTATGGGGCGAAAGAAAGCCATTCCGTGGATTCGGCAGCTGGCCTTCGAGAGTCGACTACAACCTCGTCGTGGATGAAGATCAGGTCGATGAATGGAAGGCTTCGGCCTGCGTGATGTGCTCCATCGGGTGTGGCATTGACATTGCAGTCAAGGACAAGAAGGGTGAGCGAGATTACTCACTCACATCCACCTACTCGTGTGTCATACGCTGCTAAGCCGTGTGCTCTGTGTACTGTGTTTCTCGCAGTCGTCGGAGTTCGTGGAAGAGAGCATGATCGCGTCAACAGAGGTCGGCTGGGTCCGAAAGGCATGTATGCCTGGCAATCCATGGCCTCGAAGGATCGTCTCACTCATCCTGTGAGTAGTGTCTTGGCTCCCTGTCGCGCTGTTCTTAGTGCGGATATCCCCGCCGCACGACATTGTCAAAGCGATCATCATCCCAGCTTACACACCCTATATAATCCTTGACGTGCAGCTCATCCGCAACAAGACAACAGGTGAACTAGAAAAAGCAACATGGGACGAGGCAATGTCTCTCATCGTAGAGAAAGCAAAAGATGTTCAGAAACGTCTTACAAGTCATGGTATTGGATTCTATACCTCCGGTCAACTATTCCTAGAAGAATACGTTACCCTCGCTTGTATTGGGAAAGCTGGTTTAGGGACTCTCCACATGGATGGTAACACTCGTCTATGTACTGCTACTGCAGCTGCGACTATGAGAGAAAGGTATGTAGCAGGCTTCTTCTCTTACAATCCATCCGCGTTTAGTCACGTGATGTCTAATTTGACTCCTTTAAACACGTCCTGCATTCATGCTTGTCTTCCTTCGGATATAGCTTTGGAGTGGACGCTCAGCCTTCAAGCTACGCTGACATCGATGAATGCGATGTTCTCTGCTTGCTAGGTCACAACCCCGCAGAGACTGGTACGATCCTCTGGGATCGTATGCTCGATAGACTAGAGAGCGAGACACCTCCCAAGCTTGTCTGTATCGACCCTCGCCACACCGCAGTTGCTGCCAAAGCTACAATCTGGCTTCAACCTAAAAATGGAACCAACATGGCCTTGATGAATGGTATTCAGCGAGAACTCGTAAAGAATGGCTGGTATGACCAAGCTTACATCGACAGAGTATGTCACGGCGCCTTCGTTCTGTTTATTCTCGTACTACGACTTGCCCCTGTCTGACTTTTGATAATCCGTGTATGAAACTTTCCCACAGTGCGTAGTCGACTTCGAACACCTTAAGGAAGTCATCGAACCGTACACTCCAGAATATGTAGAGAAAATCACAGATGTCCCAGCGGGAAAGCTCAGGGCGGCAGCAAAAATAATGGGTGAAGCTGAAAGACTACTCTCTACGTGTCTACAAGGTGTCTATCAAGCCAATCAAGCTACTGCGACAGGATGTCAACTCAATAACATCGCTCTTATGAGAGGCATGATTGGTAAACCTGGAGCAGGCGTCTTACAAATGAACGGACAGCCTACCGTAAGGTCTCAAACGATTCTGTTGTAGGTGGCACACGAGTGACTTCTGATAATGGTGGTTCTGGGCCTCTTCTCGTTTGCAGGCGCAAAACAACAGAGAGTCAGGCTGCGATGGCGAATATCCTGCTATGAGGAACTTTAATAATCCTGAACACATGGCTTCAGTACGTCTAACTTCCGTTTTAAATCTTACGGACCCTCCTCACTATGCTGACGAGACCGGACTCCTCCTTCTCATAGCTCGCGAAAGCATGGAACATCGAACTTGACAAATTGCCTTACCATGGCAATCCAACGCACATCAACGACCTATACAATTTTGTAAGCAATATACTCCTGATATCATCCCACTGTATTCACGTAGGTACTGATATTGCTGCTTCACTATTGTTCTCATCTAGCTCGAAAATGGTAGTATCGAGATGTTCTGGATTTCCTGCACCAATCCGTGAGATCGCCAGCAATCAAATGACTTCAGCTTCCTGACATGGTCGACTGACTTTGCTTACCGCCCGATAGGCTTGTTTCGATGACCGATACAGACCGAATGCGGAGAATCTTGACCCAGCCAAATCTCTTCGTAGTAACGCAGGATATCTTTCCGTGAGTGGATCGATAGCTTTGCAAAAGCTCACATATACAATTCATCTGGCACTGATGTTCAATCGATATTTATACCCTTTAATAGAAATGAGACCACACAGATTGCTGATGTCGTCTTGCCTGCTGCTGGGTGAGTCCGCCTCTTGCGTCCTGTCAGATACCAGGAACAGTGGCTTACAGGCTCTGCACTGTTAGATGGGGCGAGAAGCATGGCACTTTTACGTAAGCGATTACCAGGCGCAGACCATCGACCTGTCTATGCACTAACAGCAAACGCTCGCTGCTCAGCAATGTCGATCGTACCGTCCACATTTCGGAGAAAGCAACAGAGCCTCCTGGAGAGGCGAGGGCAGATCTCGACGTAAGCTTTTGCCCGCTACTCTGCTCAGATGTCACGGGTGGCTGTGCTCTGACCAAGTGGATTGCTGACTGGAATGTATCTCATATCACCACCAGATATTCATCGATTTCGCAACGCGCATGGACTTCCGAGATAAAGATGGCAACCCTCTCATCCATTACAAGACGCCTGAAGGAGCATTTGAGATGTGGAGAAAGGTTACGCATAACATGATCTGCGATTATTCAGGGTACGTGGGGATAGCAGCTAGAGTTGTTCTCATCTTGCTCACGTTCGCACTCAACCTGCTCCGCAGCATCAGCTACGAGAAGCTTAGGCACACTGGCTCGGGCGGCATACAGTGGCCGTGTAATGAAGTAACCGCACCTAATGGAACTGTCCGCATGTACAGTGATGGCGTGTTCCCTACTACCGTTGACAAAGTCAGTGCATAGTACAGGACGGGATAGTTTGCAGAACCTTCCGCTGACCGCATTTGGTCACAGATCCAAACTTGGACTTCCGACTGCGAGACTGGTGTTCCTCTCACCAAGGAGCAGTTCCTAAAGCTAAACGCAAACGGCAAAGCTATCTTCAAGGCGTCACCATACTATCCATATGAAGATATGCCAGACGAGCAATATCCTCTCGCCATCAACCCTGGTCGCCGTACGGCTCGTGAGTGAAGGAAAGATTGCAGCGACCACTGCATTCATCATTTTTAGGTAGTCTTACTGGGATATTTTGGTGTTTTCAGATTTCCACACGCGAACCAAAACCTCAAGGACTGAAGCATTGCACCGAGACTTGCCTGAAGCTTACGGTGAAATCAATCCTAGAGATGCTGAGCAGTACGGAGGCATCAAGACTGGCGACGAAATGATCATCCGGTCAAGACACGGTGAGGTACAGGTCAAGGCGTTGGTGTCTGAAAACGTATCTGCGGGCCAGATGTTCAGTGAGCTTGCTTTACCTAGACGACATGGGTCAAGCTAGGCGGACCTGACTCACTATGATCTATCCTATAGTCCCATTCCACTTCGGAAACTACGATTCGGATCAGTACGGCAACAGAGCCCAATGCGCAAATGAGCTGACCAAGACGTCTTGGGTACGTAAGTAGGGCCGGCTGCCGTGAATTTACTAACGCATTCTTGACCCAAAGGATCCTATTAGCAAGCAGGTCAGTAGCTCTCGCATGCATCTGGCAGTGCTTCAGCGAACTGATGTGCCGAAATTCAGCCTCATTTGAAGTCTGGAGCAGCCTATATTGAAAAAGTGCCGGATGGGTATGTCCCTTCTGTTCCAACCTGCTCAGCCTTACTTTCGTGGGCTGAGTTGGTACGTTTCCCCGCAGCCAAATTAAGATACACTCCAAACAACCAGAAGCTATGGAGCGAGCGCGGATCAGAGCATCTGGAAAGCGAGACGAGGTTATGAAATCCGAGAATCGCGTTCGTCATCTCGAAGATTACCTAGGCCTTTGGGGCGCTGCTATCAAAGCATGGCGTGAGATGGCAACGCAGATTCACAAGAAGTACGAATCCACGGCGGAGTACGAGATCGTCTCGGGTCTCCCTATCATGTTGATACTCGAAGAGCGTAAGTCTCTCATGAAATTGTCGAGATCGATCTATAACGTGTATCCTTCTGCAGGCGCTCGCAAGTCAATGGAACCACTCACAGTTCGATACGGCGAGAATGAAGACAAAGCCTGGACTACCAACATTGTAGGCCATCTGCCCTATCACTATCTGCGTACGTTTTTGCTGACTAGCGTGCCATTGCACAGGGAGGAGTCGTCGAAGCTGTTTTCCCAGATCATAGACGAAACGACAAGGGTTCCTTCAACATCATGCTCGATCTTCATGGTCTCAATACCTTGCTACACATGGCGAGAGGATACATTGGCCCGATCCTGCCTGCAATCAAAGCCTTGCATGACAACTCATTTGCGAAATGCATTACTGGCGCCGAGCACGAGTACGAGCGTATCGATCGTTATCTTACTTCTCAGTGAGTGCAGCACCCTGATGCTCGCAAAGCCATAGCTGAGATAACTTTGGCATGCACAGATCTACAGTCCGTGGACCTCAAGTACTCATTGTACCAGCTTTGCCATCTGCGGGTTCATTGTAGCATAGAACGCATCATCTGTGCCTCGCCTTCGCTGTAAAGTAGTAGGACCAAGGACACTTGTGTTTGAATGTTCTGTACGATGGTTCTGGTGACTAGAGCAGCCTATCCCATGCCCAGTCAGGGTAGCTAGCCAACACGGGTCTATAAGAGGCAAGAGCGGCACGACTCTGTCCTCATGGCTTGCACCACCCGGGAATTGAGGTGATAGGTCTTACATGGAGGCGCTGGAGCAGTCCCCGCTAACGGTCCACAGACGCGTGATGCAGGAAACTTCCTCGTTGGAGGCGGCTACTATAATGTATAGCACGCTTTAGACGATGTAGGTGGTCACAAGTGACGTACTAAGTGTAGAGGGGCGCTTCTATAAGCGTGTCACGAGTGACAGGCGGAAGAGCTCATTAGGTCTCGCACCCACTCGAATTCAAAGGTCTTCTTGAGAGTAACTTGCAATCCTTCATCCTCTGCAGCTCGCTTGTCTGAAAGTTGGCATTACCGTTGCACGTCCTACACTTCTACAACTCGCACGATCTTAGTGCAAGGTCTCCCAAAGGTCATGGCCGTTCCGCTGCGGCTTTCGCAGGTCTCCGACAGCGAGCTTGATGAGCTGGTAGCCACCGTCAAGACACATCGCAAGGGAGGAGCAGCCCTGGCGGCAGATCCTTCGTTCTCAAACTGGGCAAGAACCTTTGGCTGCCATCCAGAAGCTATCTTCTATCCTTTCACCGAAGACGATGTCCGATGCATCATTGAGCTCGCACGGCGTAGAGGAAAGAAGCTTCGACCGTTTGGAGCTGGACATTCGCCATCGGACTTGGTGTGCGTGCAAGAGAATGACTGGCTCATTCAAATGGACAATCTGGACAAGCTGTTTGATGTAGGTGAATCTGACTCTCGATAAAGCGGCGTTCGATTTGAGCATTTGCATCTTTGTGGACAACGGAAGGCTGATCGAAGGTGTTTCGCGGTGTTGCAGGTTGATACCGTCAACAACGTCGTCACAGTTGGAGGCGGCATACGTCTGAAGAACCTCCATCCACTTCTCCGCGAGCACGGCCTCGCTCTTTCGTCCCTTGGCTCCATTTCCGACCAGACTCTCGCAGGTGCAATCGCCACCGCTACACATGGCTCGTCTCTACAATTCGGCAATCTTTCCTCCATAGTACGCTCATTGACTGTTATTACAGCACAAGAAGATGTGCCTCTCATTACCTGCAACGAGGAAGACAATGGCGATTCTTTCCAAGCTTCGCGATGCGGACTGGGAATGACCGGCGTCGTCACGAGAGTTACGATACAATGCGAGAAAGCATTCAATCTGCAAGAGGAAGTCTTCTCAATGTATGCCTCTGAATTCATAGATGCGCTCAAAGATGGAGGATCCGATAGTATCGCGCGATCCGCTCAACATGTCAGAGCTTGGTGGCATCCACAAGCAGGGCAGATTCGGGTTTCTCGCATGAATAGAACTAGCAAAGCAGCCACGACCACCGCAAACTCCGTTTCTGTACTTAGAAGGGTCATCAATAGTATCAAGGACTGGATTCGAGACCGTGCGATAGGCTATCACTGGCATCAAATTGGATTACTCATCGGCAGAGTCTTTCCTTCGTTCCTTACCATGCACGCGCGATTTATGTACAAAATGACAGCTAGACCAGGCGGTCTACTGGATACAACGCCTTTGCAAGACGATAGTCAACTGGGTCAGGCAAATGCCATAATGGAAGCGGGAATAGACGAGAAGACCGAGCAGGTACAGAAGCGCTTCGCTCTGACTTTTCCACGCTGCTCGCCTACAACTTCACGGATAGGTGATTCAGTTTCGATTTTCAACTATGACTGTCTCTTCCCGCAATATACATATGAAGGCGTGGTCCCGCTGGAGCGCACAGCTGCGTGCCTAAATGAGATGAAAGAATGGCTGGAGGGAGAAATGAGGAAAACAGATGGCTTGAGACACCATTTCCCCATTGAGATCCGCTTCTCACCGGCAGACGATGTATGGATGAGTCCGACATATCAAATGGACGGCTGCTATATAGGTATTGTCCAATACAAGTAAGCAATTCCATTTCATAAGTGTATTAGTGGGTGCAGAAGCTGACAACACTGCTTATCGGCTTTCAGACCATACGGACTACCGGTCACATATCGCAAACTTTTCGAGAAGTTCGAAGCTATTCTCTTTGCTCATGGTGGGAAGCCACACTGGGCAAAGTCACATTCAGCTTCTCCATCAACACTCCGCCGCATGTTCCCAAGGACCGACGACTTCTTAAGAATCAGAAGTATTGTCGATCCCCAAGGGATATTCTTGAATCCATATGCGAGGCGACACTTCATCGGCGACAAGGACATCAAGCTAGGAGCTCAGAATTTTAAGACTTCAGGACAGCGACTGGAGGAAATGCTGGAATTGGAATAGATACAACTGCACAGCTCGGATGACACATAGAATAGGGTAACATGTTTGTTGATGTTGTTAAGTAATGTATCATGAATGCTACGGTGTCACAACCTTGAATTCATATGCTGACGCTAACCGAAGCACCACTTGATGGTACTCCGCTACTTCACTGCGTGGTCGATATTGACGTCTCTCACTCATCTACTAGTCTTTGGAAGCCGCTATTCGATGTGTTGGATATATTTCTCTCAAGTGGAGCTTGATCACTTGTTACTTGAGCGTCTGACTGAGCTTTCGAGGCCGAAGACTTGCGCTTGAACAGGCCTCCAATCTTGGCCGCGTTCTTTTGTGCAGATACTAGTATGCTGTAGGCAATTTGATCCTCTCAGCTACTGTCTCGAGAATCTTACGGGCTTCGATACTTACTTGCCGTTCGTCGTCGACCACTTCGGATCTCCAGCTCCAGACGGTCCACCTGGGCTAGCCGTGCCCTCCGTTGTTGTAGATAGCAGACCTGCCTTGTCCGCCGGTGTTACGGCGTTCTAGAATGTGACTGTATCAGTACGAGTGGAGATTCTTAGCTGTCTCTCCTCATACCTGGTAGTCCTGGATAATCTTCTGTCGCTCTTCTCTCGACATTGAGGCGATGTCTTTGCTGTATACCGCCTGGGAAGCATAGGCATGTTCATAGCCTCCGCTGCTAGCTCCTGCTTCCATGACGAGTGCAACGGACGCTGAGATATGTTGAAAAGCACTTGAAGTGCGGTAGGCAACAAGCATAACCGCGAAAGGCGCACGCTAATGATGCTTGACAGCTGCCGCGGGGTTTTCGGCATTTGCCACCGCCATATAGGCGGCAGGGAGAACACGTGACAGCCGCACTTGGACAGGTAAAGAGCGGAAAATGAACCTGACAATCCAATTTACAGTGCTGCTTTGCTTGCGACGAGAGATGTATGCATTGACAGTACAACGAAACATCTAATGAATGCTACAGATTAGCCGGAATTGCCGAGCCTACCGCTAAGAGCCATTGCCCATGAAGCATCACTTCTTACGTCTTCGCGCTGGCGTTGCCTTCTGTTGAATCTGCACATCCCCACCGGCGCCACCTTCTTCCTTGATCCTAGCTTGTGCAGTGAGCGTGAACATCAAGTCCTGCACCTGTTCGGTCAAGTCTTGTACCTGGCCTTGGAGGCTATTTGATTCTGCTTTCCGCTTTTCGTTTTCCTCTTTCAATTTGCTGATATTGTCCATCAGTCCCCGCGTTACTGACCTTTCGCCATCCAGGTCCTTATGCAGAGACCGAGCTAGGTCTGTTGCCTTCTCTGACTTCTTTTCGAGTCGTGCCCGATCCTTTTCCAAGCTTGGGACAATGTCTTGCTCCAGCGATTCAAGCCTTGCTCGCATCGCCAAAACATCTTCATTGCGCTGTAGCACGTGTCCTTCCTGCTCCTTTTGGAGTTTATCGAGCTGAGCCTGTACGACCACCAAATTATTCTGCGCCTTTGCTTCGCTCCGTTGTGCAATTGCCAGCTCATCCCGTAACTTGTTGACCTTCTCAGCGTAGTAGGCTCTTTGGGAATCCAGTTGCGTTGTCAAGAGATCGGAGAACTCGATGCTGATAGCTTCAATCTTGGCAATCTCGTCGCCTGCCGCCCCATGCGGACCGTGCTTGTGACCTGGACCGGATGCTGCTCCGGAAGGCAGCTGTATGTACGCGGTGAAAAGGTCAAGATATGCCTTATGCCTGATGTAGCAGAAGCACTTACCTCCACAAGTTTGCCGTCGGTCTTGCTCTGTATCAAGCGATGCACATATTGATCGCCCGCATAGTCCCACACCCTTTGCGAATCTAGCTCGTAAGCGAATGTATGGCCTGTCTCTTCGAAATGTGCATAGGCGTGCCTTCCTGAGAAGCGTCCGCAGCCAACGTGTCCACAGATCAAGCACATCCACAGATGCTGAAAAGGTTTCAGTGAAATCGTGTCGTTATTGCACTATCAAGAAGGTAGAGCTTACTTCGGAATTGGAACACACTGCACACGAATTGGACTGCTGTCCAACCCAGGATTTCTCATTCTTCGTTCGTCCTTGTGTATACCGACACACTGGACAGTTGTTGTTGCTCCATCCTTTCAGACACATGCAGTGGAAGGTATGTGAGCATTGTACAGTGACGAGTCCAGTGACATTTGCGTCCATCCGCCTGGTAAATCGAATAATTAGCATCCTCCTGAGCATACCAATATCGCCGAGGCATACTTACTCCAAACACACTGGACATGTCGGTAACTCCAGCTTTCCCTTTTCCCTCTCACTTTCGTCGACATATTCAGGTCCTTGCATGGGAAAAGCGAATGTGTAAGGTGCGTTCGGAGAGCTTGTGATCTCAACGCTGGAGATGCGGACAACGTGGCATATCTCGTCGATGAGCATGTCACTATACGGCCGACCGTCGTATGAGTGCTTGAATCGCCGCGCTTGATCCGCTGAACGGAACTTCAGCAGGACCATGTATCGATTCGGCAGAGCGTCCCTGTGAAATGCAGAAGCGCTCAGTAAGTCATCCAGCTGCTGGGGAGGGATGATGCTACGTACCTCATTATGCGCATCTGGTGAACCGAATCCACCGAGTTATCAATGAAAGCCAATAAGTCCGCTGTTGTCCAGTTACACGGCACTCCTAGAATTGCTACCATGCTTCCCTCGTCGGACTTGCGATCTTCGCCATTCACAATCGAATTTGACGATCTCCTCACATGATGACTGGATTCTGTGTGAGATGCTTTCGCTTCTTCAGAGTCATCTGTGTCCAGATGGTCCCTGTACAGATGTATAACACCGAAACCAAGATCCAGTGTGCCAGCACCAGGTGATGGAGGGGTCTTCAGTCGCTCCGCTACTTTTGCATCTGACGGATCATGCGAATTACTCCTAGCTCGCATCTCAAAGATAGCAGGCAATTCCAAAGTCCGCGAAGGCGACAGCGGCGACCTTGCGTTGCCATATTGTGGCGGATGCTGCAGTTGGTGATTCATCTTTACAGGTGATTCCAGGTAATCCACCTCAATGAAGCCGAAGCGCCAGTCTAGAGACCGTAGAGGGGTGAATACAGGTCGTATAGTCTCGCTTATGCCCCTACTCTTCTTGCGTGATGAAGTTTGACCCGGCGTGAACTCAGCAGCTTGTGCGTTAAGCGACTTGGATGATCGACCTTCGTGGTCTTCTGCTACAGCTTCTCGGTCAGCAAGAGCAGCAGTGAAGGAGTCTGGATTATTTAGATCCTGCCAGATATCCGAAGGAAGCCTGACACGCCGTTCTAGGTCGTGATAGCGCGCCAGTATCTCCTGCTCGAGCTCGTGAGGCAAGCCGGTGTAGGTATCTAGAGACGCTAGATCTTGGCCGGAGACAGCAGACTTGCTGATGAAAGCACCACTCTCTTTGCGCTTAATATACGCTGTTCGGTAGTCGAAGATGTTCACTACCAGCCGCATTGGCGGCAGCAGTAGAGTTGAGTCAGCAAGAGGTCAACTTTGTGCAAGAAGCGGAGGCGTAACAAAGTTACAGGTGCAGTGGCGACAAGCCACGGCAAAACGCAAGATAAGTCAGAATGCAGGTCATGGAGCTGTCAGCACACGAGTGAAAGCGAACTGATCTAGAACGCTGTTGCTTGCAAGCTACGGGTGATTCTATTATTTAGGTTACATTGCCGAACCATCGGCGTGAACAACTAGTGCAGACTGCGAGAAAAGCTTCGTATTGATGACAACAGGTGCAGCCGGTGTGAGCTAGAGTGCATCGACGCTCGGTGCACGTAACGACGACTGTCAGAATGATACTTCTTGCTTGGAACTTCGCAACGGGGTTTCCGTTCCGGCATGGTGCAGCGCATTGTGTTTCTGCAAAACCATCGCTAGCCTTTCTGGAATTGAGTATTCTTCTTCCGCTCGTAGAACATGTCGGTTCTTGATGCACCGAGATTGACAATCTTCGGGCAGCCGTCACGGTCCTTCTCTAAGCGTGTACATTCTGCGCAGTAGTATGCGTCCGAGATACCTGGCAAAGAGCGATGTCAGCTTAATTCGATGAGGCCAGTTTCAGAGCACGCAAAGACTTACCGGGACTACCGCACACGCAACATCTACCTCCGTATGTGCCGAAATTGCATTCGTCACAGATGCGTACGAGTGTTGCTGGTCTGACGCTGGATAATCGCCACGCAGAGGAATATCAGTCAGCAGCTATCCGACGGAGTACGACAGCAGGACTTACTATGAATCACAGATTGGGCTAATGGGTAGAAGTTGTATTAGTATAGCTACTCATCTGTCATTGCGAGTCACTCACCATTTACCATCACATCTTTCGCACATTCGTCCGATTGCAATTCCAGGCTGCTTTCTGCACATGAGCAGATCTGGGTGATGCTTTGACATGATGAACTAGAGGCTGTTCTATGTGATACAGGAGACCGTATGACCTTCACACACTACTTGACCGCTTGTCGGTGATCTTGACCGGTTGGTTTCGATTGAAGAAGGATTCATTTGCGATTGCCGCTTCTTGACTTCCAACGAACACATCAATCCAGCAAAGGCAAACGAAAAAGCTTACAAATCAGTCGGAAGGGCACACAGACCCCCTATCACGACACGTCAGACAATCTTACTCTTGTTGGCGCCCCCGGGTCCATACTCGTCAGAAAGATGCTTTTCGCAGTTTGAACGGGTAGATCTGCCAGCGCGCGCAAGAATATGAGACAGGTCCATCGTACTAAATGTCTGTACAGCACAATACTCGACCGCACAAAGGTGTAGAGTGCAAGTCTTCTCAACTTACCATATCCTGCGCAAGTCACGAAGGCAGTCCTAACGCTTCGCTGCCGCTTGGGCTATGCAATGGCGCTGAGAGTCAGCTGCTCCATCGAGACTGCGAGGGCTGTGTGAGGTGCAGACTGGAAACGGTCTCTACTCTTAGCTTTCGGGCTTGTCTCTGCTCTGACTCCTCGCCCCCTTCACCTTCAACACCCCTCCACCCTTTCCTCCCTCCTGGGCTCTTACGATCCCACCTCCGACCTTCCGCATCATCTGAACATTCGCAATCTCCGCGAACAGTCCCAGCCATGTATACTTGTCTCATGGCCATCACTCTAGTGGCTCTACAGCTGCAAGTATGTATTGCATCGCCAGTGCCTGCTGCGGCATTAGAAGCAAGGTGCTCGCACCCTGATTCCGAGAATTGCAATGGCGGCAATGGTGTCAGACCAGCTGTACCAGCATTCAGCTATCCAAATGCCGTTCGCAGGAATGGCATCTACCTTGGCATGTTCCCAAGTGAGTCCACTAACACGGCGTGGAAGCGAAGAAAGGATGCAAGTCTAACACGGTTTCTAACCTGATAGATCCTGATGAGACTCTTTGCGAACTTGAGAAAGTCGTTGATGCACCATTTGCGTTCTACGGGATTACTGTCCACCTTACAGTTTCTCAGAACTGGGACGGAAACGAGATCTGGAAGATAATGGCTGATCTGAAGAAAGCTGATCCCGTTTTACAGCTGACCATCGTGCCCGATTCTACATGGTATGGTCTTACTGAGCAAAACGATTGCCAGGCTGTTGCCATCGCCAAGGTAAAGCACACATTATCGCTGTGATAGCAAAGTGAGACGATCACGAAAGGACTGACCACTCCGTCGTAGCAAATCCGATCAATACAGACAAAATTGGGCAGACCCGTTTGGTTGCGCTTCGCCCCTGGTAGGTCCACCTGCCTACCAATAACCCAACCCGGGTCCAGCGAGCTGACAATAGGTCAAACTGCTCTAGACATGAATTGGTGTGCTGCGAGAATCCAAATTGCAGGCATGACAAAGCTGACGTACTATTATAGTTTACCTCAGAGCTCCGCTGGCAACCTTAATCCAGCTTTTCTACCATCCCTAAATGGTCCAGCAACGACAACAATGGCATTTGCCACACCTATTCCTGCAGGCGCGCCCGCTTCTAAGCGTGACATCAAGCTAGGGGATTTCGTAGCTCCGCACGTTGTCAAGCCTGTCGAAGATGCTCTCGAATTCGACGATGGGAGCGGCACTGTATCCGAGACTGGAGGTCAACCTGAATCTAATGCCGTCAAAGCCCGTCGCCATGCTCAACCTACGCCCTCTAACCCTTTTGTGACAGCGTGGCACTTGGTATACAAGGCTGTCAAAGCACGGGCACCTGACACAAAGGTAGGATCCCTGACTTCCTTTCTCGCAACGTAACTGACCTGTGCCTGCACCTACAGATGATTTGGTCACCAGCAGTGACGTCCGTACAAGACTTTTGAATGCAACGATCACGCTGACGATTCCAATTGACGCCAGGTCCGATATGGGCGAATATCACCAATATTACCCTGCCGGCGCTCCTCCAGATATGGTTGCTCTGACGTACGAGCCGAACCACAGAGTCTCAGTAGGCAAGTTTCTACGTGCAGTGCGGCCTTTCCACGACGAGTTTGCAACGGAAACAAGCCCTTTCCTACTCGCTCGAGCTGCTCCCAACGTAGAGAACATTTCCGAGAATAACCGTATTGCGTTCCTCAATGTGATTACGCATAAGAAAGTCGTCAACCGCCTGCCTTACTATATCGGAGCTACCTATTACAATTTCAACGATGCAAAAGCTGATAAACGTATTGTGACACTACAACGCGAACCAGCGCTAGAAGTTGGCACTAAAGCTTCGATGAACCGCAAAGTGAGTTCCCACATATATATTCATCTTGAGGCCGCTGTTGACGATGAGCTTCGTCCTCTAGACCAAAGCATGGGTCCAAGCGGATCGATAGTCCCTCTTCCGCGCTGAGTCTTCCTCTGCAGTGTCGGTAGCATTCAGCCAAAGCTTGCGGTTAACACTTCTGTACCTTTAGTGCTTCTATGCTGCTGCCGTCAGCAATTCATCATATTACTTTGCTTTGAGTTATTCTCCTTCAGCGTACGCAAAATGCAAAATCACTCTTTCCTCAGACAGAGAACCCAGCAAGGCAGAGCATTGCGAGTGTAAGAAAACGAGGACATGCTGTGATGTATGCTACAACACATTGGACAGTGATTCGGCTAAGCCTGCTCGCCATAGACTCCAGGCTGATTTGCGCCAGTAGTGATCTTCTGCTCCATCATCTCCTCACTAGGGAAAGATCTGCGAACACCACGTTAGGCTTGATGCTAGTAATGACTGCTACGCAAGAACAGTCTTGGAAAAGACGGAGACACACCTGAAAAGATCCATGAGCTTGTCGAGAGGCGCAGCCAACAGGCCAGCGGCAGTCTCGTAGGGCGTATAGCGAGGTGCCGAAGGATGCGAGCCTGGTATCGTTTGAGTCGGTCAGCTGAACGACGTCATAACAACTCACACAAGGTTGGCTTACGAGTCGGAGTAAAGTATTGACTTCTCCTGAATTGCTTGGCAATCTCTAGTGACCTTTCTTCCGACAAGTACTTCTCGAAAGCGGGCAGATCATCTGTCTCTTCGGGAATTACATGCTGCCACAATGACTGAGGAAAAAGGTTCAATACATTAGTCATGTAGTTCAATTTATATGCCAAACTCACTGAACACAAATTACCTGGAATACATGGTCAAATGCCTCTGCATGATCTGCATCTGTGACAGGCTTGCTCTGGAAAGCGTATAGGTCCTGTGGAAAGCGATGATCAGCGTACTTAGACAATCGCGTCAAGAGCGGACGCCTTACCTCTTTAATACGCTGATGAGAATCCCTGTCCTTCTCTGTGATCTCCTTGGCTTCTTCTCCCATCAGGTCATCCATGATGGGGTATACAATGATTTCTGGAGCAAGTCACATGTTTTTAAGAATTGCCACAAGGTAATCATGATGGACAACGCGGGACAGGGAATATGAGAACACACCTTCGGCGATGGCATGTCTAGCATTCGTCCAGACATACTGATTGACCCATTCTTGCTTCTCGTCATGGGTAGTAGCCTTCTTGTAGTTCTCATAGCACTGTTTGAGAGTCTCATGATCCCTTGCTATTTCCTCTGTAAGTGGTCTACCAGCAGAGGCTGACTCGGCGTGAGTCCAGGTCTTTGGAGGGTCAGGCATTGTGGTAAGATGTAAGTTCAGTAATGCTATAGGAGAGGAAGTCAGCAGGATGAGAACAGACAGCAATGAGCAGCTTGCGATTGGGCGTTGATATGTCGATCTGCATCGGCTGCGCCCTTTATGGACTCGTGGCCACAGCCGCGCTTTTTGACCGCACATTCGGCATTGTCGAATGGAAGATATAGTTGTCCATACAGTATGCAGATCTTGTTCTGTTGTCCTCCTGTTGAGCTGTCTCTCCGATTGAAGTCCACTGTAGGGCGCGCAAGCCGAAGCTTGGAGGAAGTCACGTGTACCCTTTAGCACAGTGACCCGCATGTCGAGAACTTCCTTCAACTGAGAGCGGTCGCGAGTCAGGTTGCTCCGGACTAGGCCGTCCACTCTTGAGCATCTGTTCCATGTTCCTTGCCTCTGCTGGCCAGCGCTTCAGTATGGTTTGCTCATATCATATGCAAAGGCAGGGTGATCGAGGATGCACAAGCAACTGGCAGCTGTGTATCTTCTATAGTTTGGTGATTGAAGGTAGCCTGCATGAAGTATATCGTCGGGTGACGATGTCCAACAGCCGCTTCAGCTCCAGTCCAAGCCGTGGCTCAGCATCCTCGTTGGCTTCTCGACCGTGATCACCTTGCCGGCATCTGGCCTGCAGACTGACCATCCTCTGCATAGTACCATAACAATATGACCGTCCCTAAGCTTCCAGCAGTCTCCTTTGCCGATGAGACAGCCTATGACTCTGATGAATTCGATAACGACACCTTCTCGAACGCTTCAAGCAGCTCTAGCGGTGTAATCTTAGGCTTTTACGATGGAGAGCTCACCGCCGTCACGACTCCGGAAGGACAGCAGCAGCAGCATCAAGCATCTTCCGAAGGCGTTACTTATGAAGATGAAGAGGATTTGACCATCTCCAGAATTGGAGGCAGGAGTGTGAGTTGGCAGGTTGATATGGCTCTTCCGACTTTCGAAGGCGCGCTGATCAGGATTTTGTTCCATTCGCTGATGCATGCTCAAAACAGTACTTCCCACTCGAAGCAAGCCAACTACCTCCAATAGAGCTCACACAATGCCCAGCATGCTCGTCACCAATGGTGCTCCTCGTTCAGATCTACGCTCCTCTTCAATCCGAGAAAGTCTCGCCTACTTCGCCACCACATCCAAGCAACAGATACCGAGACGAATTCGACCGGCTTCTGTATGTCTTCGGCTGCGTCAAGAAAGGCTGCATAGGTGTGAGATGCTTGCGAGCAGCCCAACGCAATAGTAATTGGGCAAAAGAAGGAAAGGAAAGGCGGAGAAAGGCCAAAGCTGATGCAGAAGCTGCAAAGCAGAAAGCTAGCGAGAATCCATTTGCAAGCACTAGTATATCAAATCCGTTCAGCTCGACCTCGAGCAGTACCAACAATGCATTTGCTTCTTCTGGAGCAGTGGATTTTGGCTCTATGATATTTGGCGATTCAAGCGCAGAGAGCGCGCCAGCTCCGTCAGCAGTGGCGAAGACAGGCGAAATTGTTCAATCTCAGACGAACAGTAATGACAGCCCATCGATATCAACCAGTTGTTCCTTATGGCCTTCAAGTAGTAAAACAGAGATCATACCCCCACGATACCTCACCACCGACACCGAGCGTTTGTCAACGGCACCTACCTCGCGACAAGCAAAAGTTGCAAAACAGCTAGCGAGCATGTCATTGGAGAGCGGAGAAGGGGACAGAGAAGCACACAAAGGTGGACGAACAGGCAAGACGAAATCATCTGCAGCATCTTCGTCATCCCCGGGTGCGGCAGGTGGCGATTCAGAAGGATGGTCAGCAGAAGCATACGAAATCATGCGCGTGTCAGGCGTAGAGGAGGTTTTCCTTGCTTTTCAAGAACGACTCGAAGCTAGCGATGCCGCTGAGCAAGTAGTCCGCTATGAGTTTGGTGGCATTCCACTACCTTACTCAGGCAAATCGAAGCCATACAATACACTTTGGACATCTGCACCTTTACCAGGTCAAAGCAGCGCAGTCACAAGAGCTTCGTATGCACCACAGAGTCAACAACCTACTTTCAAGCGATACGATACGAGTTGCCGCAATGTTCCAAGATGCCCGCATTGCAATAGTCAGCGTACATTCGAGCTACAACTCATGCCGAATCTAGTTACCATCGTCGAAAAGAGCTTGCAAAGCAAGAACTCAGCTATAAAACCGGATAAGGAGCTTGGTTGGGCAACGTTGTGGTGCTACGTGTGCTCGGCGGATTGTCTGGATGCCCGAGCGGACGGCAATGACCTAGATGACGATGGCAAGCAGCTGGACTGGCAGGGATGGAGGGAAGAAATCGCTCTGGTGGAACTGGAGGATTAAGCCGAAAACAGCCACATGACTGTCTTGTTATTACACTGTGGCACGACAATAGTTCGTCTATGCACGCTACAACTATAACGACATTTGCGACTTCATGGCGTATATGGCACACAACAAGCAAAGGCACTCTTTTTAGTTGCAGAAGAGGTCTATATTGTCCATCAATACTTAATTACCGTTGCACAACTCATACTGGATCAGATCTTGCACGTGAAAAGAATGCTCGTAATCGGCTTTGTTCCGCTTGACTATCTGCTGGAGTATTATTCGTCTGTCTGCCTTTCGGTGGAAGTGGCGGTCCTCCCGGCGGCCTCCGTAATCTTGCGCTTCCGTGCTGCGTCGGTCTGCTTGACGACCCAGCTGGTACGTGCGGTCTTTGGCGTGGCGGAGTATCCCTCTCACGTAGATGCGCAGCCAGCCTTTCTTTCTCGGTAGCTGAATCACTTGACGATGATGGGCCAACTTTCGGCGTGAATTCCTCCAGCTGAATTCTAGAAAGGTAAATCTTGATACGGCCAGGTGGTGTCTTGTCCTTGTTTGACTCTCTACGCGTCCGACCGGGATAATCTATATACTGCATCAAGTTCTCGTCGTCCCGCGGCGATGACTTGATGACTCTTCTTTTGACTTCTGATGCTATGCTGATAGCTCGGGGTACAGTTTCGGCACTATTGGCTACTAAGCTAAGGTAGATCATGCCAGGGTCCTAAAAGGCATAGCACAGTCAGAAAGGAATGAGCAGGCGGTCGAGATATGTACCATTGACTTACGCTCAGAAGGTTAAGGCAGTGGCCGATGTAAGCTTCTTCTGACAGATGTGTAGAAATGACGATCTCGTTTGGCGATATCTAAGAAGAAATGTTGATTAAATCGTCAGTGTCTCGTTGTGATGCTACCTGCAACTTCTTTGAGTATACCCACTGTCTCGACCTCGTCAGAGTTTTGTCTCTTAAGACCAGGTTTCGGCGATGGTGACGCCGTCGTGGGCACACGCAACGGGTCCTGCTCGACGTTCGCCTTTGAGAAAGTATCCAGCTTGTCTCCATGTAAGATAGCGAAGAGGCCCGAGAGAATGACGATCTCCAGTCCTTTACGGTCTTCAATGTCGAAACGACTTAAGTTATAATCCAATCTAGATCACGTGCGTATGTAGCCAGTCAGCATTTGGTCCATATGGTGAAGAATGGTGACTGTACCGTTGTGACATACATTTGGACAAGGTTGCATTTCTTCGTCGGTCTATATCTGCATTAGTAAAGGAATTCAATCAGTATAGTGATCATTGCCGTTGTATACCGTTCAAAGGCACTTACACAGCCACAGCGACATCTGGGTCTGGTTTCCGTGATATACTGTGCCAGACGGAGGGAGTCAGTCAGGCTAAGCAATGGTACACCTACACGCTGTGTATGATACTGTCACCACAGCCAACGAAACGCGTCCTACCTCAACGTGTACCCACTACTGCTCGTCGAAAGCGAGTCTCTGCTTCTATGCCAAACGAATTTCCAGTCTTCTCCCCAAATAAAGCGCCATTCATAGCTGATCAAGCTCTTGTTCTTCAATTCAATACGACTCGTAGGGTTGAACAATGTAATCAAGCGTAGTTTGTTGGGTGACAATGATGTTGTGGTGGCGAGTGTTCCGGAGCTGAGTGGATCGATGAGGTGCATGCATTGTTCTTCTAGGTCTAGCCGTATCGCGTATGTAGGTGGTGCATCGGGTGCATCTATCTCGGGTCTCACGAGCGAGTTGCCAGTCGCGTCGGACTCGAAGAGCTCTGTTGTCGTTTCGGACTCTGTCAAGTTGTTGCTTGCACTGCACCGGAGCGTGTAGAGGCCATCGTAGTTGATGGCGGTCATGAAACTGCACTGCAGGAGGCAGTAGTACAAGGAAGTAAGTCTCGAAAGTGTGATGGGATGCCTTGCTGCTGTTGTTTGAATTGCAGCAAGGGTAAGCCTTGTTGAAGCACATCGATCATCCTCAAGACACCGCATTTCACTCTGCAAAGGCTCACGGCATGACGTTCGGCATCTGACCTGAATCAAAGGTGCATTACAGTCCTGTATACTATTGACAACAACATCCACCACAGAATAGAAGAGAGAAAGCCGGTACTGAACTTTCTCAAGAGAAACGATGGCTCGGAGGGTATATAGTCTTTACTTCGATTCGTGCTTGGCAAGTGGAAAATGACACACTCCCTGCATACTCCGTTCAATCACTTCTTCTTACGTTTAGGAGCTTCCTGCTCGGCCGCTCTCTTTCTCTTGCTTCCCACAGCTTCCTTCTCAGCTGCTGGCGGTACTGCATCAGCAGCCGACGATACGACTTCTTTTGTCACCTTTTCATCGGCGGCAGCTTTTTGGCCAGACTTTGCATCCGCAGGAGCGGGCTGGGTTGGTATTGTTGAAGCTCCCTCCACTACTTTTGGATTTCCTAGTACTCCCCTATATGTCTGTCGAGCCGCATGTCCTCGTATGACTGCCAGTCTTGCATTTCCCGAAACAGAGTCTTTAGCTTGATCTGGTTTGAAGCCTAGTATAGTGCCGCTGCGAATCACAAATGTCAATGTCGGTCGTAGATACTGTATATAGATTGATAGATCAAGGAAATTGCGGGACTTACAAATTACATAAATCAAGCGGACCTCGCATCTCCATTGCGTTCTTAACCTCTGAACTTAGAATGATTCCCTTTCCATTAGTAACTCTAATAAGTTCTCTAGCTCCCGCAATAATATTCCTTCTTGCTTCTTTAGGTAGATTACTCGCTCCTGGTGTAGTACTGAGTCTCATAGCAGGTCCATAGCATACTTCGAACATTGTTCCTTCAGCAATAGCTTTGAGTACCAGACTTCGTTTAAGTTGGAATGGTAGACGTGGAGAACTTGCGAGATCTAATGTGATGATGTCGACTCCTGTTGGGCCTGCATTGCTAAGATTCAAACAGGTATGTACGAATGAAGCTGAATCGAGTGGTTGTACTGCTATGATATTGTAGCCAGCTATAGCATTAGCATTAGTGGCGGTCTAGAAGCATGTCACACATAACATAAAAGAGCAGCAGAGTCAGGAAACGGAAATGAGACTAATGCTTTAAAGGAAAGCACAAAGCCACTCACGAAACATATGCCATTCCCTTTACCTCCACTTATGCTCTTCTCGTCAAGTACGACGGTCAATCGACTGAGTTGAAGACATGTCTTCTGTCCTTTTGAAGTATCTGCCGTCCGACTGTCCAGGTCTGGAAAGACAGGCAGCTGATTATAGCATGGCACATAGTTGCCTATTGTTGATGCATCGTAGCTGCTGAGCGGTGCTGTGACGTTAAAGGCTATTGCAGCGTATCCAACTACATATGTCCAATATTCACCAGTGGCGATCAAATGTGTGCTCAGCGTTGGTTACTCCGAGTGAATAGAGCACGCATATCGAAACCAGCTCACGCTTTATAGCCATCTTGACTGCCTTTTCAACGTCTGCTCTCTCTCCAGCAGTGAGCAAGTCAGCTCCAGTCTTGACAGCGGCATCGTTGCCGCCAGCTTGAGCAGTCGTCGTCGAGGCCTGCTTGCCCTTCTGCTTCTTGTTGCCAGCAGAGCCACTAGATCCAGCTTGAGCAGATGCAGCTGGTATCCTGACAGGCCAGGCAATGTTCAAGTCGTAATACATTGAAGTAATCTCATGCCATGGGGAGAAAGTGTAGAAAGAAGCAAGGTTCACACGCGAAACTTGCAAGGCCGCCAGCTAGGACGTGATCGAGGAAGAGAAGAAGGTAACATTTATGATGTTACAGCAGCAGGCTACTGCTTGAAGACGACTAGTGATACATTGATTTGCACTGCAGTAACATCCAACAGACAGTAAACCGGAACGACAGAGAGACCTTTGCTTGGATTGCGGTGTGCACTTGTGAAGTGGCAAGAGTATGCCTCTACTTGCCGTACTGTTACAACGAAGGACATCATTATCAGCATGCTACGTGCATGTAAATGCGTAAATGTGAAACGTACCTTCTGTAGCTCCCACTCTCTATTGTCTAGAGGACAGACATTACGACTCTTGAGCCATCTGTTGATGCAGTGGAAGTGGAACGCGTGCTGATGATGGCGGTAATTGGGGTTCAACATAATGATTATGAAGGATTCTACTGCACTACTCACATTACATGTACCCCATGCAGGAGCACATTCTTCGTTCGTAGCCGATGCTTGATTCGCTTGACATTCGATGCCTGTTATAGAATGAGACCTGTCAATATCGAGTATGGTTACACACACCCTTCAGAGGTGGAGCATACAGAGTTCCATGAGGTGGTTCTTGCAGATAGCGCAGTTCTGTATAAAACGACAGATCAGCATATCGTTCAGACTAATCAATGGACTTGCTCGTATAATGCCAGCCAGCTTACGTCGACCTGCATGTCTGTGTTGCGTGTAGATGGATCGATAGATTGATTGATTGATTAGCGAGCAGTCTGACTGTCTGTGTCAAGGCAGAAAGAGCGTACCCCAAGCTGAGAAAGTAGTAGATAGTATCATCAGCAAGCAAGCTCATCATCTCATACAGTGAACCGCATCCTCACTCCATAATGCTACTGCGTTCCACTATCGGATTACCATGATCGTCAGTCATAGACGCGGACGCCGTATTATCACCCACCAACTCCCAGGACACACCTTTTTCACCTCGAATCGCTTCTGCGCCTTGTCATTCGGCTGCTTGTCCACATCCATCCTTGCTGGTACTGTTATGTCGTTGTATTGGATCAAAGGCAGAGAGCGGTGGCCTTGTTCCAGCTGGAGTGCGTGCATCTGTGGTGGCGCTTTCCATCAAGCCAACCAGTGCAAGAAGCTTGCTCTTCGACGGACTGCAACAGGTTTCATACTTGGACAAGATATCACATACATTCTTCAGGGACCCTTGCACTTGACACTGCGAGCATGTCATTCGGCAAACCTCCCAATTTCACAAACTTCGCTGTCTCGGCACCTGGTAAGTCCGAGCGAGCTTCTTTTTCTATCTTTCTGTGGACGTGGGTAGCTAATGCTTGCTTTTGCATTGCAGATAGAGGCTCATTCCCTCTTGATCACGAAGGTTGATCTATCACTCCAGTTCTCCGTGTCTTATATTGCCTCGCTGACCCCCGGTGCTCTCGTACATGCAGGCGAATGCAAGCAATTCATGACTGCTTACTTGAAATGCTTGAAGCAGAACAAGAACGACAATGGCAAGTGTAGATACCTGACTAAAGAATACTTGAAATGCAGGATGGACAAGTGAGCAAAGCAGTCCATCGAACCTAAATAGCAAACTTGACTGATCAAGTCGACACCCATTCTTGCATTCTACTACGTAAACAGCGGTCTAATGGAGAAAGATAGCTGGGAAAACCTAGGTCTGCAAGGAGTAGAAGAAGCAAATGCAAATTCAACAACACCGCCGGTGAAACCGAAAAGCAAACATCCAGCTCCGGGTCAGCAATGACCGTTCTTTCATTGGCAACGGCAACTCTTCTTTTGCAAAACTTACATATACCTTGTCGTTACACATACTGTATCATATCTGTCTGTTCCTATGCACAGAAGTAATTGGGCTGATCTATAATACTACTCAACACAACTCTACTCGAGCTTTCTTGATCATTAATAGGGAATGTGACAGGTCTGGCATGTAAGACGCTAATTGTCTACCTCTTAGGCACCAATCTGCATGCCGAATATGGGAACATGATGTCAAGAGAGTATCACTTCGTGTGCCTCAAGCAAATACTCACCTTTGTCGTCACCCATTCCTTATTGTCAAGAGGACATACAGCGCGAGTTTTGAGCCACCTGGCAATACAGTGGAAATGGTAGCAATGCTGGTTGCACGCATTCGAGGGTCAACAGGATCGAATCAATACGCGATATCGGATGACCTGATGAGACTCACTCCACATTCCCCCCAAGCAGGGTTACAAGCCTCCGTCGAGTCGTGAGCAGCACATTCGATACCTACAAGACCCGCAGTTTGGAAATGCTGCTCAGGTCACCCTCGCTCGGGAGAAATAGGTGAGCTATAAGTCACGCACAGGTTTCCATGATGTGAGTCTTGCAAATTGCACAAGTCTAGTGAGGATGGTCCGTATCAGTTCGAGCACAGTCTGGCGAGTTCTTGTCGCCAGCTACTTACATCAGTCTTCAAGTCTGGCAATTCAGGACAGATGTTAGTATTCCAGGCAGGCTATAAGGACTCAATATACCTCACCCCACGTCCAAAGAGCAACTGCATGATACTGGACATGGCACTTTTGTCAACTGGACGCCCCTCAAGCTGCCTGCCGGTACATCTCACCTTCTTCACTTCGAACCTATTTTTTGGAATCTCCTCTTCGTTGGCCTTGCCGACTCGCGTAGCTCCCTTCTTTGATTCATCTGCGCCAACACTGCTACCTGGCGCTGACAAGCTGTCTTCTCGAGGTCCTTGCTTGGGCTTTTCGTCCCCAGCCGCAACGGGCGTCTTCTCGGAGTCTTCCATTTTCTTACACTCTTCACCCTAGTCTTTATATGGTATTCCTAACGGAAGCAAGGAGACATGGCCTCGAACGGCGGCACCGAGAAGAGTTTTGACATTCTAAACAACAGGCATTGAGTGGTCGGTCTGTCGCGGCGGTCATGCTCACAACCACCGTGACCAGTCCGACAGTAGCACGATCCTGCGCGATCTCTGGCCACGCCAGTAGAAATGGACACAACGCGGGATCAACTCAGCAGTGTCTCTGCTGAGCCCAACAGTCCTTCCAGTCTTCCTTCATGAGAGCATTCAGCCTTTTCACATATAGGAAATGAAGCGGTCAAAAGCAGCCACAAAGGGCACAACTCCGACCAGTATGGCACCATGATGTAACAGCTGCTACGAGATGAAGGCCCACTCTCGCAAGCACCTAGAAAGAGTGCGCATCACGCATGTTTTGCGAGTTATCAGACTACATTGGTTAGCCGGTTCATCATGCTTCATCGTCGCGAGTCACAAAAGCGAGCAGCCATCAGAGCGTCTACCATCAGTCTATCGCCAGCAACTCACGCTGAAGGAGAAAAGACAGTGAGCATCAGTTACGCCCCCAAATGTTCTCTTTATACTCAGCGGGCTGGTCATTATCTGATCCTACTACAAACAGACCTACGTCTGCTACCTACTCCGCGAGCGTCACCGCGGTCTGTGGCTTTCGCGTAGCTCGACGTCAGATGGTCCTTACGAACTGACGAATGTTCCAGACTATTTGCGTGGAACAAAAGTCTTCGGTTTCAGCCTTCGTTATAAACTTCTCGTTCTCGTCGAATGTGAGAATGGCCATCTCATGCGATTGGAGCGTTTACCGAATGCAATGCAAAGATAGTCTAGCCACTCTGAAAAGATAGTTTCGCGTACGCAGGATTTTCTTGGCATCACAGATCTTCATCGTTTCTCCTTTCATATTTTAATCAAGTCACCATAACAAAGATGAGGATATAAAAATAAATAAAGGTATATAACTGTCTCTCGGTAATGGTGGTCATGAATACGAGACACTTAATTACCACTTCATCATGTGCCAAATACCTCCAGCACGAGCCTTTAGACTATTGTATAATCCTCGCAAGCATAACGATATCAGCTGACGACGGGTTCCTAACCGTCAGACCCTATCTGCCTTCAAGATGGTCCAGATAGCGGCTATACAGCCCCTCGAAGAATCTTTGATCCTGTGAGAACACAATCCCGTCAGTAATTTCGGTCTGGCAACATCAGACTTGACAAGTGACGACTTACCTGCACAAGTTTATACAGCTGGCCTCTGAAGCTCTCCCTATCAAGTGGCACTGGCTGATTGAATGGCGGAGGCATATTCGGATTGCCTTGATTGTTATACAGGCTTGTCTTCTTCAGCGAATCATTGAGAGCATCCATCGCATGAGAAGCCGAAAGAGCATGTTCCAGCCTCTGAGGGGACCCGCGAGGAGATAAGGTCTGCTGAACTCTTTCACCACTATTCTTGCGCTGCTGACTTGGCTGCTGTTGCTGATGCGGTTGCGAAGGTCGACTCTCCACCGGAGGAACAGGTGGAGGAGGTATCGACTGAGCACCGAAGCGTGTATCGGGATTACTACTGTAATCTGAACTGGCATAGCTGAAAGTTTGGCTTTGACGAAGGGGAGACTTGACTCTCAAGACGGGCGGAGGGCCATACCTGTTCAAGGACGGATTCGAAGGGGAATACTGCGGTACTTGAGTAGGCTGCTGGGGTTGCTGCTGCTGTAGCGGTGGATACTGCTGGTTATAAGTAGGCGATTGCTGCTGCTGTTGAGGCTGCGGAGCTTGCGAAGGCAGATTGCGCTGTTGACCTTGAGGCGATGGCTGCTGTCCTGACTTTTTGTTCAATACTACGGAAGGCATCAGTGGCGCTGAGTTGAGCGGTTGGTTTGATTGAGGCGCCTGGCGTTGCTGTTGCTGTTGCGGGGGTGGTGGTTGATAATGCTGCTGCGCCTGATCATGATGTGGTACTAAGTGAGGCGGAGGAGGCGGACCCGATGGTTGGTTCTGGTACCTTATGCTCAGTGGGTGTTGGTTCACAAACGGTTCCATGTGACTGGGTTGCTGTTGATAGATTTGTTGTTGATGATGCTGCTGCTGCTGCTGTTGAACAGGCGGCTCGTACGCGACTGAGTCGAATTGGGCCAATTTCTGCGGACGAGGTGCAAGCGGCTCGAGGATAGTCTGCGGCTGTCTATACTGTGGTCCTTGGCTCTGAGCTAGATAGTGATCTATAGGTGGTGTGCCGCTACTGGCATTCCGAGGCGACTGTCGTTGCTGCTGTTGCAGTTGGTGCTGTTGATACGCGCCTGGCGAAGGCTTACTATGACGCGGAGAAGCCGAGCCTAGGCCAAGCAGGTTCCGTAGAGCGTCCTCATCCGCTGAAGACGTGTTTGCCAACGGCACATTTGCTCGGTTTGGCGAAGGCCGAGCAGTAGCGGCATTGTCAGCCTGTCAAACACGAACCAAATTCTCAGTATACATAACACGGAGAATCAGAGAGAAACGGAAAGCCCAAAGTCATAGGTACTCACTGTTCCCGACATATCAGCGAACAATGTATCTAGCAGACTGGGCCCCGGGGGATTTGTTGCATTGTTAACAGGTACGCTGCCGGCGCTGCCCTGTTGTTCCCATAGATTGGGTTCATTTGCGCTTGAAGAGCCTTGATGCCCGTTGTTGTTCGACGATGAAGATCCAAAGAGCATGTCTAGGGGTATACTCTGCCCTGCAGGGAGAGGCATTGTCGAGTTTACTGAGCTTGGACTGTTGTTCGACGCGTGTGACGGTACGCTAGCGACGGCCTTTGAGAGTGTAGTGCCGTGCTTCGATAGCCGAGACAACCTAAATAAAATGCAAGAGATGGGTTAGAAGCAATTAATCGTGCGTGAGGGGCGTGTACGCACTCTAGCATCTTTTGGCCTAATCTGTCACGATGATCTTTCTCAAATACCCAAATACCCTTGATTTGATCTGAAGATGCAAGATGTCAGTTGTACAAAGCAAAGATTTGTCAGAAGTCCACACACCATCTTCACTCTGTACTATGATGTACTCTGGTGTCAATTCAAGGTTTGCCTCATCTTCCAAATAGTGGCTGAAGTTCTCTACGCCATGACGATTGAGAATGAAGAAGCCGTAGACAGGTGGTTCCGAGCTGCGAGCAATGAGTACACTATAAGTGGATGCATTGGAAGCACATAGAGTAGCTCAACTAACCGCCTGAATATGAACATGCTGCCTTCTATGCTTGTCTTGACCTGATGTCGTGAACACATGTCATGCATGACGGTCAAATGTCGACAAGTACCCACTACAAAAGCCAGGACGAAGCACACTCACCCACTGCATGCCAGGAGGACTGTCCTCTGAGTCCATATCATTGGGGACAGGTGCAGGAACATACTTGTACAGGACAACGTATGATGTCGAGTCCAGTATCTCGACTATGCTCGGATCATGGCGTTGCAGGACCTTCAGGTTAAGCTGGAGTCGCTTTGCCTCTATGCTGCGCGCACTCCCAGCGTCGGACATCTTAGCGTGTGTTATGTCCTTGATATGCACTACCTTGCACCTGCTAAGTATTTGAGGGCGAAAGAGTCGTGAGAAGCATGAAGGGCGTCAGACGAGGCGACAGACAGCTTTGTTCTCTTCGGCCGGTGCACGTGAGTGGCGATGCGATGCGAGCGTGGAGCAATACCAGCACAATGCAAGGGTTATTTAGCATACACACATATCAAACGTCATTTGAGTCACAAGCTACATTTCACTCGGACATTACAAAGCAAAGATCGTGTGAAGATCCTATAGATCGTTTCCGACAAGAGAAGCTACTACAAGACTTGCACACTTCGCACACCCATTGGGATAGGGTACACTATATCTTCTCTTGGCGTTCTTATTTTCATGTAGAATTGATCCAACTATAAGATCATCTTCCTACTCCCGGTCGTATCGAGGGCTTCGACGAGACTCCCTAGCTGGGCTGCGGCTGCGTGATCTATCGCGTCTAGATGAGCGTCTATCGTCATAGTCGTCTCTGCCACCTCCCCCACGTCTGCTATCGCGATCATCTCTATCACTGCGTCTATAGCCAGGGCTGCGAGAGCGGCTTCTGTCCCGTCGTCTGTACGAGTCGCGGTCATCGCGGTCATCTCGGTCACGGCGAGGTGGGGAGGCGCGCTACGAGGAAGAAAGGCAAGGAGTGAGTAAGTGCTCACCTAACTGGTGGCCAGCACCCTTTTCAATCTGATGTGTAAAGTTCGCGACCTACGGGATTCTCCCAGCTTTGACCGGGTGCGGCCTGTCCTTCCTTGACTCGGACAACGGAGCCTCTCATCTCGACACCATCAAGAGTCTTGATAGCGGCTTCAGCATCGGAGAAGGACATGTACTCAATGACACTACAACATGCACATTGGGATGCGACGAACGAAGCGGTAGCACAGGACATCGTCAGCTCTAGATCTTCGAGGCTCTCGCGATCAGCTACGGCAGGACTGAATCTCTGGACTCACCCCTCGCTTGGATCGCCACGCGATACTTCAGCATAGTGGACATTGCCAGCTGTTCTAGCAAAGTCTTTCAAGTCCTGCCAGGTCGAAGAAGACGGAGAAATAGAGACAGTACGCGCGGCGTAGAGAAGATGAAGAAAGAGCGAGGAAACCGATATTAGTCCCCGTCGTTGTCGCCCGCGTAGAAATCCGGTATGAGAGTCCACTCCAAGGCCATTGTCAAAAGGTGAGCGAGCCAGGCATGCAACGTCGAGGCGACGTGGCCGACCGAACAGCAGAGGCCCTCTATGAGTCTAAGATATGACTCGATCCTGAGCTGATGAACGTGGAAAAGCCAGCCAGCAGTCCATGGGATGCGGAAGGTTCACAGTCCATAGAGCGGAAGAGCGGAGGTACAAGCGCCAGTCACGGGGGATCCAAACAAGCCAGAAACCAGAATGCATCCATGGTATCCAGCAGTCGGCATTTTTGGAGTGGGAGGAGAATTGAAACCAGGCCAAGGACGAAAGTCGTAGAACCCGGAGTGGAAGAAGATGGGCTTTATCGTACCTGCCAGCTGACGCCCTGAGGGAGGTTTGAGATGATGCACCTCCAACCTTGGGAAGGCTTCTCTCTTCGAGCAGGTGGATATCTATCTCTGCTGTCGTATCCACCTCTGTCGTTGTATCTATCTCCGCCTCTTCTGTCGTCAAAGTCTCTTCGGGGAGGTCTTTCACCGCTCGATTTGGCGAATTGAACAAGGAGTCTGTAGATCATTACGGGAAGCAAGACGGGAGAGATGATTGTGAAGAGCACATCAGCAACGAGACTCAGTATGATTGACCACGCTATGCTTCTCCTCCATGCTTGTTCGCCTTCGATGAAAGGTACACCGGCCATGCGCAGACTTCGAATAAGCAAGCGATACGGCCGGCCGAAGCAGAGCATAATAGCAGCTGGAGAAGCAAGGAAGGAGGAGACACACCTGTCACCCATGAAGTCTCTGCCATCTAGCTCCTTGATAGCATCTTCAGCATCCTAGTGTAAATGTGAAGTCAGTCCTCTCATCTTCCCTTTCGCCTAATCGGGGCACTGATCTGCTCACTGGGATGCTGTCGTATTCGACAAAGCCGAATCCACTGAGGACTTTCACATCGGTGGGCTTAGGGCCGAATGAGCCAAAGAGGTCCTCCTATTGCACGACAACAAGACAGACGAATCAGCTTTCTGTCTTGCCATACTTATGTCCTGCTTGAACATGAATACTCACAACGTCTCGCCTGGAAGCGTCCTGGCTGATGCGGCCGACATAGAGTCTACGGTTGGGAGCAGCAAATGACATGACTGGTGCTGTATATGCTTATTGATGGTGTGTAGGTGTGTGTGTATAGTCTGACTTGTCCAACCAATGTCAGATGAAGATACCGAGTTGAACGGGAGCAGACAGGCATAAGCGACGAAGGCGGGCGATATCGACAAGCGAGCGAGATTTTCGACGACAAAGGGAGACAATAGAGACAGACGGATGGCGATAGTATCTACCCGTTCATCACTAACGCTGTAGTGCTATGCTATCCCAATCGCTTCATGTCGACCTTTCCTCTGTACCATTTTATGCATGTGATCTCAGATAGCAGTCGTTGCAGCATAGCGATACAGCTTCGACAGGTCTACCTCAGCTCATAACCAATAGGTGAAAATACTAGATCAAGATGAGTGACAACCGCTTCACCTATCAGCACATGACGGATCTCGCTCTCAAGGCCTTGTTGAGTGAGCATGGTCAAGATGATGATGATTTCAAGGCTCTTGTAGAAGATATTCCAGAGCCAGGTGAGACGCCCGCAAGAGCGAATCCGCGAAGAGTATTGCTCAGATATCGCTCTCCCCTATCTAGATATCGACATACCACCTGGACTAGTACCACCTCTTCATGCTGAAGAAGACGAGAGTGAGTTCCGTATCGTATACACATAGCAATAACAGCAACAGCTGATCGAGTACACAACCTTTTCAATCCTTCAGGCGTACTCCCTACAAGCTCACATAGTTCATATCCATACGGCAATCCATACACTCTGTCATTACTACCTCTACGCCCTTCAGCTCGCTCATCTAAGAAAGGTCTAAAAGGAAATCCACACACGCGCCACCTTCATACTTGGACGGATCTTGCTTTGGAAGATCTACTTCCTTGGGAGGGTGAAGAGCCCGACCTGAACTATTTCGCTGGCTTGGAAGCAGAAGGTATGTAGAATGGTGTCCTTCCGGCCTTTTATTTCTCGGCTGCTGATCAATGAAACACGCGCTTTCCTCGATTGACACGTTACACACGGAAACAGCGGCAGCGGCAGCTCATGCAGCAGCAACAGCAGCGGCAGCAGCTCACAATGAAGCGGCGGAAGCTGAATATGCACAGCAAGAAGAAGCCGAAGACGCGGACGCAAACCCTCCTGCTGACGGTGCCGGTGACGCTTCTGCGGCTGGCGGAGCAGGAGTAGCTGGCTCTGTTGGCGGCGACAATGCTGGAAACGAACAAGCGGGCACAGAAGGAGAAGGGGAGAATAGCGAAACTGGATCTGAAGGTTCTGGTGCAAGTGACTGAAGGCTTGCAAGCGACAACAATCGTAGACAAGTAACATTGCTTACAGATACTGGAAGGCCTGCAGGCGAACACACCTTTTCTTACCGGTTAGCAAGGCACAGGCAGCCCACAAGAGGGACGACGCTTTTCTGCCTTCAGAACCATAAAGGCCTGACTATGCCGAGAAATGCCTCCTCCGACGTCCCCACAAGGACCGCAAGACACAAACTCATTCTGACCCTACGCCGAATCGCAAAAAGGCGGCTTGTACCAAAGGTGGTGGCCGCCTGCGGAAAAGGAAGAAACGGCAAAGAAGGAAAATGCCGAGAACGTCTGGCAATTGCCTCCTTTTGAGCCTGTTATCGCCACCTGCTATTTGATGCACACGGAGACGCGTCACCCTCCAGAGGTCACGTATCGGACACTACAAAATTGCCGCGAGTAGGGCAGGCCCGCCTGACGATGTGCCCTCAGTGTTACCATAGAAGTTCAGCAGGAACAATATTTTGCACGTGATATGCATAACCTGCTCAGGGCTTTAAGATCAGTAGCAATAATCATGTCACACGCTTGAGTTTACTTCGCCTTGTAAGACGAGAGTTGCATAGTATGATAGCATTACGGTAAGAACTCGGACGCATCAGTCAAACAAATCCTCGCTTTATCCTATCTAACCTAAGTTCCGAGCGGAGTCACTAAAACCATAACAAAAGCAATATGAAAGTAATGAAATGACACAAGCTGAACAATGGAGAGACTACATTTGCTATATGTGTATGAACTTAGAGAGATGCCTCGATCTCCATAGCTTCAATCAGACCACTGTCGCACATTGCTTGAACGTCGGATGAAGCTTCTGGGATGGGCAGACGTGATCGTCCGCCTAGACCCTTTTCGACGAACTTGTCCATGGCATATTTGGTGCCTCCGATACCTGCCTTGACGATGCACCAGTCGGCGTTGGAGACTATGGAAAGAAACAGCAGGATCTGTGATCAGTACACTGCGCTATACTGGCACGTTCAGCAGAGCCCTCTCCATCACGTGCTTGACGCGCAGGCACGACAAAAGCTACAATGCCGAAGAGATAGCCTAGTGATTGATTGAATACCCAAACTTACCGACTAGCTGAAGTCTTTGAGCCTCCTTCCACTTTTCTAGGTTGCCAGTCTTGACAGCTTCGACTGAAGTTTCGTAAAGCTTGACCATGAGCTTTGGCATGACGTTGCCTGTCCCTGTAATGACACCAGTGTGTCCGGATACGATGGCAGGTAGCATATAGTCTGAGAAACCAGGGAAGACGTGGAAAGGAGCATGACGGCTGAGGTATTCCTTTGATTGAGTGTGGGCGGCTAGACGTGTTCCTTTGCCGATACCAGCGCAGGTGAGCTTGGCTCCCATGCAGTTGGGGTGCTCAGATAGCTCGATGAGAATGTCTGAGTCGAGGTCGATACCAGAAGCGGCACCTCTGTGATGCATTCACAAATATAGTTTCTCGCGGTTAGCGAAGGCACTTGAAAGTGGCGAGAGGGAAATTATCCCCAAGGCTGATAAGAGGTGAAGTCAAGACTCACGGGAAGTTATAGATCATGACTGGAAGAGGTGACTTGTCTAGTACAGATGTGAAGTAGTCCTTGACGGCTTGACGGTTCTTGCCCATTGCGAAAGCAAAGTATCCGGGGTGGATAACGATAGCGGCATCGGCACCGACTTCCTTGGCTTCAACGCAGAGCTTGATGGTCTCCTTTGCGGACCCAGCACCGGTACCGACTAGGATAGGTACTTGACTGAATCCTTCCTTGTCAAGGGCTTCTCGTGATACCTTTGTGACTTTCTGGCGCTCCGCATCGGACAAGTGGATAGCTGCGGGGGAATTAGAGTGCGGAGGCGAACACTTAGCCAAGGTCGCTCTTCTCGGTGATGAGCGAGGTGACCAGAAGCCGCAATCTGAAGTAATTACCCTGGCAAATGGAGGTATAAGCTTACCTTCTCCATTTGTTCCGAGAAGGACAATGCCCATCTTGGCTCTCGCTAGTCGAAGGACCTGCTTGACGAGAGCGTTATAGTCGACCTCCTCATCTTGAGTGAAGGGAGTGGTTAGGGGAGTGTATCTGGAAGGTCATAGTTGTTCAGTATGATAGGAGACTAGACGAAAGTAAGGCTTTTCTGCCTGTCCCGGCAGGTAGGCATTGGAAAAGCACTCGCACTCACACTCCATTTGGGAAAGGTCGTAGACCAGCGCCGTTGCCGTTGCCGTTTGAGGTGGTCATTGTGCGAGATGAAAGTGATAACACTGAGAAGCAAAGTGGTGAAGAGATAACAGAGGAAGGTCGTGTGCGTGTGCTTGTCGAGAGGGAGAAAGAGCGAAAAGCCGGAGTGTTCAAGGCAGGAAGACGGCGGCAGCGGCTGAGCGGCAATCCAAGTTTCGGCATGCGAAAGCTCGATCAGACTGGACGGCAAGCGAAGAAGAGACAGCCAGCAGAGGGAGAGAGAGAGAGAAAAAGCGGATAATCCGATAGGAAATGGAGAGAAGCAAAGAAGTGCGAAGTGAGATTGACGTTAAAGATACTCGACAGTCTGGCCACATCATCATCAACATCACATAGCAATGTTTGTGAAACATCCCGCAGCTCGCCCGTTATCTTCTAGCTTTGCCTGCTGCTGCTGGGCCTGACGCCACTTCCACTTCTTCCGGCCTCTTCTAATACCGAGCTCTATCATTCATTCGCTCGCAACACAGCTTTTAAGCAACAACCACATCATCTGACACTATGAGCAGGCCTATAGCACGATTGAGTGCAATCTCGTCACACGTTGTCAGTCTACGGTTGACATGTCCATATGCATTGTCCCGGAGCTGACTGGTGACTTTGCTGATGACCCTTGTCGAACGGACGTCTCGTCTCGTCTGGCGGTGCTCTATGGCTTCTGACATCCGTTATCTACATACATGTGACTTCAACCCGCTGTAATCGTTGCGATAACCTTCGAATCATCAGAAAAACGGCGGAAATCTCGGTATCGCAGCCGACGGTGCCGGACCATCAACGCGTAGCAGTTCGACGACCACCTCGACAACGGGCAACACGGGAAGTACGAGTACAGCACCACCGAGACCAAGCAAAGATACCGCACAAGCCAAATCGGATTTCTACAAGTACTGGCTACCTTTTCAAGTAAGCTTTCTTGCCCTTTAGGGAGGGTAGACGTTTCAGAGACACGTCCTGGTAGTCAGAAGAATACTTACCGAACATCCTCATGACAGACGAAATGGCACGAGAACGACATGTAGTAAGCAGACTTTCGTTCGGCGCAGAATTGCGAGAAATCGAGCTTTGGCAATAAGCGACTGCCGCTGCCCGACCCGTCCGAACTGATTCGGCTGTGTCTAACTTGCACAGCGACCATCTGAACAACGCAGTCTACGTAACCTACTTCGACGCTATCATCAACGAATTTCTCATTACTAGATGCCAAATGAACCCTTCAAGCCAGGATGCACCGATAGGATTGGTTGTTTCCTCAAGTTTCAGCTACAATGCCCCGCTTGAATTCCCGGCACCTTTACTGGCTGGTCTATCAGTGACCAAGTAGGTCGAGACTTTACTCGTTGTACTGCGCAGCATTGTCAGTGCTGATATCGCCACATGGCTTTCAGACTCGGCAAAAGCTCTGTCACGTACGGCATTGCCCTGTTCGCGGCGAAACGCATATCACAGTCTGGAACTGCGCAAGGAGAAATATTTGAAACAAAGCTTCAAATCACATCAGAATCAGCAGCTGCATACGGAGAGATGACGCATGTCTTTGTTGATCCGCACACTAGAAGACCAGTAGAGATGCCCTCGAAGATGCGTCAGGAACTGAGTAAACTGCAACAATGATGCCTGCCAGTAGACTTTCGAGAGGTTCGACTACTTGTAGCAGACTAGTTCGCTCATTTTGCAACAATGCGATGATCTCATCCTATATTCAAGCTTCACGCTTTGATCTTTCAATTCACATTCGGGGTATCGAAGGACTTGTCTAGCGGTTGTCCCCCTCGGAGCGGTATACGTTGTCGACGGCAAGCAACGCGCCCTCCAGGTCTGCACGATTGTTGTGGTAGCGGCGCTTCCAAGCCCTGACTCATACTCTGCTCTCAACATACACAGGTTCTGTATTCTGTGGTAGAAGCGGCACCTGTACAGTAGACGGATCGTTCTCCTCCGGCTCGACTTCCTCCTCGCATGGCACTTTCTCATGCACTCGAAAATCGTTGTCTTTCTTGAAGGCTATCACCATCGCCGCGCAGATCACTATCACGCATCCTGCGACACTCCAATTGTTCGCATAGTCTTCGAATACCAGATACATTTCAGTCTGGCTTAGTGTTAGATTCCAGAACACCTGCCAAGTTGTACCTAGCTACACTGTACCACCGTGCGGTAGGTTCGACCGTAGTGAGACCGTTGGCTCCTAGAAGCATCCATTCGTGCAAGGCGACTCGCTATAGCGACGGCAAGTTCGGGTCTCGCCGATAGCCTCCAATACTCCTGTCGGTGGTATAGGCTACATTGCTGTCACTGGTTCTGATACTTCTCGGGTATTGGATGTCAGGCTTCTAACGATATTAGAGCTTGTTGCGATTTTGCAAGTTCTACCTGCGTACGATTCGAAACTGCAGCGGCTGAGCATGACATCAGTACAGACTGAAGTGTACTATGTTAGCCGAAGGCAGTAGACATGCTCACTTGGGTCAATGCCGTCCATTGCAAGTAGCAATTCTCGGTCATATCGAATAGCGGCTTGCTGCGTTTTGCGAATGGTTCCTGCAGCCGCGAATCAACATCAACAATGTATCCCTATGACATTAGTGTACCTAGTAGCACCTACCACTAACGTGTATCACCCTGGCGCAACAACCGACTTCCTTTATCGCTCTGATAAACGTGATAGCTCCCCAAACTACAGGCAAGGTAGGTCGTGACGTTCTAATGATAGCAAGGCCAGTAGTCTGAGACCAGTATTTGACTAAGAGGAGGGAATGTCATTGTCATGTCAGCCGTTGAGGAGCTGTTACAAGCCTGTATCTCTGTCCTGCAAGACGCACTGGTCAAAGAAGTGCCAACCTGACCCCAGCCGACTTCACCGAAGTTTGCGGCGAGTGAGTCTCGTATTATCGAATGAAGGAGACCTTCAGTTACGTTTGGCTTGCCATTTTGTGCATCTTCGTCGAAGATGAACTCGACTAGCAAATAACGGTTCTGTTGAACGGACATGTCGAGCAATTCAGTCACATGCTTTAGACAAGCCAGACAGCTGCTCCAGAACTTGGCGGAGACACGCACCTTGAAGCGAACCATTGCATGGTCGAGGCGACCTGCTCACTTGACAGCTTTATTGGACTAGAGTCAACGTATTCGGATTTCCATAGCACCCACCAGCCTGTCGATTTCTCGATTGCCTTTTCCACGGCCGGCGAAGACATGCAGCAAAGGTTATAAAGAGGACAACTTCATATACATTGAAAGCTACTGGAGCATAAAACATGGCCGTCGAACCTGCGTCGGCTTCAGCTTCCGCATCGAGCTCGAATGCGCAAGCCGCGCCCACTCCAGGTGTGCGCGCCACGACCGCAACGACTGTTATTCGAAAAGCAAGTGAGAAGGTTGTTGGATCAATCAACCTGAAAGCCATGGAACAGAGCTTTCCAGACTTTCTCGAGAGTGAAGAAGACAGGCAGTTCATCCAATTGCTGACTGAAAAGACGGGCGAGCATTTGAGTACAGGCTTCGAGGTGGGTCTCGAAAGCGTGTAAACAAGGCAGAGCCAGCGCGCAAGCTGACTGAAACGGCTTCTCCCTGCTACATGTTAGGAGGCATGGGGGGACCTTATGACAAATAGCGAATACAAACACTTCACAGCGAAAGCCAACCAAGTAGATCAGGTCTTCGCTGCCGCCACCCAACGGCGCGCCAGACGCGAACCACCTCAAGATGCTTGGAAGTAAGCGGAACATATCTGTACAGTCCACGTTTGTACTCCAAGACTCATTGACACTTCCCAATGTCTTGTAGGAAAGGCGCAGACCCCGTCGTTGCCATTGCAGCTGCAGTCATACCGAAGCTACAGGGACACCTCGATTATTTGCGGGCAACTAGTGTAGAGGCAAGTATAGAGGTCTGAGTGTATTGGCACACATTGTTACTGACCCTGCTTGTCATTCAGCTATCCGAACAAGCAGTAACGCGTCAAAGGGCCATACTTGATAGACAAGGAGAAGCCGAAGCTGTTGAACGCGAGATCGCGGCAATGCTTAGATCCATACAAGAGGTAAGCGGCTCACTCTGCAAAGTTCCTAACCTATACTGATGCTTGAGTTCTGACGTACAGGGCGCTAAGAACCTCAGCTCTATAGACCAGAGCGCGCTGCGGCAGCTGTCGGACAGCCTGATACCCTTGATTCGGTCAGACGAACTTTGAAGCTGTCTTTGGAATTCGGTGTACAAGAGACAACGTTCCTGTACCTTTCGACAACAAACGAGCACCATGTAGCCATTGTATCAGCGTAACGATAGCATTTATTGAGGTATAGGGTGCCTGAATGCTGGAAGTCGCCTACATGACGGAGACTGACTTGACGAGGAGTCTGTCGACAAGTCTCGGAGCACTAAACTCCGGGACTTGTCGACAGACTCCTCGTGAAATTAGTAAGGATAGTATTCGATAGAGGCTGTGACTTACCGCGTTGTACAAGTAGCTTGACCTTTATCTCGCTGTATCTTAACTCTTCACCAATCAATGTAGAATCCAACAGCGAATCCCGCAAATCTGTCGTAATAGCGGGGAAGGTGAGTATGAAGCTGCTGCGCTGTGTTTCTGTCAGCCATCAGTGTACACTATAGGGTGTTGAACGGTATGGTTTGTGTTGCGGAATCGAGTAGGCGTAAAGCGAAACATTCGAAGAGGTTGTGCAAAGTAGAACAGGCTGAGTGAGGGTGTTGATTGCATAAAGAGGGAGCAAATACATCATCGCTTCTTTACATATACAACGAGCAGACAAAGCAGTCTATAGACCGCTATAATAGAGACTAGAATTCCAATCCATTGTCCCTGTCGATTAGTCGGGTACCCATATCGATTCAAGACCGAGATGCCTGGAATACGACACTGCTCCCCAAGAGTCGGATAGGAGCATTGGCACGCATCGTCACATGTGTAGGTTCTCCCAGCGAACTCGTTGACCATAAGTCCCTGGAAAACATAGGCTTGATAGTCGATGTCTACAATCAATAAGAACACCCGGAGGGAGAAGGTCAGGCGTGTACCTATTGAAGAGGTGAAAACCGACCTACAGTGAAAAACGTATTTGTAGAAAGGATTGAGTTGAGGTAGTGGCATAAGGAATCCTCCAGTCGCCATCCACGCCCCGTTCCTACGCGGATTCAGTTCAAACCGAGTCAGTAACGTACAAGCAGAAGGGAAGTCTAAAGACATGCGAAGTGGTCGAGAGGCATGTGATGGCATTGAGGCTGTGGAATCGGCGCATAAACTCACGCAAAGGCCACTAGAGCTAAAGCTACCACGAAGATGGGAAAGATAGAAGCGACAAGGACGACCAAAGACTCTGCCGCCAGAAGATCGAGGTAGATGAACAGGATCCACCTGAAGAAAGCTACACCATCCGCACGGAAATTGCTGAGCCAGTATGCGACGACTGAAAAGAGGAGTGAAAAGATAACTGAAACAGCAATCTGAGCGGAGTTGACACATGCAGACGTGCTAGATAGCTACTTACAGAGATAAGGTAGACCAATGATGAAGTTACTGAGCTGAAACTCGAGCGGCCCATATAGACCATTCTGTCGATCTTTTCTGAAGACCCCATAGTCTTCGATGTAAGCTGGGATGTACGCGACGGCCATAAAGGACATGAAAGCGCCTGCGAGGTTGACATCGATTGCGGTAGAAGAGATGCTGTTAAGAACAGGAACCATACTATACTGAAACCCGAGATTTCGCTCACCTCCAAAGAACTGTAAACATGTAAGGTGGAGGGTCAGATACGTCTAATTTCTGTACCGCAAGGCGGGGTGCGAACTTACAATTGAGTTAATGAAGGGTTGAATGTAATCCTGACTTGATGACATTCTGACCCAGACGGTTCCCATGAGGATTGCGAGACCCAGATACATAGCAGCTCTGACACCATAGACGAGTACATCTCGGTAACTCTTGATAAAAGATCGATGCAGGAGCGTAAGAGTGGTTGAAAAGAAGCGATGTGTCTTGTGGGTCTTAGCTGGTAGCTTTAAACGCTCTTCTTTGCTATTAGCAGAGTCTTCAATAACCTGGACAAGATTGCGCTGTTGCTCAATCTTGAGCCACTCCTCGTGGAGCCTGTGCACTTTTTCTCCCGAACTCGGCGATGTAGAAGCAGAGGAGAAATCCGCGTTGACAAGTTCAAGGATGAATTCGGCAGGGTTGATGTGTGTTGGAATTGGATGCCCTACGCTCGCGAAGTAGTCAATGACCTTCGATACCGGGCCGAAGTAGCACGTTCTGCCTTGGGCGAGCAGACACAGGTCGTCGAAAAGGTTGAAGGTTGTTGTCGAAGGCTGATGAATGCTGGCAATGATGATGAGCTGAGGGAATTGTCGAAAGTCAGCTTCCCTACCTCACTGGTTTTACAGTCAAACGCTCTCTGCCTCTTCTCACCTGAAGTCTTTGCGCGATATCTTTCAGTAAAGATACCACTTCGTAGCTGGCATGTGAATCAAGACCTGTAAACGGGATGGTTGTCAGTTGAACTGCTAATTCCTGCATCCTACAGTAAGAAACACTTGCCGCTGGTAGGCTCGTCAAGGAAAAGAATCTGTGGACCGGTGACTAGTTGAGCGGCGACAGAGACGCGTCTTTTCTGCCCACCGCTCAAACCTTTGCGGAGGGGCGTTCCGACTAAGACATTCTCTGAGCGAGTCAGGCCAAAGGAAGCAATCAAACTGTCGACTAAAGCTTTGCGTGCCTTGGGAGACGTTGCCCTAAGAAGCTCAATCATCAGTGACTGATCTTCAGCGGAAACGAATCGAGAAAGTGACATAGCATAAAAGAAGGAAACCCACTGCTTTGCAGCAAGACGAGCGCAGAAGTCTATCGTCTCGCGAGCTGTAAGTGATCCGATGAGTGCATCCTCCTGCTCGACATAGGATGACAAGCTGCGGAAAGTCTGGTCCGAGCAAGAGTGGTCGTTGACTAGAACACGGCCTTCAGTGCGGACGTTCTTCCCGACAACTCGCCTTGCCAATAGGTTGAGTAAGGTTGTCTTGCCAGAGCCAGAAGGCCCCATTAAAGCCAAAAGCTGGCCTGCGTATCACAAACATGTCAGTATCTGTTGGGCACAAGTCAAAGACGACGAGTCGATTGATTATCGTAGACAAACGAACCTGCTTTTGCCACTCCTCGCACATCGCGAAGGATATGGGCTGACTTATTGCTGCTAGATTTGCCGGAGACCTGGACAGAGCACGAGTCCCAGCGGAGCGTATCAACTACAGTGTTGCGCAGCTGATGCTCCACGTCTAGCTCAATGTCTGCCATCTTTGAAAGGTGATTGCTGGTATCTTGGGAGTGGGAGTTCTGGTTGTGAGAGGAGAAGAGCAGAGAGGAGTGCTTCGAATCTCATTCCACTAAAACCGTGCATAAGTAGTTCGACCGTCTGTCCGCAGGCTTACAAGCCCATATGCGGGCTTATTTTTATTGTTATTCTAGTACAGTAGTACGGTAGGGAACTCGAAACGATTTCGCTTCCCAAGCTCGAATGTCAGCCAACTAGGCAAAGTCACGTGCCTTTGTCAGACCGCGCGCCCGCATGCCCGCATGCCCGGCCAGCGAAGACTCGCCACGAAGACTCGCTGGACCTGGCAACCTGCATAGCTACTGCGTATACCGTAGCGAGACACTGTATTGCAGGAGTCAATCTCGAAGCAGGACTGGTAGGCTGTAGTCCACCGACGAAACGGGTGTTGGACAGAGACCCAAGTGTTTGAAGACTGACTTGACGAGGAGTCTGTCGACAAGTCACGGAGCACCATAAGGTCGCGGACAAATTTAGCGACTACACGGCGAGGAAAGTCAGTCTTTGTAGTTTACTTTAACCCAGGTTATTCTTGCTGCATTGCAATCATAGAATCTCACAACGGGGTCACTTGCCTTACTTTTGGGTGGTCCCCATCAGTCAGTCCACCCAGGGGAATCGCAGTCGAAAAAAATGCAAATCTATGGTCCGGTAATTACCGCTGCAGGCAGTTCTGACTACAAGAAAGCTCTACGAGTATTATACATAATTTGTCCTTTATACTTCCGATATGATACTGCTTGACCAGTCGAATTGAAATCTCTCCAACTGCACCGCTTGCTTGCTTTGTTGGCTAAGCAATGATTGATAACTGCACTGAATCTCTACTGGCAATTTTCTTCCTCATCGTGCGTAGCCATAGTCGCTGTCAGCATCGGTTTCCGCGCCCGATCTGGCGGTCGCAAAGGACAGATTGCTATTTTCACGTGAAAGCGCGCTACTGCCTGCCTGCATGCGGTAGTGCCCTGTTCCAACGCTTCTTGGAGACAGTGGAGGTGAGCCATACGTGCCATCATACATGTGCGGTGTAAGCGGCGTGTTGCTATCTTGGCGCTCTCTACCCATGTGAGCATACCTTTCGCGTAGGGTAGGAGATGTCGGAGCGGAAGGGGATCTGCCTACGCCAATTTCTTCGTATGCATCGGCTGCTGTAGGGGTACGGCTTTGTAGCTGCTGCCGCCGACTGGAAGACGCAGGTCCACCCATTGGAATGGCACTCTGATTATAGGCTTGCTGTTTAGGTGGTGAAAAGGTTGTGTCGTAAGGCTGCGGCCTGTGTTCTTCAGGCGGGCTTGGAGGGAAGCGATGCGCATCGAGAGGAATGGATGCCCTGCGGCGTTGGAGTTCCGACATTTCTAGCTGTTGCTCGGATGCGTTACCGTATTCAGATGGGAGCGGCGTCTGACTGATGCGTACGTCGTCGAGATGAGGTGCTGGCAACCGGCTGCCGCGTTTCTCCTCTCCACGACCGTAGTCGGACTCTGTATCAACGTCTGCGTGGTGTTTCCGCTTTGACTTTTGTATGGCTGCCACTTCTCGGATGATGTTGTTGTCGGTAGGATAGTAGTTGCTCTGTACGTATTTATAGAGGAAGCGAGGTCCGATAGCTATGACTTGAGTAATGATCAAGATAGCCCAGAAGTCCATGGTGCTGAACAGGATCACGACAAGGTAGTTAAAGGTGAAAGGGAATGCGCTGTAGATAGCAACCCAAATCTGACGGAAAGGATTGGAGATTAGCGCACATCTCGCCTCGCATTATGCCATCGACATCGAACTCACATATAGTAGCAATGCGGAAACCACCAAGACAACAAGCATCAGGGCTGTCTGGTAGGTGTTGTTGATGCCTACAAAGATTGTCACTGTGATGACAGCCGATGCAGCCACAGTCGTTCCAAGCTCGACGACAGCGTCCATGCCATAGCCTTGCGTGCTAGCGGCGGTTGAGTAATAGTAGACGATGAAAGGAACGAAAAACACGACTGCCGATTGATACAGAGCGTCGAGCATGTAGGTCCAAAATACGGTTCTCGAATATTCGAGACCCTTAATACCGCGCATATAAAGTTGAGGGTGAGCGAGCGAGTTCTTCGCATCGATATCTTGATCGAAAGCACCCATGACGATAACAGGCAGGGAAGTGAATGCCAGATTGTAAAGAAGCACGAGAGAGTAGTCGAAAAGATAACTACTGTCGAAGCTGCAGTCAAAGCTGAATTAGCGAGCGATCGCATTGCCGACTTGCTTCGTCTACTTACTTGCAAAACAGCTGATACCAGAACATGGCGAACACCCAAACAATATTCTTGTAGAAGAAGTTGGCGTGCTGCAATTGACATGGTCAGATGTACTGTCGTATGACAATTTCGAGCTTGAAATGCGCGCTTACCATTTCCGCAACGCGAATATAGCACCAGCGGCCGTGCACGAGCAGAAGCTTTGTCAAGAATCTGAACTGGCCGATAGCGTAGTCTGCTGACATTGAAGCTTGTGCACCTTCAAGACCAGCAATACCGACACCGATATGTGCCTCTTGAATCATAGCTACATCATTGGCACCATCGCCGATGGCCAAGGTCATGGCATTTTTCCCGTCTTTGACCTGTTGGAACGAGATGTTATGTCAGTCGACGCCAATTCGTTGAAAGCGAGTGAATCACTGACAAGTTTGACAGTCAGAGCCTTTTGTGAAGGCGAGACACGGCAACACACCACAGCGGAACACTGTGTTGTAAAGTCCAGGAAGAGAGGTTTGAGTGACGGGTCCAGGGCATGTCGTAAAGTCTCTCCGTCGATGACGACTGCGAAGCCGTCTGAAGGTCTGGTACTTGGATCGTCTCTGGCCTTGTTGATCTTGTCTAGACCAGCTTCGATTTGCGCTCGAGCTCCTATTTCGGTATCTGACGAGATAATCATAATCTCCATGGCATTGGTGAGGAGATTACAGCTGAAGCCAATTTCGATGGCAGTCTGAACCTTGTCGCCTGTGGACAAAAACCAATGTCAATCAAGGCTATGGGCAAGCTTAACACCTAATTTCCGAACTTACCTGTCAGAATCCACAATTTGATTCCAGCCTTGTGCAATTGTGCGATGGCATCCGGAACTCCAACTTGCAGCTTATCTTCCAGCGCTGTAGCACCCATGATGACCAGATCCTTCTCAATAATTTCGCATGCTTTTTCAATCTCGTCTTCTCTGTCGGTGACGGCTGCACAGGCGGCGTCATACAATGCAGCCCACTGAACGAACTCTTCTTCTGCAAGGTATCGATATGCGATGCATAGCGTTCTCAGACCTGAATTAGCGAATTCTTCCATATCTTTCTCGGTTGCATTTTTGAGTCTGCGATCATGATCTGCTTTTAGGCGTTGGTAAATGACTGAATCTGCACCTTTGCAGATCATGAGTAGCCTTCCATCTGGTTGTCTCACGATGACACTCATTCTCTTGCGGGATGAATTGAACTCCAATACACGCAGCGGTTGATAGCGCTCGATTTGTCCCATGACTTCAATCTCAATCTCCGAATTACTTCTCTGCAAGAAGACGAATCCTGCATCTCTCGCCGCTCCTACTAGTGCAGCTTCATCAGGTGATTCGGCTTTGTAATCGATAAGGTTCTGATTATCCGGGTCAAATCTGTCTCCCAAGACGGTATGGCAGATAGCCAAAGCCCTGAAGAAGTGGGTGATGTTTTGCCGTTGGTCAGGATTTGATTTATTGGTAAGGTCTTCGATAGCTTTAGGAGCGATAAAAGTCATCTTATCTTCCCGAAGGTATCTATTCTTGTAATTTTGCTGCATGAGCTGAATCATCTCTTGTTTTGACCGTTCGAGAATATCCGCATTCTGAGCAGGGTCAAAAGCAGATGTATCTTTGCCCTCTCGCTTAGCTTGTCCAAGCATCGCTTCAGTTACACCTTCGCCATACGCAACGCCGTTAATACTGCATTTCTTGAATTCCATCACGTTTTGCGTTAATGTACCTGTCTTGTCTGAGAAGATGTATTCGATTTGTCCTAAGTCGTCCGAAATATTCCATGTTTTCGGCACGCAAGGGTGATCTAATGGCTCGTAGTACATATCAATATCTTGATAGATGAAGATGGCTTGAATGGTCTTGACTAATTCGACTGTGATGATAAGGGAGATAGGGACGATATTCTGGAAGACGATCAGACAAGCACTATAAGAATGAAGATATGGGATATATCGATTAGCTTCCTCTTGCCTCTCGTACAATGAAGGGAGAATGCCGATAAGCCGTACCCGAACGTGACGACTGCGTTGACAATGTTATTGGCAGCAGGATTGACACCTTTCTCGTATGAACGAGCGGACGTATCATCTTTATTCAAGAAGAGTCCATTCGCAATACCACATGCAATGCACATCGCAAGTAGAATGACGAAATTCGCCAATACGTTGTAATTGGTCTCTTTTTCGATCTTACTCCGCTTTGACGGCGTTTCGCCTGTTTCATTTGTAATTGACATATGTAATCAGAACACTATCCCAGCCTTCAAAGTAGTGCGTTCGCTTACCTTGATTCAGCATGATCTTTGTGTCTGCACCGGTATACACGACCAGACCAATGACCCACGTCGTGTTACGAATAGCGCATCCTCTTAGCAGTAATTCATTGATAGTGATAGCTTCCTTCTTCTCCATTCTAGGTGTCATGGGTGCATTCTCAACAATAGGATGTTCTCTCCCTGGAGCTTGTTCTTTAGTGTAGTATTTCAGAACGCCATTGTAACTGTATAGATTCGCATGAGGAGGTTCACTGTCTATCAGGAATTCGGCGTGCTCAATATCTTCTTCGTGTTGGATTCCGAGTGTTGCTTTCAGTGCTTTTCTGGGCTTGAGATTCGTTTCTCCGTCCAGCTGAATTACAGTGACAAAAGAAGGTTTTAGCAATCTTCCATTCTGTTTTTGTTTTAGATGGAAACCCTCCCAGTCCACCGTAAAGCACGGAACTCACATTCTTAGTCTCGACAAAACATTGTCCATCCGGGTCACTCGTACTAAGCACGACAATATCCGCGGGTACCTGATCATTCTCTCTCAACAGGACAACATCCCCTACTTCCAATTTTTTCCAAAGCGTACGTTCCCATTTCGCCGTTCCAGGTGAGGGTCTATCATAATCCACGACACCACTCTTGGCTTTCACAGTTCGATTTGAAGATGCAGCCATACTTCTCGCTGCTGTTGAGTCTGATCTACCTCTTGCAGAAGAAGAAGATTGCTGGAGATAATCTCTTTCTGCTCCCGCTGATGTATGCGATATCGCAGATGGGTTATTTGACATCGTAGGAGCGTAGATCGTACTATCTCTCGAGTCTAAAATCTCCAGGGAATTATTACTGTCTCCTGCAGCAGCACCTAATGCATTTCCGACTCTTCCTTGCATGGTGTTAGGTATAGATTGATCAGAACGATGTCTCAAATCCGTACCTGACTGTGTAAGATTTGATCCTCCTTCATATAAGAAGTCCATATTCAAATCACCTTCTTTCTCTCTCAATTTCCTTACTCCTTTAGAAACTTTACTCGATTTAGGTAACGTAGTCTTTCTTGATGCAGGTGATGTTTTGAGTCCGAATAAACGAGATAGAAATGATCGTTGGAATGTTGCGACGTTTACATTTCGCCAATCTCCTAAACGTGTAACTGCACTGTTGTTCACTCCGTCATCTAATTGTTGTCGTCGATAATCTTCAATTCCGTCTTTGACTGCTGTGATTAGGAGAATGGCCAAGAGAGGTAACATGGCTACATAGGGTGAAGTACCTCCAAAGATAGGAAAGACTGCAAGAAGGGAAATCGTTTTGGTATACCAAAAAAGAAACAAACAGTCAGCAACCTCCGGAAAACACTAATATTGGGAAAGGTGAAAACAGCCGAGAAATCGCACCTTGTAAAACAATAAGACCCAAAAAGTAAAGATTAGCAACCCTTCTAAATTGTTCACTTAAATTTTTAGGAATAAACGTGTAAAGAGTATATTTTGAAGTTCTAACTTTATTTCTTGAATATTCTCTAGGTAATCCAAATTTATCTAATTCCATCATTGGTAATTCAATATTCAAATAAACATTTCGCCTTCTTCTTAATTCAGCTGCTTTTTTATCTTTTTTCCTACTACTGCTACTGAATATTGATTTCCATATGCTTTGTTTGTTGGTTGCTTTGAGAGAAGTGGAAGATATTGCCGGTGTCGTATCTGATGGTAATCCACCTGGATTAAGTGATGATTCACCCTGTGCTATTGCAGGCGTTGCGAATAATTCAGCTTTTGCTTCTTCTTCTTGATTTGCAGTTCTGGTGTTTGGAATTGCTGTTAATGGAGGGAAAGAAGCTGATATTGGTGATAGAACCGTATCCGAAGAGTGCTGCTGTGGTTGTATTTGTTGTGCGAAATCATTCATGCCATGTAGGCCCATTCCAATGCCATCTATGAGGCTTCCTCCAGTATTGCCGGTCGAGCCTGCTGTTCCAGGACGAGCAGTAGGTAAAGCAGGTATACCATCCGAGGTACCAGGCCTTGCTGAAGATCTAACACTCGAACCACCAATACTGAAACCACGAGAAAGTTTACTTCCAGCTTGACCGAATAGAGTCTTACGTAGAGTGCCTTTACGTTTTCTCTTGCCAATCCTACGACGTTCATCTTCTTTTGCTACTTCATGTAGTGATTCAGTTGGTGTTCTTACTATTCTCAGTCGTAGATCTTCATCTATTATTCGACCTCGCATAGTATCGTTATACTCGCCGTTCGGCGACGGTGATAAGTAGTGCACGTGGGGAGAGGGAGGCGCTATCCGTGGATTCTCCCATTGTCCTTGTATGTCTTCATTGGAGTCTAGTTCTGGAGACTCTACTATTGTCATTTGATGCAGAGGTGTTGCTGTTGTATGATGAGCATTGCCTCCTCCTGTGCTGCCCATCATCTGTGTACGCCTTGAGGGCGACGAGAGTGCCTCGTTCATGGTGATCTAGGTAAGTTGAAGGTGAACAGGACGCTTGGACCAAGCTGTCGAGGACAGCAATCCAACCCTAGGAGAGGTAAGAAGTCATGCACATATACGATATACGTGGCTGCTGGTATGCCGGCAGTGTGTCTTGACGGGCTGTGTTCTATCGTAGGGCAATTAACACCGGCGTGGCTAACGCGTGAGTGGGAGTGGCTTTTGTCCAGCAAGGAAAGAAAGCAGGGAGACACCGCCCTTCGAGTAGTCGGTAATAAGCGAGTGTGTGAGTGTGCGTGTATGTGTGCTGCTATGTGGTGTATGGAATATGTTGCTACGAGTACAAGGCCATGGTGAAAATGTCCGCCGAATTGCTTGCTGACTCTTTCAAAGGTTGACGCGTTATATCGATAATGCCGAGGCATGCAGCGGCAGCCAGGTGATACGAATACTGCTAGTGCTCTGATGACAGGTGTACTGTGACATACATTGCAAATCATCAACACACTCTACGGATGCCTGTTCCCACTCTCCTTTGGCAAGCAAGACTGTCTATCGCTCGCAGGTGTAGATCTACCTTACCCACTTGTGCGCGACGCGTCCAGTCTGTTGGAAAAGTCAGCATGGACGGACCGGCTAAAGCAGCGTATTTACGGAAGATCATGCAACCCATGCTATGCTAGTATTGACAACATGAGCTTGTTGAGCAATGGTGAACATTCTATACCTTGATAGCACTCACTTTACATGCACCTCATTACCGCCATGCTCAATCCAAATGAACAGCCCGCTGTCAACCTCGTGCACCTTGAGAGGCTCGATCACCCTCAGTCCTGCATACTTGTATCATATCAGGCAGACTTGGGGCAAGATTGCATTTAGATGGATAGTGACAGTATTGTACACGGACATGTTTCTCTCTCTGTCTCTCTCTCTCGGCCTATCTACCTGACTGCTCGGTGTTCTCGTTCCCGCTCCATCTCAGCGTTGTCCCGATCGCCCTTTTTTCCAGCTTGCATGGTCTGCTCCAAGTGCCAATGCTCTCTGTCATGGCTGTTGACCCTACTTATAGCATACCACACCATCATCAATAGCCAGCCATGCTATCCCCGATACTATCACAGAACTCACGGCAGTTACTCCAGCGTTTCTTTGCTAGGGAGAGTAGACTGGCCCTGAAGGCAGCAGCAGCAGCAGCGACTTCATCGCAAGCATCGACGTCCACATCTACATCGACAACAGCACGTCATCCATTCCAAAGCAATCCATTCAAAGCTCAATTATTGAAGAATGAAAGAGGTCATTCCATCTATCGCAGTCCTCGCTATTCATTGAGGAGGCAAAAACAACTGCTTAAAGCTATGGAAGTCGTTAAGTTACAAGAGGAATTATTCAGTCCTGTTCTACCAGAGCAGCAGCAGTCTATTAACGCAGCAGTAGAGAATGCATTCAGAGTACCGTCAGATTGGTCATTGCCTACAAGCAAGAAATCAAAGAGTCTACCCTCATTCTTCACTGAAGATCAGGATCAATCATCGCAAGCATCGCATTCATCGTCGAATGGAAAGATAGTTAGTGTGAAAGAGGCAACTTCAAGAGGACCATATAAAGGACGTAAAGAAGATGAGAAACCTTTTAAACTACATAAATGGGAATTGAACAGGGAGAAAGTTAGAGCTGAACGAAAAGCTAAATTGGAGAGTATGCCAGAGAGGATTGCTGATTATAGAAAGGTGAGATATACACCTTCTCTTCTTTTCTCTTCTTAGCTTCCTTAGACAGCTGAGGAAGATTCAATGAAATGGGGAGCTATTACGAGGTTTGAGGAGAACGATGTACTGATGTTATCTCCTTGCTTGCTTACCTACCTACCTCAACAGTCCCGAGCAGCTTCAAAACGAGACGCCAAACCATCACTTCCATTCTAGACACAAGCTTCAAACAGCGACGAGCAACAAGCCCTAGGCGGCTGGCTCATGTTATTCAGTAATCTTACATGGCAGCAATCAGATATGTGGTGCATTGTACTACAAGTATTGTACAATGAGAGAAGGAGCAGGCTGGACTAGAAGGAATCCCAGCAAATGCCCGATGGAAAAGTGGACAGAATCAGACTTGCTCGATTGGCATCCTGCAAGCACGATGGAGCAGCCAGCCCGCAGCCAGCCCACCGAGCTGTATGATAGATATGTAGGAGGGAGGAGGCATGCATCAAATGCTGCATCTCCTCGCTAGAGATCAAGACCCTTTCTGTCAGATGTTCTTCGATGTCCAGATGACCTCTCCGCTTTACGGTATCTCCAAAGCTCAGCCCAGTTTACTCGTGGCTAATCACTTGTGGGATCCATGCTGAGGGATGGTAGTCTCGATAAAACTGAATCACAGGAGCTGTATCAGATTGATGCAATAACTCAGTGCATGTCGATGCTGTTGAGATCTGGCATATTGGAATAATCCTGGCCCACCCCGATCAATTGATGGACAACCCAGTCCAGCTGATCATCACCTCCCTGATTGTCTCGCTCGCTCTTACCAAGGAAGGCCTACATAGACCACGACCCCGCTTACGTCCACCCTTTTTCTCTGATCAGCTATATAGCATGCTTGTCACAGTCTACTACTGGGTTCCAGCTGCACCATACGCGGTTCCCTGACCTTTCTCTTCCCACCATCTGCCGTCGCCTCTGTCCGAGACACACCTCACTCTTGCACGTGGTCCAGCATGCAAAGTGTAAGGGAGCAGGCTATGCTACCCTTGTCTAGACAACAAGTGACACTCTCGCTGAGCACGACTATGAGCGGTGCTGCTTCCCCGTTCACGACATGAAACGCTGACCTTCCTAGGTTATACAGGCAGCTCGGTACCGCCTTCAAGTTGATCGAAAAAGGTTTCGAAGGTTCAGAGACAATTAGGGTACAGCTATCTGACATCGCCTTTCGCAGGTAGTCAGACTAGTAAGAGTACAGAGGACTTCTTCCAGTTGTTCTTCTTCTTCCTCCCTTCTCTCTCTTTCAATTATACAGAAACGACCATCAAAAGCCTGTCTAGTCAATTCTTCAACATGAAGCTCATCTCCACCACAGCAGCACTCATGACCTCCTTCTTAATTACACAAGTCACCTCCGCTCCACTAGGCACAACAAAACATGATAATGGAAGCAATGGTGCTAGCATAGCTATTAAACACGTCAAAAGGATGCAATGCCCACCCGATACCTTGCCCTATGTCGCGTACTACGATGATGCCAGGCCTGATCTACCTCTCGAGTACATCGGAGACTGGACTCATCTGAGCAATCAAGGGGCAGCTTTCAATGATGGTACTTTATGTTATACTGGTCAAGCCGATGCGTGAGTGACAATTCTTATTCGCCGAAGAAAATGATCTCGCCTGGCCTTACGTTTGGAAAGATGTGCTTTTACAGAATGGTTCTAGTTCCTACCCCTTTTCCTGATGGTATTATCTATAATGCGGATGTCACGATCTGGAGTTCTAGCAAGAGCGACCGTGGTGAATTCAGTGTCTACCTAGGCACTCGGCTGCTTGTAAGTTTTCATTTTTTAATCTCACGAGCAAGGCTGTCATTTCATTCCTGTAAAAGGCTGGAAAAGGGCCAGTTTTGCGAACGAGATAGATCTGACCCATGTGTTTCTCTTTATCCATTTGTTCTCGGAATTTTTGGTTCTTTCACCGCATAATTTTTAGGGTACCGGCAATCAGTACACTAGCGCATCAATGGAGACCGGAGCTCAGCTAGTCTTCCACCTTGAGAAGTGAGTTTATATCCTTTACCGTAAAACTTCGCATAAATCCCTCTTTCTTTTCCTTCCGTTGGATTCCGCTGACAAAGGTTGCATATTCATTCGTACAGTGTACAACTCGAAGGCGGCCTCCCATTTGTGATCAAGAACGATAAAGGAGCTCCTTTCATGGCATTCGATTCTCTCACACTAGATTACTGCGTGTCTTGAAAGAAAGAAGCAGGTCACGACACTCAAGTGCCCTGATCACCTGGTACGCAATAAATTAACTAACACTAGACTTAGACCTGCTAGTGAAATTGGACTGCAACCGACCTTTATTGGAGTATCCATTTGTAAGAACGTTATGAATCTGGAAACTTTACAATCATTAGTGTAGTAGCCTCGAATGCACGGAAGGACAGCAGCAGGGCAACTTGTTACGAAACTTGTTGACTATGTCCATATTGCGGCAAAAGAAAGCACTGCAGTACGTGTGTGCCTTCCTGGAATTTTTAAATGCCTGTCCCAATTGCTCTCTTGCTGTTCATGCTTCAACTAGTACTGTACTCAAGCCAAACACAGCCCATGGCTAGCTCGTCGTTCCAGCTCTCTCTCTCTCCCGCCCTCGCGTCCGTACATCCGCATCCAGCTCTCACAGCCGCCCCGCTCAGACTAAAGAAGTCGCATATCATAGACCTACACCTCCCCACCTCACGGCAGCATCTCCACCACAGTACATCCACGCTTCTTCCCGGCAGCTAGATACATAGTTCATCTTCTCCAACACATGCTCTAGTCCCACCTGACCTGTTCTCGTCTCCCCCGCCTGCCCACTGCTGCCCAACACCGTTCCGATGCTTTACATTCAGTTCCACGGTCATGCGTCCAGCGCGCAATGTTAGGGAGGAGGCTATGCTACCGTCGTCAAGACATCAAGTGACACTTTCGCTAAGCACGACAATTGAGCGGTGCCTTTCCCCTTGTCCAAGACCATGGCACGCTAACCTTCCTAGGTTATACTGTACAGGCAGCTCGGTACCGCCTTGATCGAAAAAGGGTTTCGGAGGTTCAGAGACAGTACTAGCTATCTTACATAGCCTTCGCAAGTTGTCAGACCTGAGAAGATTATAAAGGACTTTTTTCATTCCTTCTTCTTTCATTCTCTTCTCTGTTTCATAACAGAAACAGTTATCAAAAGCCTATCGTCGATTCTCCAGGATGAAGCTCATCTCCACCACTACTGCTGCACTCATCACCTCGCTCTTCGTCACTCAAGCCCTCTCTGCTCCATTGGGCACATCAGACAATGACAACAATGGAAGCATGAACATTCATGTCAAACGTCAATGCGTACCCAATGGTTCGTTCTACGACGACGCCAGCTATAAAGTACCCCTTGAATACATTGGAGCTTGGACTCATCTAACTAATCAAGGTTCAACGGTTAAATCTGGTACCCTGTCTTATACCGGTCAAGCAAACGCGTGAGTAGTCGCCTTATTTGCCCGTTCACGCATGACAAGCGGGCTATGTCGTTAAAGGCTCTAATCTGATGATGATCCCGAAACATAGAATGGTCAAAACTCCCAATCCATTCCCAGCTGGTTCGACCTACACTACCAACGTCACAGTATGGAGCACTAAGAAGCGAGATCGTGGTCAATTCAATGTTTACATTGGTACTCAGCTACTTGTAAGCCTCCTCTCTCCATCAGGCCCGCCGTCGTCCATGCTGGACTTCACTACCGTCCGGACGACCATCTGACAATGATGTCGTGCCTGTATGTTTATAGGGCACCGGTAATCAATACACTAGTGCATCACAAGAAACATCAACTCAACGAGTCTTCTATCGCCAGAAGTAAGTCATACTCCACAAACCCTTCGTATTGCTTCTTCTGCTTTCTGGTGCATGAGTTGACACAGGGTATTTTTTTCGCTTTCGTTTGATAGCGTACAAATCGAAGGTGGACTCCCATTTGTAATCAAGAACGATAAAGGGGCTCCTTTCATGGCGTTTGACGCTCTCGAGCTCGAATTCTGCAATTTTTAGGCTTCGAATTTTTCCGTTGGGAAAGGATGCCCAACATGTATTGAGCGGAGGTCCTCATAAGCGGCGGTAGCTGGTACATTCCTCTTTACGATGATCACAGTTGTAATTTCTTCAAAAATACCACTTCCATATATCTTCCCCTTCCTGAACAGCCTTCTAGGAAAACGGCAACATCTCAGATATTACGGTATCGACTCTACTCAAACATTTGACAATGGTTCATCCTGTAGCATAGTCCGCTTTTACATATGGAAAGAACCAGCTTGCTGGTTCAATGCAATGCCAACGGTGCTGCCGTGGTTTAGTCTAAGATTATGGTCCCCACCGACTGGTTTTGAGGTATTCATTCCCGGACTGTTACGGTGTGTTCTAATCAATTGTGACATGACACAACTGAGCAAGGGCCTCTCTGGTAAGTCCTTACGAGAATCTCAACGATTCTAGCATCTTATCCTTCTTAAGGCCCAATCTTTCGAACAAGCGGCCCAAACTGTGTCCTGGCTTGACAGCGTGGCAATGTTCGAATGAGAGAGAATTCCCCCAAAGCAAAATTTCTCTTGCCTTTCTAGCGGACACGCGAACGACGCGGTGATAAGCCCTAGTCACAACCTCCTGGCTTTGAAGGACTGCGTGTGCCATGAGTATCTCTCTCGAATGCCAACGGCTTACAACCAGTGCTCGTCCGCGCTCGCTGGCCATCCGCACCGGCCGTTTGGATGCAACGCCGGTACTAACGCCGCATGATGTACCGTACAGCAGGCTATTAGGTGTGACTTGAATCTTCACAGCTACCATGTGGGCATCATAGCAAGACTGGTCGATAAATACGATACGAGACGATACAATACAGTACAACATCGCACCACTGGATCTCACCTGACAGGGAGAGAAGACTGGGTGGCTGCCTGACAGGGAGAAACGAACGGGTGGGTCATCGAAGCAATACACGCAAAGTATGACGCAGGCCTAGCTGACGCCTCGACCTCGTTAACCCTAGTCATCTGACCTGGAGTGGCGCTATCTCTGAGAATTGTCCGGTACAACGCCGCACGTCTCGACGTACTGGAAGGTTTCTCGATCCGTTATCACGCTGCTCTACAGAGACGAGCGTATGCTCAAAGGGGAATGCGAACGGACTGGGGATTACACTGCCGGTCTCGTAAGACGCCTCTTCTCTCTCTTATCTCCCTCTCGCTCTCGCTCTTCTCTTCTCTTCTCTGCTCCCATCACTCTGCACGCCTCCACAGAGCTGAGCACTACCTCCTCAGGGCTCACGCTGACAGCACTCTGCTATCAACGACATCATTCCATCATCACTACTCAGTACTCCGTTTATCCCTCTCCTGCTCTGCCGTCTTTCTATCACTGCTAACCCGTCTTCGATCCACGTTGTCTCCCCCTTCGCCACTCTTCATCATACTGTTCAACACGAAGGCCAGTCACTATGGCAAACCCACAGCAGTACCTAGTCATATCATACACGAAACATCACGGCTCCTCATGGCTCTCAGGAGCTTATCATAATCATGCATCGCCACCTTAGCAGGTGAGTTCATCCCCCTTGGCTCTTCCACTGCTTGCTTGGTGTGACTTTACTTGCAAGTACACAATACTAATGCACCTCTATCTCTTCAACCATCTTCCATCCTTCATGATCTTCATCACTACTACAATGAACGCCATCGTTCTCACCGCGCTCACTCCGGCTTCGCTACCTCTTCTTCTTCTTCATCATCACTCCCTCGACTATCCAACAACTTCAAACTTCCACTTTACTCTCAGGCTTTCACCTACACACCTCCACACACATGACATCAGTCATTAGTCCACAGCTTTTGCTGCACCTAGATGCAGGTCGCCCAAGCAAGACATCACAAGCTTGGCATGCATGATATCTTATTGTGTATCAATCGCTTGCTTGCTTGCGCCTCCAGCTTCAGACATCATGGACTGTTATGTTCATCATCGCTTGTGGTGAGTTTCCTTTATAATGTTTGTACTATCTATCACTATCTTGGGCATGTAGTGATACATCTCTTTCCTTCTACCGCCACCCAACCATTCAAGCTTATCACATCGATCATGGCACCAAGCAAGAACCGGTCATCACTGCTAGTTATAATCAAGGTCTGCATTATGACCCTACACCTGAAAGACGTCACTTGCTTTCCGCTCTATCCTTTCCACTGCAATATGCAGTGACGACCTGGCACTCTACATCATCATGCCTCCTTCTTCCGGCTCTAGGGGCTCATTAGTCAAGTTCGTCCCGCCTTCCTTCTTACCGACCCCTTCGTGAAGCGAACGTTACTGACACGCTTCATCAGTTTTAGCTTTTCATTCATAGTAGATTCTCTATATTCAATTCACGTTCAAGGGAGTCTTAATTAGGGATTCATTCTGTCGAGATCGAAAAGGATTCTCTTTCTCGCGAATATTCCTGTTTCTAGGGTAGACGAGTCGCTCAGTGCCGGGTTCTCAAACCTTCATCGGAGGAAGCACACCCTTCACTCTTCTTACCAAAGTTTACGCAAGATCGATATAACCGAGACCGTCTGGCATTTGTAATCACCGAAACGATTGAACCTCGCATACCCGTGCGATGAGTTTTCAATCTTCGGTGATTCGTGCTCGGTCGTTTCAATATCTTCGCGTGCGTAAGAGAGATCAAGAAGAAGCGAAAAGGCATAAATCTGAATAAGATGGAGGGCTTTGCGTGTTCTTCAATCCAAAAGGAAAGTAAGACTACCTTTCTGGAGGAAGGGTCAACCGGTGACGCGTATAAGGACCTTAGATATAACCAAGGACTGGCAGGTTCTTACACCTGCTTGTTCGCTTCTATGCCTTCAGTCCTGATTGGAAAACACGTACAAAGCCAGCCTTTATGATGTGCTTGTTCTTTAGACGCCAAAGATGAAGAAAGGTAACTGAGGTACTTGAGGAAGTCGATCTACCCTGGAAGTTAGGAATACTTGTGTTATCCGAGTAGTCGTCTTCGAGCTTGTAGAGTGTTCTCTTTCAGTCACTGCAATGAATCATGATATGTTAAACCTCGAAGGCATCACGCTGGCCAGGCATACGAGTCATCCTTGGCAGTCCGGTACTCCTTGCTGTCATGCACGCGTACGAGGGCAAATTCATCTGAGACTCCAAACTGAGAAAGTGTTGCAGTATGCTACGTCTCCGAAACGCAAGTGACTTGTTGCGGATACGCCACAGACTGCTCACATCCTGCAACAATACTAGGCTGCAGCCGGTACAGGCACTTTGTATGGCTGCCGAATAAATATACTCTCTAGAATGCTGAATGAATATACTTCTACTAATTCCTTTTAACCAAAGACTTACTTTACTTCACTTTCACTGCAATGCGCCGACGTCGACTTGAGTTTTGAGAACTGTCGAGCCTCCTACTTCCCGTACCTACCGTTCCAACAATGCATTCTGTACTCCAATAGGCAAAGGCATCTCATCCGTCCCATTTATGCCCCAGTACCCATGAGCTAGCAATTCATTCGTAAGAGTGAACAGCTTCGCAGCTCCCGGATTGACAGCTTTAAATTTCGTCTCAAGGGTATGCTTGTCCCACATACGACGCTATTTTCGCGAATTTCGAGGATATCTGATCAAGAGGAAGGGGATATTACAACATCTTTTGACTTTCTTTTGCTTGGTGTACCCGTGTGTGTACTCCTGGAGTAACGTAAGCGGGTGTGTTTCGAGTGTAATCTTTCAATCATTGGCAGGCAGATGCGTGCACGAGCCTCTTCTAGCCAAATATGAATAGTGCACGCGACTGACAAGAAAACGGAAGCCACCCACGGTGTCCGACGAAGCTTACTGACGGGCGAGTTGGATCGGTATTGACATCGCTTCAATCTCAGCTCGCAGTTAGAGTCGCCCCTCTCTCTCTCGATTGCCATCAGACGTACACGCATAAACAATCGCCATTCAGCATGAAGGTGTCCTTCACGCTCCTCATCCTCACTACCGCAACACTTCTCCTGGCGGTTCTTGCTCCCTCAAGCCACGCTTCTCCCGTCGCTGTTGAACTCCGTCAGACACAGCAACAGCAGCAGCAGCATGTCAAACGACAATGCAACAGAGGCCTCTACTATGCAGATGATCAAGATGCGAAACTGCCTTTGAACTATCAAGGTACCTGGGTCCATTTGAAGAATCAAGGATCTGCAGTGCAGAGAGGTACCTTATCCTACACCGGTCAAGCGAATGCGTGAGTCTTCCAACTTCCGTTTCTCACGCTCCTGTTGGCTTCTTGCACGAAATGATACGAGACATCTTGCTTGATGTTAATATTAAATCGCTAATAACTGCTTCGCTTTGCTTGGATTTCATACTCTGATGATAGTATGGTTACTCTGTTCCCCGCTATTGCACCCGGAACCACCGCCGTAGCTAACATGACAGTATGGAGCACCAAGAAGAATGACCGAGGAAGGTTCAACGTATACGCAGGACAGACACTACTGGTATGTCTTTTCATTATCTTCTTTTCTTCTTTATTTATCAATGTAAAGTTCGAGACTTCAATGGCTGAGACTCGCGTTCTCTCCTGTTTTACTGTTCCATCTTGCTTACTCTTGGGACTTTTCTTAGGGTACCGGAGATCAATATACTTCCGCTTCTCAGGAGACTATCACCCAGAAGGTCTTCTATCGCCAGAAGTGAGTCCCAGCGGTGGCTTTCTTCCTGTACCACGCCTGCTTCGTACTTACGCGATAGCTTTATGCCCGCGACTCTTCCCATGTTTCAATCTTTCCGGTAATCGTTATCTCCTAACCCGCCCGACTTGGTACGTTCATAGCGTCATCATCTCTGGAAATCAACCTTTGTTCATCAAGAACGATAAAGGAGCTCCATTCATGGCTTTTGATGCTTTCGAAGTTGAACTTTGCAGATAGGAAGAAGAAGAATTGCCATTTGACGTAGGTGGACCCGAGGGAGCACTACAGTAGTATATCGAGGCTTCCAGAAAGAATGCTTGCTTGTGATTTTGTCTATTTGTAGTAGAATGCCTTGCTTATGGAAACCAACCATATTCACTCAGGCGTATATGACCTATTGGATGTAATGAATCTGTGCTTGTCATTGTGTGCGTGACGCCTTCCGCTTGGAGCATATCAGCTTGACGCGCTGTGGCACCGACCTGCGCGATGAAAAAGCATGCGAATGGTTTATTAGCCAGATCATTTTAAAGGGGAAGGAGATGACTAGACTCACATTACCGCGAGGTGATATATCTCCCTTTGCGTTCACCACCCTGTGCCACGGTACAAAATCCGGATTGGAAGTTGTACCATCCTCAAGCAGTGGAGAAGCACGATGTGAAGGTAGCATCTTCAAGCTTTGTCCAACCATACGAGCATGTCTGGGATAACCCAATTGTTTCGCAATATGACCATAGGTAGTCACTCGTCCTTGTGGTATCCTAGTGACTAGTCGCCATACCGAAGCTGCGAAATCGCGCTGGATGGTGCTGGGATCGTCTCCTTCTACGCCTCTCTCGGCCGCTGCTGATGCTGCTACAGCCGGTGCAGCAGAGGGAGGTGAGCTCGTAGACCGGTTGCCGCTACTACCTGGCTGAGTGCTTCTTCTTCTTGTTCTCATGTTCCAATACACGTGAGACCTGTCTTCGAGTCAAGTAGATATGCATGCAAAGAGATGCTTCCATTTCGTGCGCATTGCCTCGATCAATCCATCTCATATACGCGTGTTGTTGCATCTTCCTTTCTCTTCTCTACAATTTAATTTACCACCGACGACCATTTGAACAGCATAAGACACGCTTATTCAGTCATAAGCATCACCCTCTCGTCGTATCTCTACGAGAGTCCTGGGGCAAGCTATCTTACACAGTACCGTACAATGCAACACGAGCATGAGGGGATGCGAGGAAGCACCTTTCTCCGGGCAGACAGAGAAGCTCTTCGCTAGCCGTGACGCAAAGGGTGAACAAGTTTGTGATCCGCATTGAAGCAAAGCTCGCAAAGAACGACTAGCTCGTCTATTCCTTCCTCGTCATGAACACGCGGAAGGCTGACTCGCAGCTTTGGCTCGCGCGTAGTCAAGAGGCTATCATAGCATCGTCCATTCATGCATGCCTGCAAGCTTGTAAGGACAGGCCGCTTTCTTCCGCTCTGATCTATACTCCATGCCATCTAAATATGAAAGAACGCAATACAACTCGCAAGACAGTGGTGGATACGGTGGTGCAACGGCTCAGCACGCCTTTCAGAGAGAGACCCTCGCGTGGATGCTAGAAGCAAAGCACACGAACGCGTCTCTCGGTCACCAGGAGGACAAATACATGACAGCTTTCGGGTGTCGAACAGTGCCTGACTGAAGTTCCTGAGTGGAACTGAGCGTTGCCTTGTTGGATTTTGCGAGATCTCCACTCTCTAGTCTCTCTCTACCTTATAGGCGGCTCTGCTCTTTCTTCCCTGACTGCATCACCCACTGCACTGCGCAACACCCACTCTCCTCATCAACATCACACTCTTTACATACCACAGCACTACGCCATCTCCTATATACAGCAACGACCGCGATGCTCCCTTCTTCAAAACTGGCCTTGCTGGCCGCCGTGCTCGCTCTCGCTGGCACAACAACCAGCGCGAGAACTGGGAAACTACACGCGAGGAATCAAGAACGAGCTCTAGTCAGCACAGCGGCTGGAAAGGCTTGTAAATCACTCTCTACCCTGGTGTATACTTCGTATGCTCGTGAGTGTTTCTGCATCGCTCAATGAGCGCCCTTGTCCCTGTGTAGTGGAGGCTGAAACTGTCGATCTCTCGCTTTGCTCGTCTTGTTTCTACAGCTTCGCCAAATTACCTTCTTGAGATACAGCACGCTTCAAGCAATGCGGCAGACATACCCACATGTAGGTTCTGGGTTCTGCCCTTCATCGCATGGATTACCCATGGATAGAGCAGCTCACCTCGTTTCTCGCTTGTTTTCGCCACTTATACACAGGCGTCGTAGAACCTGAAACTCCAGAGCAAGTCGGCCAAATCGTGAGTGAGCATGAAAGGCTCGAAGTCTAGTTAACATACATTCTGATTGTCTCCACTTCTGTGCTATTGCTGTGATCTACAGCTTAAAGTCGTAGGCCAGTACCGCGCTCCTTTTGCAGTGCAATCGGGTGGACATACTTCCAATCCGGGATTCAGCTCTACGAAAGGTGTCCATATCACTCTTTCACGGTTCAATCAGTGAGTGCATATCTGCGGTCATGAACTCTACATCTGAGACTGATGTTCACGTGTTTCGACAGCGTCACTTTGAGCTCTGATGGCCTCATGGCGGATGTTGGTGTAAGCATGCTAGCAATGCTGGATTCCGCATACAAAGCTATTAATCTTTTGCTAATACCCTGTCATTTGATGTGCTATGTCAATATCTGCCTTGTATTCACCTTCTCTATCTGCAGTCCGGTCAATCGTGGGGCGATGTATACAAGAAACTCGAAGGTACAGGTCGCATTGTCGTAGGCGGCAGAGTATCAAGCGTTGGTGTCGGTGGTTTCCTAGCATATGGAGGAGGATACAGCTTCCATTCGAATCAGTGAGTCATGACTTTCAGTTCATCTGAAAGTCACAATGCACACTTAAGCGATTGCTGCTAACGTAGCTTGTCTGTAGGTATGGCCTTGGAGTTGACTTGGTAGAGGAATACACTCTCGTCTTGCCTGATGGAACCGTCAAGTCGGTGACTTCGACTTCAGACAATAAGCTGTTCAACGCGCTCAAAGGATCCGGTAACAACGTAGGTCGTACTACCTCTCCTCCCCGAGCCCGCTTATAGTACATTCAGCTGATATCCTTCTCGTAGTTCGGCATCATCACTTCCTTCAAGCTTAAGACAGTTCCCATGCCGTCTCAAATATGGGGAGGTCAAATAGTATACAGCGAAGACAAGTTCTCTCAGCTCTCACCCATCATCGCTTCTTTCTCAAGCAACAATTTAGATCCCAAAGCCGCGATCCTGCCTTCCTTCACAGCGGTTCTAGCCGATGCAATTTCACTTCTAATCGTACAGATCTTCTATGATGGCCATTCACCTCCTCCTGGTACCTTTGATGCTTTCACAAGCGTTCAAAGTATCAGCAAAGATTTGAAAGCTAGAACTTTTGTTGACTTCATCGAGGCTACACCCGCTGGTGCTGTCAACGGTCTTCGTACATATTTCCACCCTATACCTGTCAAGGGTTATACTCCTAAGCTGGTCAAGGCATTCGCCGATATGGCTTCAGTAAGCAGCTATCTTCACAAATTTCATACCATGCTTGACCTAACAGTACACACATTGATTGTATACCATAGGAATACGCTCTCAAGGGCACTTTGCAGACTGGTGCAGTCATCGCAGCTTCCGTCGAGCCCTTCACAGCAGGTGCATTTGCCGCATCAAATGGTCTCGAAGCCTTCCTACACGACCAAGACCACGCCTGTTTCCCTTCACTCATCGGAGTAAACTGGATCTCACCACTAAGCGATGGATACTGGCAAAAAGCAGCAGAGAGAATCGTAGCTCGCTTGACTGCTACAGCTATCAAAGAAGGTCAAGATCTGTCAGACTGCCCTTACTACCCTAATTACTCGCTTTACAATACCCCCTTGGAGAAGATCTACCTCGATAACCTCCCTGCTCTCAAGGCTTATAAAGCTGAAATAGATCCAAAGAACGTGATGGGACTCGCTGGCGGGTTCAAGCTATAAGTCTGGATGTCAGGTCCCTTAGAGTGGTTTGTTGCTTTCACACATTCGTTTCCTTTGCCTTCATTTTCTTTGTTGAAAACAACAACATTGGTGCATTGTAGATTACACAAGTAGTCCAAGAACTGTTTTGCGTTGAAAATGCTATCAAAGCCTGCCTGCCTAGCCTAAACTGGAGGCGGCACAATCGATATGATTCCAAGCACTGCACTGCACTAAACTGCTCACTGCCCTTTACCCGCTGTATCCGTCAAACTACTACTGAGTCTTCAGCTTTACTGTCTATTTCTTGTTTTTCTTCTTCTTCTTCTTCGCTCCCTTGATCGTCGAAGAAGTTTTTCACCTTTTGAATCCATTTATGATCCAAGTTCGCCCCTTCTAAAGCCCAAACATGGCCTATCTTATCAAATAGCTGCTTAGGTCGCTGATGACTTGGATTACCGTCCAATTCGTTCTTGATCCACTCTATCACTTTATCACAATCACCCAAGAGCGCCAAATCTATCCTGTCCATGACGTGAGGCACTGGATCGCGGTTGATGAGGATCTGCGGTATGCGGTGGGGTATGTGCGAAAGAAGCTCGGAAACAGGGGCAACCTGCAGTCGAAGAATCTAAGTAACTCGGTCGCTGCTGGAAAGTATAAGCTTACCTGTAAGCTAGTCCCGATGATAATGAGCAAATCCGCCTCTTCTCTATCTTCAATCAAGCACTTGTCGAACGCATCATCAAGAGGCTGACCAAAGAAGGTAATGTCCGGCTTCAAGATTGGTTTATTGTACCATTCCGAGCGCCAATCTTCCGTGTCGCTCTCGTCATTTGCTTGTCCGTCCATTAGACGGCTCTTCTTCTTCGGTGGGCTGCCTTTGTCCTCCACGACACCAGTGGGCGCGCATTTAGGGCAAAGCGGAACCGTCTGAGCAAAGACACTGGGTTGAAGCATTTAGCGATTTCCTCTTGTGAATGACGAGATTACCTACGCTTCTTTTATCGAGTCACCCGGATAGTGCATATGGCAGATCAAACACGAACACGTGGCAAAGGAGCCTGCAGCGAAATGTCTCGTCTTCAGGCCAGATGAATCATGCCGATGATCTCTGCATCACCCACCGTGTGCATATAACACCTTCTCGATCCCTGCAACTTTCTCCAGTGTATCGATGTTCTGCGTGTAGTTTCTCAATAACTTCCCCTCTTTCTCCAGCGAGCGAATCCAGTTATGTACTACGCCCGCACGTTTCTTCCCTCCTGTATCCGACGTATCAGGGTAAAGCTCTTTCGCAAAAGAGTAGAACAAATCGGGCATTTCCTTGAATATCTGAATGTCGAACATCTCTTGCGGATCTGTCAGTTCGGGATATCGACCTGAAGCAACCAGTCTAGCGTAGATGCCTTCTGGTGAACGGAAATCTGGAATACCACAGTTCGTGCTGATGCCCGCACCGGTGAGGACTATGATGTTTTTGCTCTGACGTAGGAGATCTACGAAGGCTGAGGGTGTGCCATATTGAGGTAGTGTCTCACGGTTCCGCAGGCTGCAAAAGAGGTCTGGTCAAAATAGCGTAGCGCAGGTCCGCGCGTCGTCGAGTACTCACGTTCTGGTAATGACGACTTTGAGCACTCGCAGTAGGTATAACGGATCTTCGTTAGCAGCATTTGCTGGCTGCAGGGCAGTTGGCGGTCAGATCAGGGGAGCCTTGTTTCGTGTACTGGCTACACGTACAAGCATGACGCCGAATACGGCTAGCATCTTGGGAAGAGGCACATCCTCTTTGACAACATATTTTTGGATGAAGCGGAACATGCCTGTGAAAAGGTAAGCGGATCGTCTTAGCTAGAATGATAGTGGCGAGTATGGGGTGTTCGCCTATGCACGGAAACCGAAACTTGCCAATCTCTTTCAATTCACGTATCATTGCGTCCGCGACCTCCTCCGGGAATACGTCGCCGTATAGGTCTTGACTGTCCGCTGTGAATGAGGAGGAACTGCTTCTTTCACTTGTACTGCCTTGCTGAGGGGGATCGCCCAATTCATGTTTTGGCTTGTGGCCTGGACTTGTCTCTCCAGCTGATAGGTTGCCGTCTTCGTCATGATCATCATCGGTATCGTCTTCGCCTCTTTCAAAGGCAGCTTCCAATTCGAACTCTTCGTCGTCTACATCGAATGTCCTGTCTTCCAGTTCCCTCTTGAAAGCCGAAGTGGCTGCAGACGCGCTGGAGGGACCGGCTACCGGTGGAGCGGTATCGTCAGCATCGGCCTTGGACTTAGACGGGTCATAGTGTGCCAGTGGTTGTAGAGTGGTGAAGGTTAACTCCATACTGCCGCGCTCAACTGGAACACGCGGTAATGTTCAGTTGTCGTGAAAGTGAAAGGCAATCGAGGAACGCTGAATGGCTTCATCTCTAATCAGATCCAAGTGAAGACACGTTGCAAGGGTCAAGCTTTGAATATTGACATACGTCCTGAACGTGCACAATGGCCCTCTCAGACGATGAGATGATGGGATCCGACATCGAGCTGGAAGATGAAGGCGTGGAGAGCGGCAACAAGGTTGACAAGGGCAAGAGCAAGATGACGGATGACGAGCCTCCAAAAGCACTTGATGGTGCACAACACGGTCATGAGCTTGATAACTTGCCTTGGTGAGTCTGCTGCAACGTCTTCTGCATCCTGACCCGCTTTACTGATGTGATTGCTACCTTCTCGACGTGCGCGTTGATCGATGAACTGCAACGCATACAGGGTCGAGAAGTATAGACCCGTCACATTGGATGATGTAGTCAGTCATGCCGATATCACAGCTACAAGTCAGTCTTTACACTTCGGAAACGCGTCACCTGTCTTAAGTGAGATGGCTTCGGATTGTACTGATTGTCCAACCTGCCCGATTGCCTTATCCTACACACAGTCGACAAGTTCATCGAAGCAAATCAGCTACCGCACATGCTTTTCTACGGTCCTCCTGGTACAGGAAAGACTTCTACAATCTTGTGTGTAGCAAGAAAGATCTATGGAGACAAGTTTGCTACCAAGACTGGAGGCAACTACAGAAACAATGTTCTAGAGGTGAGTGGGAAGACGCGTAAAGCAGTCTCGCGGAAACCTTTATTCGCTGACGGACTAATGCGCATATCGACATATCTCCCCCTTGTAGCTTAACGCATCCGACGAGAGAGGTATCGAGGTGGTGCGAGAGCAGATTAAGAGTTTCGCTGGAGTGCGAACTTTCGGAAGGTAGGGCGGCTCTCAGGTGGTCAAGCATCCCAATATAGCTGGCTAAGATATGCCGCTCTAGTTCCGCTTTCAAGCTCATCATCTTGGACGAAGCCGACATGATGACACAGCAGGCTCAGGGTGCACTTCGTCGAGGTGAGCGATGCATGTCTTCGAAAGATGGCCCGCCTACTAACACAGTAATCGACTTCGACCGCAGTCATTGAGCAATACACCAAGAATGTTCGCTTCTGCATCATCTGCAACTACGTCAATCGAATCATCCCTGCCATTCAGTCGCGCTGTACCCGTTTCAGGTAGGCGACATGTTCAGCATAGACATGAAAGCCCAACTGGACTCACTGATTTCGGTCTTCAAGGTTCGGACCCTTGCCTATTGAAGAAGTCAAACGACGTCTGGGAACAGTAATTGAGCAAGAGAAGGTCCAGCTCACGCCTGATGGATTGAATGCCTTGTTACGACTGAGTCGAGGTGACATGCGTCGAGCATTGAACGTGCTACAGGTGAGCTAGTACATCAGCCATCAAATAATAACATAGAGTCTGAGAGCGCTTTGATGCCAGGCGTGTCATTCGGCGTATGACATTGTTGATGAAGAGGCAGTTTACAACTGTACCGGAAACCCGCATCCAGCGGACATTGCGGATATCGTCGAGAGCATGATGAACGAAGAATTCCAGACCAGCTTCAACCGTGAGTCTTCCCGGCAATCTCAATCACTCGACCTGACCCTTTCTTGGGAACATCCAGGCATAACGAACTTGAAAGCTAGCAAAGGTCTAGCATTGCAAGACATCATTCTAGGCGTGTTCGACCATGTCTCGACCATCGCCTTCCCTTCACCTACCCGAGTCTACATCCTCGACCAGCTGGCTCAGGTTGAGCATCGCCTATCTACGGGCGGAAACGAAAAGTTGCAGTTGACAGCATTGCTGGCTACCTTCAAAAACGGTGTCGAGCTTGCTGCGAAGTAAAATAGGTAATTCTGCGCATGCGCAGAACTGCATTGCTGTTGCCATGGTTTGCAATCGTAATGACAGACTTCAAAAGCCTCGCCTCGCCTTGATAATGATTTTGACAGCACAAAAGATGTCCCGCGAGTAAGCTTCATGGATATGTCAATCGATGTGAAGACAATGGCGCTCGAGCCCGGACCCGGGCTGCTGTCTCTGCCACACTTCTGATGGCGCTGATGGCGGGCGCCCCTGAGTTCTGACCGCCTGACAGGGGTGCACAACTTCCACAGCAATATTCCAGTGCATACCACATGGGCGTCTTGAGAAACAAATGCAAAATCTGATGTAGGAATGTGCTGCGTCGTGCCGCAAAAGTGGCTTCACTCCCCTTGAAAGCAAATACACTTCGGCACGTGCCAGTCAGAAGTCACGTGGATCTGAACCGAACAGCTGAAAACTTCCTGGATTGGCCTTTGTTCTTCGTCTGATGAGTAGAGGAAGCTGTCCGCAGAAACATGGGCCTTCTTGTGCATTGCGACAGTGATGCCATCTGGCATGTGGACCATGTTTGATTGACTGCAACAAGCTTAGATCCACTCCTACAGCGGAGCCATTTACGGGTCATTACAACATGGACATCTTCGTGATTGCTCGCAACGAGCTACGTGAGTCCAGTCGTCCGGTCATATCACTTCCTTTCGCTGTAGGACGCTGACCTTCTTCACCTTTCTTCCCTTACAGAACGTCAACTACTGGCAATGCCACCGCCCTCTTATCAGTCGCGTTTGATCGCGCAGATGGTGCTTGGAGGGCTGTAAGCTAGGCTTACCTTCTGCTTTCGAGCTATAAATACTTAGTCAAATTCCATCGCCCATCCTTCAGTCTCACGTGCCAGTGCATGGCCTATCTTTTTATCTGGGTCCGTGACGCAAGACGCGCGGGAAGAAGTCTCGCTTTAGTTCACATTCAAAGAACGGATGGTGGACCTATGCTTACAGTCCAAGCACTCTGCGTATATGTTATGTGTTCGCTGTTTGCGGGTTAGTGTGCCTCAGAACGTTTTAAAAAGAGCCAGACTCAATCGGCTTATCCCCCCAACAGGAGCATGCTTTCTAGGCTATCGATACCAAGTCTACACAAGTTACTACTACGAGAATGCTATCGTACAAAATGCAGCCATTACAGAGCTCATTGCCCTATCCTTTACTGTTTATGCGAATCTGGGATATACTTTTTCGAATTTCAATTCCACCATACTGCTCCTGAGAAGCTCAAACTTCGTCGAGTCCACTGGGAGACGCTGGGTAATCTTTTACAACTCGCTCTTTGCTGTCGCTATACTAGCGTGGCTAGCCGCCATTATTGTACGTCGGAAACCTGTCCAAGCATTGCACATACAGAACCGAGCACAAGCTCATCTCCCAACTGCTCGTCGGTCACACAGCCCATTGGCGTCGCATACAACCCGCAACGGGATCTTCTCTACGTCGTCTCTAGGAAGACTCTTTCTCTTCTGGATGCGATTATAGCCGACCCCAAGCAACTGACTCCCAGTAATTTAGGACAGCTTCAAGAGTATCAGACAATATTGATGGAAGGAGGAGACAAGCTGCTCAGGGCGCTCCGGAGATTGACGATTCTAGGCTCCGTGTATTCCGGCGTCATTGCTCTCATGAATACATACAGCCTGCTCTTCGTGTACCGGCTGCGCAAGCGTGAGTGACGATTGTCAGCGACGGGCAAATTTTTGCTGATGTCGACCGTTACCTATATTTGTAGATGTCAGAGATACCCGAGGAATGCTGAACGCTACTCCTGCTACGATTACTGAAGATTCCGGGTTCGCATCTTCTGGCCAGCACGTCAAGTTTACATCAGCAAGCGGATTCGGAAATACTGCACCCGCACACGCTGCAAAGACACTCACGCAGCCAAGGAGAGAAGAGACTGCTTTGAACAGGTTGATCAGGGATCTGACACTGTCGGTGCCGACAGTCCTTTTGGTGACAACCTACTACCCAGTATGTACCGCCATTCGATTGGGCCTATCTCCGAAGCCGCCGATGGACACTGATCATGCATTACTGCATCTCGACATTGCCTCGTAATTTCTTGCCTTCCAGGTTGCAGGGGCTATCGCAATAACGCACAAAGATCAGACCTCCTGGCCTTGGAACGAGTTCCGCAACGAAGTCTTCAACTGGCCATCATTGCTAGTACCGAATATCATCGTCGCATACTTTCTCTACAATAGCTGGACTGCGCCCGGAAAATACGGAATCATTAATGATGAGCGGACCATCATCTCCCATCTAAGTTTTGGAAGCAGCAGGCGAGGAGAGTTTCCGAGAGATGGGTCATACCAGTTGAAGACCCTTCATATTTCAGCGCCCTGTGAGAATGCTGGAATTGGCTTACGACCTGTCTGCCTCGATGGCAAACAAGAGAAAGAGAATGCTAAGGACATTGAAATTGCTGGCGTGCGTGACTGGTAGCATCAGGAATAGGTAATTAAGTACATCAGTGTATGCCTACTATTCATAGCTCCGGCGTGCCTATTGACAGTACTTGTAGTAGTAGCAGCTGTGTTGATGGATGGGACATATAGCATGTAGCATGAACCGGGAGAAATGTTAAAAGTACATTGAATGAGAAAAAGCGAGGAGAGCCCTTCAATTTCACCTCATCGGCAATGAAATACTAAAGAACCATGTATCGCGAAGCGTGCGCGACGACGCGAGCATGTAATATGTACATGCTTCCGCCGTCGCGCACGCTTCGCGACGAAGTCTTCCCGATCACCTGAGCTGGGGACCGTTGAATCCATCCACCTTGCCTCCGAGTCAGCGATGCCGACAGCAAGATTGGTCCCAGAGTGTGGTCTTGAGATAAGGATGGCTGCCTACGTTGGGCCTGCTCGCTGATGCCCCCAGGTGATCCGCCGAAGAGGCGGTACAGGAGAAGTCACTGTAATGGCAAAAGGACAAGAATCGCGCAGCAGCGAGAGCTGGAACTTATCGGGACACCAAGCAATCACCTTCATAGCTTACCACCATCACAAAGCAGTCCATCCATGGATACATCCGGTGTAGTGCTGGTGAAAGCAGCGAAGTAGGACCCAGGGACACTTGGAGGAATGCATGGCATCAAGACCATAAATATGATAAAACTGCCATACATGGTGCTATTCAACAGAAATTACGGTGACCTTGGTCTTAATATACACAACAAAGAACTTGTTTGGTTACATCGAGTACTGACACACAAGCGACTGTATCGAGGGTTGCAGATCATCTCTACGACGATCTGTCAGATAGACTACAGGGTATAAGGGAACAAGAAGACGACTCACAACAATCGGAATTCTCCGCAAGCCTGCCGACACCTCGCATTCAGTACAATCTAGTTCTTTCTCTTTTCAACTTAAGCTTTTTTGAAAGGCCACGCCTTTGTGTGCTTTCCTCAAGAGCCGAGCATGCGAAAATGTCAGGGCTACATCCGAGATAAAAGGATGCCCAGCTGAAATGTCAGTAGGATGTCCTTGTAGTAAGGCAGGCTCACTGCAAACGGAAAAACATTGGATGGGATGTCTAAATGGAAACCGGCCATCGTCGGGGGCTGACGGGGAATTGTTCCTCTTCCCTCTTTCTGTTTTCCTTCGACTGCCACCGCGTTCATAGGAGAAGTACATACTATACCGTAGAGCTTTTATCACACCACACTCTCCCTCTACTCAGCCATGGACATGCTTGTGATGGCTCGTGATGAGCTGAGTGAGTTTGCACAAGTCACTTAAGCAAGCTACCCGAGAGCATCGCTGATATGTCCCCACCGCCTAAAATAGGACGCAGTGCAGTCTTGACACCGCCCGAGAGCTACAGAGGTCGTCTGATATGCCAGATGGTACTTGCTAGCTTGTAAGTCACTTGTCCGGTTGTGGCGCGAGTGAACGGAGGGTAGTAATCTAAACCTTGGACTGGTACATACTCCTCTGCTCTACCTGTTCTTATACAGGTTGGTGATACAGTGTGCCATTTACTTAATGATCTGGGTACGGGACGCTCGACGCGCCGGCAAGAGTCTCAACATATTCCACATACAGCGAACGCAAGGCGGATCTATGATCACGGTTCAAGCGCTGTGTGCCTATATTATATGCACACTAATGACGGGTAAGATTGACGGCGCCCGTTTATAGCCGTCCCGGTAGTTTAAAATCTGACTTTACTTTGGTACCTTCCTTCCCTTGTATCTTTTTCGCATCTAAAAAGGGATCGTTATGATTGTGCACAGGTGCCAACTTTACGTCAAATACTATCGAGATGGTACACCGAGGAATATGGCAGCTGTACATCTGCTGTATATGACGACTACATCATTCGGTACCCTCGCATATACGTTCGCCAATTTCAACTCTACTCTCCTTATCCTGCGGCGATCGTCAAGTTTCGAATCTACTGGACGTACTTGGTTATATATCTACAATGCGTTCTTCCTGATCTCAATATTTGGCTGGCTGGCTGCAGTCATCGTAAGCCCCCGTCTCTAGCCTCAATCACCCTTTCTACATCGTTTGCTGACGTTATTTGATTGACCAGTATATCGGGATCATCCTCAATCCAGAGATGTACAATCTCTACTATATCTCTAAGACCTCTTTAGAGACAGTCGAGATGATTCTAGAAGATCCATCAAAGCTCACAGGCGAGATGATTGGCCCGTTGATGTCACTGGAGAAAGTGCTGCCTGAGACTGGAGCCATAGTAGCTTCGAAATGCAAGGAGATGATCATGCTAGCTATTATCTATTCGAGCTTTTATGCTCTAGCTGGCGCTTTCAGTCTTGTTTTCGTATGGACGTTGCGCAAACGTGAGTGTACGAAGACACACTTGGAAATCGCATAGGCTGAACACGTTCAGGTTTGTTATTCCTTTCATTATAGACACTCGACAGAGTCGCCCTTGGATTCATGGCTCTTTCCCTTCTACGAGCGTCATAGCGGCAAGCAGTCAGAGTACAGCCAGGACAGCTGCAACATCGGATTCGACAGACACGCAAGCTACTGCAGTTGCGAAACCTTCTAAGAAGAAGCAACAACACGTTATACCTCATGATAGACAGCATGCTGCTCTTGAAAGATTAGTCGCTGATCTTACACTGTCTGTGCCGGTCGTGCTTCTTCTCAGTCTATATTACCCAGTGAGCACTGCTTCATGGCATTAGTTGAGCCTACACAGAAGGGGCCAGATATCTGACGAATGATCTTACAACTTCTCCTCTTCATTCGTTGTGATTGCAACAGATAGCAGGCGGCGTAGCAATAGCGAACTTTTATTCAACAGGCTGGGCGAATCAAGAGTATCAAAATGATATTTTCTGCTGGCCGACAGTGACGATGAACAATATAATAGTAGCCTATTTCATTTGGAACAGTTGGAAAGCACCAGGAAGATATGGAGCAGGACATGATCGTAATATCGTTGCAAGTGATACTCCCTCTGGTCTTTCAACATCGAAAACGTCCCATAACAACATTGCAACAGCCAAGCGAGTACTACAGAAACAGAGACATGTATCGATTGAAGTTCATGAATTGAAGACTATTCATATTTCGTGTGATAAAGATGGTGAGTTTATTAGTAGTAGTGGTAAAGAAGGAGTTGCAGGTGCAGATGCAGGTGCAGGTGGGGAACTAATACCAGATGATGAAGTGGATAGCCTGGATTCACAACGGGATATTGAGATCATCGAAGTTAGTAGGAGGTGGTAAAGAGGCTCGGAATTTGGCTAGCTCCACTCACACACAGAGACATGCCCTGAATGTTCATGTTCAAGGGGTTCACCATTTCCTGGTCGTCTAGAATAGTCCATTTCTTTGTTTAGCAGTCAGACTGATATATAGGTAGAAGTACAATTTAACCTGCAGTAATACTTTTGAAAAAGGCTCGAATGAAACGCTTCATTTCTCTTTGGGTACCAATTCTGCGTGCGTATTGACGAAATTACTTGTAGATGTCTATTGGTCGCTTGTTTTCACACTAGCAAAGGATAACGGTGACTTGCACCCGGCCCAGTAATGGCCATTCTTGGTTTCGTTTGAGCTGTCGCGTTGAACATGAGCGAGGCATAGGTACCGTTGCCGTGAACGGTTCCAGTCTAGAGTCTTTTCTGAAGTGCACGTGAAGAAAGGAAGAATCTCCCTTCATTCACATTGCTTGCTTGCTTGCTTGCTTGCTTGCTTGCTGGCAAACATCACAAGATTGATCGACAGACATGATCTGCATGACAAGCCAGCCGAACCGAGATGAGATGTCAAGCAGGCCAAATTAATGATGCATGACTTTTGGAACCGGTAATGTATCACTGTAAAGGTATATTTGAACTATTCAAGCAAGTAGTGTGTGGATCTTTCGGCTGTACGACTAAGAATCGTTTTGCATCGATGCGCCAGCAACGTTCATCAATACTTTGCGCGGTGGTTATCAAAGTTATCGCACCCGGACAGAAAAGATAATCTTGCCCGCTCTTCGGGGCCAAGTGGAAACAGTAGGAAGTAGTCTAGAACGCGTAATATAGTATCTCCGCCCAGACAACCTCTTGAATAAACCTTCTTTGGTGTGTGAGGAGACAGGTTGCCGCGAAGTTTTCCTGTCTGGAAGGAGGACAAGAGCCTAGATCATGACATGGCGAACTCAAAGCTGATGATGGCCTTTATTCTCTAGCATGCATGACAATACTGCAGCAACATATTTCCTGCATTGATCTTCGCCTGGAGTTGTCTATGGGACATATCATATACGGGGGCACGACGATCCCGTTTCGGGGGGACGATCATCCACTTTTTCCACAGAACACACTTTCTCTCTTTCTGCTCGACTCGACACGGCCATATCAATACTTTTGTGGTCAGGATCATCAGCATCTATCTCCTATTTGCTGTCCATACATACATACTTTCACCACCGTTACCACTCCGCAAGCTGTTGATTGACCTGAATTACCACGCTGGCGCGTTACCAATAGGATCGACCTGCAAGAGCGAGAGGGAGTACGTAGGCAGGTACAGCGAAGATAGAACAGAGGACAGGACACGGCAGAACACGGCAGACCACGGAGAAGAGTTGCAGTGACATTCCAGAAGGAAGATCGCTCGTTATTCCCCTACCTCCCAGTACTTTACTTCCTGCATCGCCGTCATATAGGCTTTTCAGATTAGGCCGGCCCGCAACGCATCATCATCACTTCAATAGGGAGGACAGTGAGCAAGACAACAGCAAGAGGTGCTCAGCTCCGGACCATCTATCTGATTCATCCCATCCTACATCTTGAATCACCACACATCCACTCGCTACGCTGTCAGCAGCAACTGCAATTGCAATCACACTCAAGTCTGTCGCAAGCTCGCTCGCCCGCCGATCCGCGTGTCGATCCATTTCATCTCATCATTCTTTTGAGCTCTAGATTCTTTTGAAGACAAGAGCAAGAACAGGGAGGAGACAGGCAGTCAAGTCAGGAATACCAGGTCAGATAGCAGATACAAGCCAAGAATAGTCCATCTCATATCTGTCATATCCCGTAGGACTGCTGCTGCTGCTGCACCCTTCGCATCCCCCGAGGCGAGGGCAGAGATCAGCCAGAGATCAGGAAGACAGGAAGAAAGCGACAGCGACGCCAGTCCAGAAGAAGCCAGAGTCTCCATCGCCTTCAGACAGACGTGACTTGGGGTATCACAGCAGTGCGTGGAGAAGTGAGCGAGAAGTGACTGCGTGATCTCTCAGAGGCCGACAGCACTATTATCATTGATTGGGAAGAGGACAGCAAAGTCAAGGATAAAGAATAAGGGATCAAGGATAGCACAGCATCGACAGGCAGATGAGACAGAAAGAGCGTCTTGCAAATTGGATACCAAGCCAGCATCTCATCTGTTCCGATAGACGGAACGAGAGCGGAAAAGCTTAAAAACTGTCCAAGATTGATTGATTGCCTCTGGGAAGTAAAGCGGGAGACCACGACACGACACGGCAGACAAGGGAGACAGATATCATACACGGTTGCACTCCTGAAGAGATAAGACAAGAACATCTGCCTTTTGACAGGTAGCTAGTCCTAGGATCTTCATACCCTGCCTGGTTTTCCCTGTCAAATCGGTTCAATCTTCCATCCGTCCATTCACCTAAAACAGGCAAAAGCACATCTATACAAGCCATGGACGTGGATAGCAGCAGACTACACGGAGGTGTAGTCAAGTGTGAAGCATGCCATGGTACAGGTATTCTCTCTTCAACGCATTCACCTGGCCCTCCTTGTCCTCCTCCTTCGAGCGGCTTTGATGATGATGATCCTGATCCTGCTGGCAGCAGGAGATCTTCTGCATTTGCGACAGCTCCACTGCGGGCTGGAAGAGGAAGAAGATCATCAGCACCAGAGTCGCTTTCCCATCGTGCCAGACAAGAACAGCAATACAGTCAGCAGCAAGAGGTGGTGCATTATACATGGTCTCCATTTGCTCGCGTTCAGCCTTCCAGTACTTCTTCCAACCCTCATCAACGACCATCATCACACCAACAGCAGCAACATCAACGAACCTCGACAACGACAAGGTCACCTTCAACCTTCAATACGAACAATCATCATACGAGTAATCGTAGAGCATCAAATAGCATCGCTTTTAGTGACGAGGCTATGCTGATGCTTGATGAGCCTGAACTTGATAATGATGAGCGCAAAGATCACCATCATCGCTTTACATCAGCATCTGGGGAAGCATTATCGAGTAATGCTACGAATGATAATATCAATACAGATGTGGATTTACAGCTGCCTAGTCGACAAGAAGCGAGTGCGAATGGTCCTTCATCTTCTTCTTCTCCGTCATTACGGTATCAACCACCTCGAGAAGAAGCTTCAATGACTCCTCTAATTCAAGCATCAGCTCCACCTCCATATAGCCTTCATCAAGATCATCAACATCATCAACTTCAACTTCAACCAAGTCATTCCCAACTCTTGCAAGCCCAACTTCAAGCTCAAGCTCAATCAAGATCATCAACTTCTTTATCTTCCATGTCATCAGAGACTACATTACCTCTTTTCTTGCCCTCTTCCACTGCTACTGCTACTACAACTACTACTACTCCAGCAACTACAAGTGCAAGGAATAGTCCTGCACCAAGTCTTGCTGCTCAACATGGCAGTAACAGTAATAGTAACAGTAACAGTAACAGTAATAGTAACAGCAATGGAAGCGCACAGACTATGCATCCTGCCAAACCTGCCCAATCAAGTCATGCTACTTCAAGCAGAAGCGGTAGTATCAGTAAACCTAAACTACCACCTATCAAACACTTATTGGAAGATATCGACGATTGGCGTGAGTGGCCTTTTTCTTGCTGGTTCCATACGAAAGGAACGGAAACGAATTGAAAGAAGCATTGACTGACCTGTTTTCTTTGTTATATCCGATAGCACAAACGCGAACTGCTAGGGCGAGCAGTTCAATCCGATCTGGTTCTCCCTCTGTTGATCTGATGTCGATGCGAATGAGCATGACTCCCGAACCAGCTCAGACGCGCTCGCCTAGCTCGCTGCTACAAAGTAGGGAACATGGGAATATCAACAACAGCAATAGCAACATGTTCGCAAAACCTTCTATACCAATTTCAAACGGCCCATTGCCATCGGGTCATCCAAATTCTGCTGGCATTCATGCTGCTGCCGCTCCTGCTCCCAATACCGGCAGTGGTAGCGGAAGCGGTAGCATGCGCGCTCCGTTCAGACCATACTACGTTGAAAAAGAATGGGATAACAGATACGCACCGTCTTCGGCGGAAGCAAGCTCATCAACGTCAGGCTCGCATCCAGCTTCAGCGTCCGCGTCAGCGTCGGCATCAGCATCAATTTCAGGCTCACTCTCAGCTTCCACTTCTGCTACAACATCAGGTACTTCAGTTGCCGCCTCTGCTTCTGCCTCTGCCTCCGCTTCAGCTCAGACTGTGCCACCATCTCACTTTGAAGACCGACACATGCCCGCTAGCAAGCGAGCTAGGAGGGACGGTGATGGTACTCCTCGAGAACGAATGGACGCTTTGTCACTTCAGCCACGAGATCAGGAGCAGCGGCAACAACAGTATCATCGTTCTCCGCAACAACAACAACAACAACAACATCGACCTAGGCGCCCGAGTCTCTTACACAGTGAACAACATCACCATCCGCCTGATAAGCATCACAGCTACTTTGCAGATGCGAAAGTCAATACACAGCAGAATACTTCGTATGACTATGATGATCTTGGTGCTGAAGAAGGAGATGGTATTGATGGTGACATGTTGGTTGTCACGCCCTCTCTGGCAGCTACACAGGGGGCAGAATTGGAAGCTGCTATACATCTAGCTGCTATAGCGACAGGTGGCAGAAATGGAGGAGATCGCCTGCATGGAGGCTCTAACAATGGAGCTGGAGGATACGAGAGGATCTACGTTACGACGTCCTCCGAACCTCACTCTGAACCCATCGAAAGACATCATCAAAATCGATCGTTGAGGCCTATGGGATCATACTCTGATCAATCATCTTACGGCACAGCTCCTTCCTTGACGACTGAAGCGAGTACACATGCTGAATCGAGCAGTGGAGGTGGTCTAGGTGGCTTGAACTATAGATCACCCCCTGATTCAACCAGCCTCTCAACGGATGAAACATCAGAAGTATCACCTCCATTATCGCTTGCTGTCAATAGCTTGGACTCTCATCAAGATGCAGACAGTAACAATGGTTCAAATGGCACTGGCAAATATGTAAGTCATGAGAGATGTCTCGGTGACTCGCCAAGCCCACTTGCCATTCGCGGGTATTAAAAAATTAGGCTGACCCTGTCTTCTATTTTCTTTTCCCTTATCTTTCTTACGGACAATTGTTTACAGTTCTGCGCCGTTTGCCAGAAACGCTTCACAAGACCTTCAGCTCTTGCTGTACATTCGCACATGCATACTGGCGCGAAACCATTCGGCTGCATGGTGTGCAACCGATCTTTTTCAGTCAATTCCAATTTGAGAAGGTACGTGATAGACTCGATGGTTTGGTCTTTATACCTTCTGACGTATGCATTGTATCGCTGTAGACACATGAAGACACATACAAGGGATGAGCGAACTGCAGTCAATCAGTAGTATGTACGCTGGCCAATGCTCACAGAGTAAAGCCTGTCTTAAAGGACTGAAGCCTGTCTTAAAGGACTGAAGCCACCCTTACCAAAAAAACAATGAAGGTCGCTTGGCCTTTCCCACGAGCTGCCTCTAAAAGAATTGCTACGTTGGGGAAAGTCATACCATGAGTTACAAAACAATGTATACAGTATCCGCACAGAATTTCCTCAAGCCCGCATGTAGCATCATCTCTCACATATGTTCATTATGTTCACTCGCATCGCTACGTGAAGTCAAGGATATTTGTGCTCTGATTTGCAGTATGTACATTTTCACCAATATATATTGCACCGAACTAGTTACTCTACTCTCATTTATCACGATGACTGCTTGGCATATACTTCTTGAATGTGTTTCGTGATATGAGACTGCAGCTCTATTTAGAGTTTGCTACAGCTCAAATGAGCACAAATGATGTGCTAATTGACGCGTTGCTCCGACATCTCTGTGATCGTTGCTGTTTCACGGTGAGATTGACGAATTCAATGGGCTTCTCAAGTCAGAAAAGGTCTACTCTAAAATCTAAACAGATGGATATACTTGTAATTTGGCAAACAAAAAGAACGATTACACACCTCCACTTAAAAGCCAATTGACGCCTATACTAAAGGCTCGTATACGAACTTTCCGAACATCCGACTGTGACCACCCTGTGTACAGAAAGAGAAGAATGCAGCAGAGGGCGGGCGAGGTCAGCATTGATTACACAGCAACGATTCTGCAGATGAAATATCTAGACAATTGTCACTTACCTGTTGTGTACATGCGGCAGTTCGCAGGCCGTGGGAAACGTTCATTCGTGAAAGCTTTGAGCCAATGCTCAGGCCGCACGTCGGAACCACACGAAAATGACCAAAGTTTAAGCTTGCTTCCGATAAGCGTCTCAAAGACATCAACAGAAGCTATCGCCTCTGGAAAGTTGAGGATAGCCAAGTTTGGGCATGCCTCCAATATTTGGTCTACTAGAGAATTGACTGAGGGAGGATCTCTATCCTCCATTTGTGCACCGAAGCCTTGTACGGTGAGTTCTCGAAGTCCAGGACCTAGATGCTTTAGAGTGAGCAGAAGCTCGGCGTCGTTTAGATCCATTGGGTATTCGATATGCAGCCGTTCCAAGCTGTGCGTTGAAGAGGCAAATATGTTCTTGAGACCAATGGAGTTGATCGCACAGTGATTGAAAGCTACTTGAGTGAGCCTTTGCTCCAGTGGCTTTGCGTGATGAACGTCCGTGTAAAGGTTGTACATGCGCAGGCGGGAGAGCATCTTGCATGGCCCCAATACCTCATCAAAGAAGTAATCAACGTAGCACCAAGCTAGAGGGGAGACAGATTGAGCATTAGCGCCTGTGCCACTCGAGGCTGGATTTTGGTACTTTTTCATGAGGCTACCAGGCACTTACGTTCAGGCATCAAGTCTAGTTCCACGAGAAAATATGACGTTTCGTTAGAAATGCGCCTTGCCATATATCGAGCTTGCGATCAGAAGAAGCGCTTACCGCAAGCACGGACTTCCTCAAGCATGGCTCTCGTGTGTAGAGCAGCCTTATAATCATCCAGATGTACGTTCTTGAGTCCCCCCATTCCGACCACTTGAACATTCGGAGCTGCTCGCAGTAGATTGGGTACATTGTGCTTTGTGACCCAGTCCATGATATCTGTGCTGCTTCCCTCTCCAAAGATGAGCTTGCGAATATGAAGTCCACGTTTTGGAGATCTGCGTAGACATTGTTCGAGAGAAGCTGCCCTTCGAGCTGTCCCAAAATATGGGTTCCTACAGGTGCGACAAAGACAAAACGTCAGAGACGAGGAAAAGCAAACTAGTAAGGATTAGGCTGATGAAATAGCTTACATCCACAGCCATTGACTGACAGGTTCTACCCAGTCCTTCGCCACCACAGTGAGGTTCCTCAGATAGGCTTGCCGCGCTTCGCGACCATAGACCAGGCACTCGTCCCAGAGATGGCGGAGGACGCAGTCAAGTATCTTGGGATCCGTCAATGCCTTTCGCGAGGCTGCCGAAGGCTTGTGTCCATTGCCAAGCTTGCTATGGGGCAGGTGAGTGGCATTTGCCTGCTGTCTAATTGCTCCCGCGAGACCTCTGCTGTTCTTGAAGATGATGGCATCTGCAGCGATAGCAGGAGCGGTGTTCGACGAGGATGCCGAGGGAGATCCTGGTTTTGCTGGCTCGTCGCTCGCAGCCATAGCCCGCTCAAGCGGAGACTGCTGTCGTTGATTGGGGTCATGTTCGTTTACCATTGTGCGGTTCTTTTTTCTTCCTGATCGACGTCAATGGCTGCAGTATGTCCAAGGATAATATGATACGGGAATGACCTTTTTCTCAGAAGATGTCGTCGTGCTCCTCCCTGTGTATGGCTTGCCGCAATATCATGACAAACACCACTCGCTGTCCTGATGAAGTCGGTAAGCTATCGTTGGTCGAAGTCAAAGAGTGTCGCGAACCTTCTTTTGCAGGAAAAACGGTCACCACAGAGTGGCGATGTCGATCTCATGTGCCGTTTCAGCGAACATGGAACACACGTGAACCCGCACGACCTCTTTGCTCCTTCATTGTGCAAGACTGCAAAGGCCATCAGCTTTTTCAAAGATCCCTTCATTGTGCAAGACTGCAAAGGTCACCAGCTGTTCCAAAGATCCATCAAGTACCGTTACACCTCCTGGATTTACACTGACTTAAAAGTCTCCGAATCTATATAGCTACATCCGGGATAACAAGAGACGCTATACTGCATTCCCTTACTTGCAGTTCAGTTCTCTCCTCTGCCCTGTGGGACGCTAATCACAGTATAGCATCTTCACACAAGTCGGTCAGAGTCGCTGTTAGTCGATAGAAAGGAGGGCGATCAGTCGAATCTCGTAGGTATACACGATGAGATGCTACTTACAACCGCTTGAGAGCCAATTGACGCCATATTCGTGTGCTTTCACGCGTACATGGCGTATGTCCTTCTCTGTCCATCCTGTTCCGAACAGCGAAAAGCAGGTGTCAATTGCAGAAAGCGACGAAAGACGACATCGAGAAGTCTGTACAATGTCGGTATAGGCTAACACACCTTTGACGTAGACCCTACAGCTCGAAGGAGATGGGAAGCCTTCCCTCGCGAAGGCATCCAACCAGTGTTCCGGTCTCACGTCCTTTGAGCAGGAGAAGGACCATAATCTGAGCTTGCTTTTAACTAAGCTATCGAATAATTTGGGGCTCCCAATGGCATCCGGGAAATTCAGAATTTCCAGAACTGGGCATACTTCTAGTATCTCTTCTACTATATGACTCCGCTCGTCTGTTTGCGATTGTGATAGACCAGCTGCGAAATCGTGTACGCTGAGAGACTTGAGACCTTTCCCTACATATTTTATTAGTTGAACAAGATCATCGTCCGGTAGTGAGCTTGGGTATTCTAGATATAAGCTCTTCAAGCTTGTGTTTGAAGCGCTGAGGATATTCCGCATTTCTTGATGATTGATGCTACATTTGTTGAAGGCTATTCTTTCCAAGGCTCGATTTAGAGGTTGAGGGCTCCGAATTACCTTCTTGTCCGATGCCGGGCGCTCGGACTCGCTAAAGAGACTGTATAGGCGGAAGTTTGTGACTCTTTCGCATGGTCCGAGGACTTCATCGAAGAAGTGGCCTACAAAGCAAAATGCTAATGATAGAAGGCAATTTCCGCACTGGTGTTAGCTTGTCATAATGACTTGAGAATGGATGATAGTCCCCAGATGGCCCTTTCCCGAGGTTCAGACTTCTAAACCTACGGTCTGGCATTTGACCTGTTGAGCAGAGTTTTATGGCAGGTCAGTAGAAAAATCAGCCATGTTTGCACAAAGATTGGATGTTCCCAATTCTCGTCTTGCAGACTCACCACATCCCCTCAGCTCGCGAAGATGTCTACGAGAGTGCAAGGCTTTCTTGAAGGCTTCCAGATCGACGTTGTCCAGTCCGTCGAAGCCGATAATCTCGACGTTATCTGCAGCTTTGATGATATCGGGCACTAACTGAAACGTAGGCCAATCTTCGATATCTGTACTACTTCCTTCTCCGAAGATTAGCTTCTTCACTAAATCCTTTCGAGCCGGTAAAGGATCTTGGCCATGTACACTGATTGGTGTGGGTGTTGAGTCAAAAGATTGATACAATCGATATGCTCTATCTGCTGTTCCAAAGTAGGGATTTCTACCAATTCCACGACCCGCAGGGAGAGTCAGGAAACAAGAGGGATCAGTATACCGCTGTTTGGCACAGAATGAGCCCATTCGGCAGTGTTGTACAGTAGAGGATGACGTAGGCATTATGCGAACATACCTATAGACCCGCTCATAGACCGGCTTTGTCCAAGCTTTCGAGACTCTCCCGAGCTGGCTTAGTAGGGCTTGCCTCCGCGCCCTGCCCTGCAGCATCAAAGCTACTTCAAGGTGGCAGATGATGTTGTATACAACATTTTCTACGGAAAGAGCTTTCTGTGAGGCGGTGGAAGTGCCAGGATTCGGTCCTGCTGTGGCAGTAGATATAGTGGTAATAGTAGAAGTTGCTGTGAGTGCTGTTGGATCCGGAATGGTCGGGGACCCGTCCCCTGACGGCATGGAATACTAGCAACGTTTGGGGTACTCCTCAAGAGGAGAGGTGAGTCGTGGTGTACCTTTCATGTGCGTGACAGAAAAAGTAGCCTTCAAAGTAGCCTTCCCAAGTGCCGTCTGCAAGTTCGGGGGTTGCTTTGAATCCTGGAGTGTGGGTGCCAGTTATCGATGACAGCGCACGCGTGATCGGATATGACAGAAGAAAGCTTGATGCTTATCAGAATGTATAGATACCAGAAATGCAGGGAGGTGCTGCTGCGGTCTTGATATACGTTGAAGTCGGTGTTATAAACAGTTTTCGCCAGAAAGGGTTGGCTGCGGAAAGAGCTAGGCTGCATGCTCCATGGAGAGCCTATGCATATGACACTGCTGGAAACACGGGAAAGCAAAGCCACTGTTCAAAGTGCACCTTGAACGGATCTCTTTTGCCATACTCAGATGACAGTCCATGAATGCAAGTGTATGCGTCTAAGGTACTCATTTGGTACCCGGTACTGCGAGGATCAGCTATTATGTCGTAACTTGTCACAGAAAAATAACAGGCATACAGCTGGTTGAGGTCTGTGTAAACCTGGATTTAGCACGCGACAACAGCAAGTTTAAAACAAAAATTAGGATGTTGGTGATCTTGAGCCCAGCTATAAGAGCATGTCTTCACATCCTCTTATCCACCTCACAGCTGGCGTCACACTAGCCTGGCTGCTCCTTCATTGCCTTCGAGCGTCATGGACACGGCTCCGATCACGTCCTGCAGCAAGAACACGGCTGCTGTCTAATATACAGCAGGATAAGAAGGCTCAGCCGGACGATAGAGACTTGGGTAGACCTCCAATATCGCGTATAGGTAGCCAGGTCGGCTGGTTTTGGCTCGTCATATCCTGGCATGTTGGATCAAGCTCTGAAGAAAGTAGTAGTACTGCGGCAACCAAAAGATCACCATCTCTAGCTCGTGGGAGGAAGAGCAAATCCCTAGCCATACTTCAAGCCTTCTATACTGTTGGTACAGTAGTGGTCCTGTTGGCCTTCCTCGCTGTCCCGATCTATCTGCTTGCCGCGCTCTATCAAACAATCACAGCGGACATCGCTTCTACACATGCTGCAGATCAGCTAGGTCCCGTCGTTGGGACAGCACCATCAGGCCCCCTCATACCTGGTTTGACGGTTCCTCTCCGTGATGGTTTCAGTCTGTTCCTGGCTGGATTCGTAGCTATAGCATGGCACGAAGCAGGTCATGCAATCGCAGCTATTCTGTGCGTATTCTCATCTCCAAGACGTGTCTGTCTATGAACCTACGTAAGTTGAATCAGCCGCTGATGTAGATGTCTCCTGGTCAATCAGTGCTAGAGTCGACATCACTTCGTACGCCTTTATCCTCATATTCGCGTTTCCGGGAGCCTACGTAGCTCTCGGCGCTGCAAGTCTCGAAGCTCTGCCCTCTGCATCTGCAAGATTACGCATCGTAGCAGCTGGCGTATGGCATAATCTGGTACTATGCTGCTTCATCTGGGCTGGGGTGTGGATGAACGTTTTAGGAAGAGATAGTGGTTGGTATGGGTATGCTGGTTTCAAAGATGTCAATCAGCAAGGCGTCGTGGTTCAACTTGTTGCTGCGGTAGGCGGTTGCATGCTTTGGGGCCTGCAAATCTTACCTCTGACGCTGTATTATTTATTGCGTTCCACAGGAGAGTCCACTGGCTGGTATACTAAATTTTCAACACCTCATCACGCATCTCGATGATGTAGAGCTACACGATTCTCACACGTACAAGCACTGGGACAACTACCTTCTGGCTTCTGAAGATAACCAACATGAAGCTTCAGGTGGAAGTTATGATAACCTTGGCTTCTGCATTGACCAGGAGTCTTATGCAGCTTTGCCTACGCATTGCTGTCTGGAGTCAAACATTTCCAACAAGTCATCTGGTCAAATGCATCCGAAAGAGTCTCGCGAAGTATGTTTTATCTCTGCTTCAGACGAAGGCAAGACAGCACAAGCGGGGCATTGTCTTGATCCAGGAGAAATACTGTCAAGTCCTAGATGTACTACATCATGCAGTCAAACAGATCAAATATGCATCCACCCATTACCGGCAGCACAGCTTCTCCGTATTACGGTGAAAGATCTCAAGCAGGGGAATGAAGAGGTCATCATGTATCGAGGTCAGAAGAGGAAATTATGGACTGATGTCAAAGTTGGGAGGTACTATGCTTCTTTCGAATGGATGCAGAGTATTCCGCTTGATATCGAGACTTTCTGGCTGTAAGTCCTTCCTTCTGAAAAGCTTGCAGGCAAGCCAAATGAGCTGACCATCGTTCGTCACAGATATACTTCCAGCATCTCCCTCAGTTTGGCTCTGTTCAATCTACTCCCTTTACCTCGGCTGGACGGTAGTGAGATACTGGAAGTCCTCCTCAGCACATCTACGGCTTTCGCGCCTGTTTTACCGCTAGCGAGGGATGCGAAGTTTGGCGCATCACCGTACGATAAAGCAAGTCAAGAAGGCGAGCTACCATATGTGCTCGACCTAATAGTCAACACGCTTCAGAAGGTACTTATGGGTGGCAGTATTGCACAATCAGCCTTGAGGAGCAGTCGGACAAAGGTCGTGAAGAGGGTCGTACAGATCTGTGTGGCCATATTGGCAGGATTGAACTTTCTTGGCATACTCTACGGACAGTTGATGTCATGAAAAGAAGATCCAGAGTGGTGTCCGATCCGAACAGTACTAGTTGGAAGTATGTATATGTGAATCGTAGTAAGGCAGTACAGAATCATGAGTGGAGTAGCTAGAGGAACATTGATATAAGTGTATGCATGTAATTCAAGAAGCGATACATGAGTGTATGGAGTAGTGATTCAAGCCAAATAGACGTGATAGTAACAAGCTCATATTGAGCAAAGTACGAGTATACGAGTATCTACTCCTTGTTGAGTTCCTGTTGAAGACAATGAAAAGTGAAAGCATGCGTCAGAACTTCTCGGGCCAGTGTGGCGACGGTGGCGAGACGCATTCGTCATGCAAGAGCGAACTCACATCAGCTCGCTTGCGAAGTTCATCTCGGCTGAGGGGCTCTTCGAGGCTGTATGAGTAAGTGAGTATGTAAGTACTGGCTATCATATGGTCTAAATGCCGTGTAGACCTACGTGCTTGCAATATCCTTAGACATGATATGCGGGCCGGGCTGCGAAGCGACTTGAGCATCCTTGTTGCCTAGGAGGCCTGGGGTCGAGCCAGTCAATGAGTTGGGGTCTGATGATAGAAACATGTCAGCATACTTGCTTGCTAGATGGCAGCCAATGTCGCATCGATGTCGCTCCACTCACCATTGTCCTTTGCGGGATGTGGCTGTATGCTGAACTCCTGCTCTTTCTGGTTATTGTTATCGGACATGATGATTGAAGAGAAGCTTCTAGTGTATTGATGCTCAAAGCGATAGTGGTGAGTGCAGATATGTGATTGGAACCGGTTCCAAGCGAAGAGGGCATTCTCTCCTGGAGCGAGTGCCGCCATCTTCATCCGCATGACACACGCTTGATCGAGAAATGCGTGGCAGGAACCGGCAGGCGAGGCGACATCACACCTTTCTTGCTCTCCGTACTTTGCTACACCAGGAAGCTTCGACCTTAACAAGAGAGTGAAACGCAAAGACAAGCCATATTCTAATGGCGCTACCGCCTGTCCCGGCTGTCTCCTGCCTGTGCTTCGAATTCAACCGCTGCTAGAACTGCTTGCTACGAGAAAGCAGTCACCAGACATGATACACTGCTGACAACAGCAACGCGGTGCGCGCAAACTGATTACACTGCTCTGACATCCAACCGTTGTGCTGCATAACACTCTGCTCGCTAAGCTCTCTCTTTCCTCTCTCCAAATAACCCCGCATACCAATCCTGTACCTTGGCTGCACACGTGTACAGCTCGCTCTCCCTCTATATCTGTCTCCTCGTTTGTCGGATCCTTCATCTGGCGCTAAAGTTCTTTGTGCCTTTGTGCCTGTTTGGTCAGAAGTATGGCCATTCCGAAAGAAGTAAAGGGAAGTCAGTTCAGCCGTGTACGTAAAGGCAGGAAAGCGGCTCGCCAACCGCCTTTGGACAATCATAAGCTATCAAATGGCCATACAATAAGCTACGCTATCTTCGAAGGCGCTCTGAATCGCCTCGCACCGGGCAACTCGAAATCCGCAAAGCGAACTATGACATTTGACGAGTGGTGGACAGACACAAAAGCCACGTTGAAAGAATATAAAGCCAAATGTGCCTATAGGTTGCAGGAAGCGGGTATGATTGCAATTTTCTCTCTGTTATGGGTCATTGATGGGGCGACAGTTTGTAGATGGGCCATGTATTATTACAATGAGATGCTCGCGGATGACAGAGAGTTGTGAAAAACAGATAAGTCCTGTTGTCTTGGCTAGCACAATAAGAGAGCCACACCCAGTCTCAGTATTGCTGCAAGTCCTTCTGCCAATTCTTGCAGAGCCTCAGCATGATACAAGCGTGCTTTATTAGAGGGACGGTGCTAGGACCCACCGAAACTCGGACAGTACTCGGCAAGGCCGCGCATTTACGACGATTTTCATTCCAGCTGGGCAAAAATGCGAGTCTGCAGTTTGCACGGAGCAGAGGCTGTTGGTCAGAAACCCAAGTGTTTGGAGACTGAATTGACGAGGAGTCTGTCGACAAGTCTTTCCACGACTGTTAGTCGGTCGCTATGAGGAAAGTCAGTCTTCGTGGTTTAGTAATTTGGTTCAAGTCTTGAGTCAGCTCGAACATCGTGGCCACAAGCTGCAAGCTGCTCCAAGGCTTGAAGCCAGGTTGTCCGCGCTCCATTGCAAATTTAGAATCTCACAAAATCAGACCACATACCTTGAAACCTTCGTCATCCAACTCCTGCCCAAATGGGATTGCCGCTTTGACGCCTCTTAAAGCATAGATAGAATTGGTGGCGGCCAAATATGTAACCCTCATCTGAGAAGCATATCTATGATATTAGAGCAGCCGCAGCAGCAACAGGCCCTATCATGTGTCATGAAAGTATGATAGGCCTCTCTAAGTCCTTAAATCTGGTAAGTTCTTAGTTCACTTCTGTCGACTGCGCTCGCACCCGTTAGTGAAGGGGTATGAAAGAAGATATCGCAAGAGTTGTATCACAGTCATAAGGCAAAGGAAGAGAAGTATGGTTAATAGATTAGACATTTTATAGAGTTGTCCGTTTATGTATTACTGTAACATGCATTCGGAATTCTTACATCGAATAGACACCGTGAAGCTTTCGTAACATTAATACTGAGTCAATGACTTTAGAAGTATATATATAAAGAATTAACTACTAGACTGAAGCTACCAATGTCTTTAAGCTATTATTTGCATACTCTGGAGCTTCCCATACACCAGCTCGGCCTCTCTCTGACCACTGAGCAAAAGCCAAAGCTCTCTCAAATCTTTCATCTACATTATCATCTTCGCATCTTTCGCATGCGGGTG